>JAOWBW010000107.1:3665833-3921471 GCA_026119855.1 Campanula takesimana | reverse complement strand
TCTCTCTCTCTCTCTCTCTCTCTCTCTCGCCATTGCAGTGCAGATGGAAGCTTCAAAAACGATTGATCAAGTTTGAATCTAAACATTTTGTTCATCAATTTGATCCAATTGAAATTAAAATTGATATTCGAATGAGCTACTTGATCTAATTGAAATTGATCTTCTTCTTATAGATGATGGAGATGGAGATAGAGATGGAGATGGTAAATAAACACAAAATTAAAACAGTCAGAGGGTTCAATTCTGTTCTGATGCAGGCAACTGTGCCCACACCCCACTGTACTTGCTCAGTCACTGAACCTGTTTCTGTTCTGGGAATCAACCCAGAAGCGTGCGCCTCTGAGTGCTGAAGTGAGACGCGCGCGCATGGCGCAATGCTTATGGGAGCACGCGCTTTTGGGGTACACCTGTCAGAATGTCAGACCTTGGACTCAGGGGATTGCCCTGGTCCCATGTTCATATTGTAACCCCTGCAGAAGTGATTAGTGCAGAATAACAGAAGAAGAAGATGAAGAACATGAAGAAGAGGCGATTCTGGTTCTTGATGCGGGATGCGCGCGCCTTAGGCTTAAAGGGCCAGACGCGCGCGCCTCCCCCATCAGGAAACAGAATGCCCAGAAAAGATGTAGATTTCGATCAGAACACAAGTTTAACCCTCAAGTAGTCCCCAGTGGAGTCGCCACTGTGGATACCCCGGGCGGGCACACCACGGCCTTAGGCTCGAGCGCGTGGTGTCATCCTAGGATGTCTAACTTGATTTTAGAGTCGCCACCTATGTTTTGAGGAACATAAGAAAAACCTATTGATTGTAGCCTAAATTTGATTACGAAAACAGAGATTCTTTGTTTTGAAGTTCGGGGGTTAGATTACGAGATGGAAGTACCGAAACACCCATCTCGCCCAACTAAAGTTGGTCTTGCTTGATCAAAATCTACATGAATGATAACGTTCTTCTTCTTCTTCTTTAAGTTATAAAAAGGGGGGTTTAAAATAGGATTTGGAATGTAGGAGATAACTCCTTAACCAACCTCAATGAGATGAGGTGATCACTAGAGTCATGTCCCAAAATGATTTGGGTGATTGCACATTTGATTAAAATAAAAAGAGATAGGAGATGAAGTAGAAAAGAAAGGAAAAGATGGACTTTTACCTACAATTTGGAGAACTTCAAATATTGCTTGGAGAGATCCTTGGAGAACCTTTAGAAAGTGATTTTGGTATAGTTTTTGTAAGTTCAATTTTCGATCTAAGTTTTCGATCCCTCTTCGATCCTTGAAAATGGAGGTAAAGAGAGGTTTTTATAGGTGAAAGAGGGGTGTTTTTGGTGCCAAAACTCAGTCACCAAGAAATCCTTCCCGGGCAAAATCCTGTAAATTGAGCAAGGGAGGGAATCCTGGTCAGAAATCTGTAACTGACGCCCAGAGGCGCGCGCTTCCTGCTTTGGGGGCGGGAGGCGCGCGCGCCTGGCTCCTCCTGTAGGAGGCGCGCGACTCAGAGAAGGCAATTTGACAGAATGGACTAGAAAGTCAGCCCTGTTATTCAGTTTAGTCCCTGGACTTAACGAAGTCAGTCAGGAACTTAACGGAAGTGACAGGAACTCACGAGGAACACTTAAAATGGGGAGAAACACAAATCAAATGTGCAATCGGGGTGAGAGGTCCAAGGCGGGGTGTCTACAGAGCCCCTCGGCGACGTGGATTGCAAAGCAAAACGCGTCGACGAAAGTTAAAAACACCCGCCGAGGACATCACCAAGAAAAAGCAAAGACTCGATGAAAGCAGGAATTTGAAATTGCGAGAGATAGTGGTGCGCTCCCTGTGTGAGCGGCTTTTGTTGATAGAGGGGGTGGCATGATCCGTTAGGTGAACCTGCCGGCTGAATGTTTTGAATGAGGCCGTTAGTGAACCGGTTTGATGAATCCGTTAGTGAATTCCTTGGATGAGTCCGTTGGTGAACCCTTGTTGACGAATCCGTTGGTGAATCCGTTTGATGAATCCGTTAGTGAATCCCTTGGATGAGTCCGTTGGTGAACCCTTGTTGACGAATCCGTTGGTGAATCCGTTTGATGAATCCGTTAGTGAATCCCTTGGATGAGTCCGTTGGTGAACCCTTGTCGACGAATCCGTTGGTGAATCCGTTTGATGAATCCGTTAGTGAATCCCTTGGATGAGTCCGTTGGTGAACCCTTGTTGACGAATCCGTTGGTGAATCCGTTTGATGAATCCGTTAGTGAATCCCTTGGATGAGTCCGTTGGTGAACCCTTGGATGAGTCGTTGGTGAACCCTTGTTGACGAATCGTTGGTGAATCCGTTTGATGAATCCGTTAGTGAATCCCTTGGATGAGTCCGTTGGTGAACCCTTGTCGACGAATCCGTTGGTGAATCCGTTTGATGAATCCGTTAGTGAATCCCTTGGATGAGTCCGTTGGTGAACCCTTGTTGACGAATCCGTTGGTGAATCGTTTGATGAATCCGTTAGTGAATCCCTTGGATGAGTCCGTTGGTGAACCCTTGTTGACGAATCCGTTGGTGAATCCGTTTGATGAATCCGTTAGTGAATCCCTTGGATGAGTCCGTTGGTGAACCCTTGCTGACGAATCCGTTGGTGAATCCGTTTGATGAATCCGTTAGTGAATCCCTTGGATGAGTCCGTTGGTGAACCCTTGCTGACGAATCCGTTGGTGAATCGTTTGATGAATCCGTTAGTGAATCCCTTGGATGAGTCCGTTGGTGAACCCTTGTTGACGAATCCGTTTGATGAATCCGTTAGTGAATCCCTTGGATGAGTCCGTTGGTGAACCCTTGCTGACGAATCCGTTGGTGAATCCGTTTGATGAATCCGTTAGTGAATCCCTTGGATGAGTCCGTTGGTGAACCCTTGTTGACGAATCCGTTGGTGAATCCGTTTGATGAATCCGTTAGTGAATCCTTTGGATGAGTCCGTTGGTGAACCCTTGTTGACGAATCCGTTAGTGAATCCGTTTGATGAAATATTGCTTTGAAGTCTCGTGCCATTTGGAGTCACACTTGACTTTTGAATTGTGGGGTACGGCACAGTTGACCGCGACCAGAAAAATGTTCCTGCTGGGGATGAAATGTTGAGATTGACTTTTGAGGGGGCGTGGCACCCGTGACAGAACTTAGGGAGCTCGGAATTTTTTGAAGAGGACAGCCTACTTATGAGTGGGAGTTTCTATCCTGCTTTCGATTTTTGACGTGCCTTAAGGGCGGACCAGAAAAGGTGTGCCCAACTGGGTGTTTGTTGTCGATGCTTGAACTCCTTTTTGTTGCTGGGATTTGATTTTGCTGCAGGTTGGGTATGTTGAAGTGCTTGGGTTCTGTTCTGAACTGACAAGGGCTGTTTCTGTCTGAACTGCTTTCAAAGGCGCGCGCGTCGGGCCTTGTTTATGGGAGGCGCGCGCGTTGCGAAGCCCTGGTCGGAGGCGCGCGCTTCTGGACTGCTGAATTACAGCCCCTTTCTTTTCTGATCAGAATGTTCCAACAGCTATAAATTTGAACTATTTTCGACCAGAATGGTCACACAGCATTCTTTTGCAAACACTTTCTCCTCCTAAAATCACAAAGTTCTTGTCATAATGGCCCCCATGACTTTCTCCTTTGAAGTTAAGGTTTCCGTCCCCGAGGGTGAGAAGTCCGTTCCTATGGTGAGCGCCGCTCCAGCTGTGGGGTCCGTCTCGATGGTGGAGAAGCGTCCGAGCGTTTTTGATCGTTTGGGAAGGCCCAATGACGATGTTGTTGACCCCGTGAGACCGGTGGTTCATGTGCGGGACTATAGGTTCATGTGCGGGACTATAGACCCCGTCATTTTCCCAAGAAGAAGAAAGGTAAAGGAAATTCCTCTTATGTGTGGAAGCGTCCCATGGTTGTCCCCGCTAAGGTTCCGCTTGATAAGGGTAAAGGGAAGGCCGTTGATGAAGCTCTGTCCCGTCCTAGCGTTTTCTCCCGTCTCGGCGGTCCCAAGAATGTTCCGTCCCCGTCCAAGAAGACTAAAGGACATAACAAGAAGCAATGGGTTCCCAAACCTAAGAAAGATTAGATTTTTCTTTGTACCCCAAGAGATTGCAATTTAGACCACTTTGTTTTAGGATTTTATATTTTGATGTCTTTTGTTGCTCAATAAATCCGTTGTAATGGTTTGAATAATTCATTGAATGAATAAAAATTGCATTTTGTTATTTGAAGTGAATTGGGTATTTTTGATATGTTTTAGACCGCACCCGAAGGTTGCCTACGTTCCTCCAGTTGGGAGGCTCAGGTCTTCGTAGTTCAAACAAAGACCTTTTTTTTTTTTTTTTTTTTTTTTTGTGCACCCTGTTTTTTGCCTAGACCGCCCTTGCGGGTTTTCAATCTAGCGGGCTTCTTTTTGCACGTGCTCTAATTTTTGCCTAGGCCGCCCTTGCGGGTTTTCAACCTAGCGAGCGATTTTTTTTATTTTTTTTTTTTTTTTTTTTTTATGGTCTTTGTTTATTAAGCGTAGAACCTCTTGAGCTTGTCGAGGTTGACCTCCTTTGGCAGCTGGTCACCATCTAAATCCACGAGCCGGACTGCACCACCGCTTAGTATCTTTTTGACCACGTACGGACCGATCCATCGGGGTCCCCATTTCCCCAGGGGATTCATGGCATTAGGAGGATGTTGTCTTAAGACCAAATCTCCCACATTGATGTTTCGAGGCTTCACTTTTTTGTTGAAAGCTCTTGCCATCCTTTGCTGATATGCTCTCGTGCGTTCGAGTGCCCTTAACCTTTTTTCGTCGAGTAAGGCTAGCTGTTCGTATCGACTCTGCATCCAGTTGACCTCGTTGACTTGATTCTCGAGGAGGACCCGTAGAGATGGGACTTCAAGTTCGATAGGGAGTACGGCTTCAGAACCATAGACCATTGCGGTAGCCCCACAATGCTAATGGTAGCTTCTCGGGCCAATCCCTTCCTGTTGAGGCCATCTTCTTGACGATGGTCTCGATGGTTTTATTTGCTGCTTCGACTGCGCCATTTGCTTGGGGCCGGTAAGGGGATGACTTGTGCTTGGTGATCTTGTATTCTACCAAAAGTGCATCCATTTCCTTCTCGAAGTGAGAGCCGTTGTCGGAAATGATTTCATGAGGCACGCCGTATCGGCACATGATATTAATCTTTACAAATTCGGCCACTTTCTTGGCGTTGAGGGTTCGATAGGCTTGTGCTTCGACCCACTTTGTGAAGTAGTCGACTGCTACTAGGACGAATGACTGCCCATTGCTCCCGGCAGGATGAACTTTACCGATGATGTCTATCCCCCAACAAGAGAAAGGCCAAGGTGTGACCATGTTGTAAAGTTGTGAGGGTGGAGCATGTTGTAGATTAGCGTGGAACTGGCACTTGGCACACCTTTTGACTTTCTCGATACAGTCTCGTTCCATAGTGCTCCAATAGTAACCAATGCGAAGTATCTTCTTGACTAGCATAAACCCATTCATGTGGGGTCCACATTCTCCTTCGTGCACTTCACACATTATCTCTTGAGCTTCGGTCTCATTGGCGCATAAGAGATTGATCCCGTCGTGGTTCCTTTTATATACTCGGTCTCCAATCAGTACATACCGAGAGGCTAACCTTTGCAGAGCTGCTCGAGACTTCTTATTGATGTTCTCGGGATAAGTACCGTCTTTGAGGAAGTTCATGATATCTGAATACCACGGAGAGTTTGTTTGAACCTCGTTGATCTCGATACTCATGCAATATGCCGGACTGTTCCTTCGAGCAATTTTGAAAGGCTTCACCATTTTCCTTTGGGCATTTCAACTAATGAAGCTATAGTGGCCAGTGCATCGGCGAAGCGATTCTTATCCCTTGGCAGGTAGTTGAAAGTGATCTCTTGGAATTGTTCAACCAGTCCTTCAAGGTGCTGACCATACTGTTGGAGAGTCGGGTCTTGGGTTCGCCATTTACCCGATTGCTGATTGATAAGAAGCAAAGAGTCGCCGAACACTTCTAGTTCCGTGACGTTTCTTTCGAGAGCTGTTTCGAGCCCTGCTATGCATGCTTCGTACTCGGCAATGTTGTTGGTAGCTTCGAATTCCAGGCGTATGGCAATGGGAGTGTAGATGTCTTTTGGATCGACAAGCAATACCCCTATACCAAAACCGTGTTTATTGGCGGCGCCATCGAAAAAAAGTTGCCACTTGTCTTCCTCGGTTGTGGTACAAATTAAATGCTCGTCGGGGAACTGTACATCTTCCCCCTTCACTTCGTCACACGGGAATTCGGCAAGCTGGTCACTGAACACTTTCCCCCTGACGGATTTTAGTGTGACGTAAGTGATATCGTAGCCGGCGAGCATGAAGTACCATTTGGCTATTCTTGTTGACATGAAAGGCTTCTCGAAGATGTAGCGGAGCGGGTCCACCTTTGCTACTAGCTTGATCGGAAAAGCTTCCATATAGTGTTTGAGCTTTTGAGTGACCCAAACCAATGCTGCACATGACTTCTCTAGGACAGAGTAGTTCTTTTCGCCTCCTTGGAATCGGCGACTGACAAAATAAATGGCGTTCTCCTTTGTGGACTCTCGTTGCTCTTGTGCTAGCATAGCCCCTAGGGCTTCATCATTGACAGTGAGATAAAGCAACAGAGGTTTCTCCTTGTGTGGCGGAACTAGAACAGGAGGGCACGTTAAATAATGCTTCACTTGCTCGAAGGCTTCTTGGCATGCGTCGGTCCATTCTAGAGCCACATTCTTCTTGAGTAACTTGAAGATTGGCTCGCACATGGAAGTGAGTTGGTGCACAAACCGACTGATGTATTGTAGTCTGCCCATGAAACCTTTAATCTCTTTCTGCGTCTTCGGAGGAGGCATGTCAATGATTGCCTTGATTTTGGAGGGGTCTACTTCGATTCCCCTTTCAGTGACCATATAACCAAGAACTTTGCCTCGGATAACCCCGAATGTGCACTTTGCAGGGTTGAGCCTCATCTTGTGTTGACGAAGCCTTTCGAAGAACTTGCGGAGATCGATCAAATGTTGACCATCGGTCCCTTTGGAGTGAATGATCATGTCGTCCACATAGACCTCGATTTCTTTGTGAATCATATCGTGGAACAAGTCCGTCACGGCTCTTTGGTAGGAAGCCCCAGCGTTTCTTAACCCAAACGGCATGACTGTGTAGCAGAAGGTCCCCCACGGTGTTGTGAAGGCTGTCTTATGTTGATCTTCCTCGGCCATGAGAATCTGATTGTACCCAGCGAACCCATCCACAAATGAGCGAACCTCGTAGGCAGCAGTGGAGTCGACTAGCATGTCGATATTAAGGAGTGGAAAATCATCTTTTGGGGAAGCTTTGTTTAAATCCCGGAAGTCTACACAAACTCGGACCTTGCCGTTCGCCTTCCTGACTGTCACAATGTTGGCTAACCATGTCGGATACTCGATAACCTTGATGAAACCCACGCTGAGGAGCTTCTCAATCTCTTCTTTGACCTGCAGAGACCATCCTGGCTTGATCTTCCTGAGCTTCTGCTTTACTGGCCTGGCATCTTCTCTGATCGGAATCCTATGCTCCGCTACCTTTCTGTCTAAACCCGGCATGTCTTTGTATGACCATGCGAACACATCCACGAACTCCCGTAGTAATGCAGTCAATCTGTATCTGTCGTCTCCCTTGAAGAAGCTTCCAATCTTGGTTTCTTTTGGCTCTTCTTCGGTACCCAGATTAACAACCTGCAATTCTTCGTCATCCTTTGGACCATTCTCGCCACGACTACGGACTTGTTGAGCAAGTTCATTTAAGTATGTTGTGTTTTCGTGGTCTATTTCATCATAATTTGAATCGTTATTAACTTGTTCGTTAAGTTCATTATTAGTTAATTCATCATTTATGATGTTTGCAATCTCAGGGTACTCAGAAATATCAAATTTTTCATTAGCAAAGAAAGGAAACACACGCTCGGCTATGGCCTCTAAATCCTCTTGGGTGAGGGTATTAGAGACACTCTCGGACTCGAAAGTAAGTGTAAGCTGCTCTTCCTTTGTTGCTGTGCGGGGTATGCAACCCATTTCTTGGACTAAGAATTCCTCGGATACCACAGGTCCTTTTGTTGAATACCAATTGATGATCGGCTCGGAGCTTGGCGGGATCTCACTGATAGTCTCGTTCATGATGACGGTGTCATGGATGGCGTTGACTTGGCATTCATTCATTACGGCAAGCTCTTCGAACATGGAGGCTAAATCTGTCAGTTCTTCCCCCACGGTGATTTCTGTCTCGGACTCTATAGTCACCTTCCTTCCCCACCATTCACGGGGCGACATGGGAGTTGGTTCCCTTTCGGATTTCTGGATCTCACAATCGGAGAAGATTTCGAGGCCAGGCTTTTTGACACCTTTATTGTTAACCCACGGCTCGGGAAAGATCATGTATGGAATGTCTTCCCCTGGCGGACAAAATATCCATTCAACGTCTTGCGGTAAGGCCTTAGGTTAGGGACTTCATACCGACGGCCTTCTTTACGAGCTCGGGCCTTTTCGCTCTTGATTGCTTGTTCTTGCTTCAAGTCTTCTTCGGAAGGCTCGTACCCCAAACCGAATGTGTTCTTGACAAATGGGACTTGCACGGGTTGTAGGATTCCTTGCGGATATTTCCCTAAGCCTAAACCAGGGAAGTAGTCCATATCCCTCATCATGCGGAGTACTTTGTGATTGCTGGGGGTCCATGATCCATTCCCCCCTTCTTTGTCAATGGCGTTGATTGAGACGCCGGAGAGAGTGGAGTCTGGTAGACCGTGCTGAACTTGGTGGACGGGCTCACCTTTTCTGTGGATAGTAATGTTTTCAGCCATTACGGTCACTATTTCATCACCATTTCGGATCTTGACACATTGGTGGAGAGTTGACGGTACGGCATTAGCATTATGAATCCATGGTCGACCCAACAGTAAGTTGAACGAGGCCGGGATATCAAGCACTTGGAATGGAACGGACATGACCATGCTTCCAAACTCAATGTCAATTTCGATCATACCCATGACTGTACGGGCGGTGCTGTCATAACCTCGAATTACTTGAGTAGAGGGCTTTAAATCAGAATCCTTAAGCCCCAGTATGCCCATGATTCTACCAGGCATGAGATTGAGTGCGGAACCACCGTCCACTAAGACTCTTGAGACGGGCCTCCCCCTTGCTCGTACCTTGAGGTAAATAGCTTCGTTGTGGTCGGAACCAAACGGTGGAAGGTCCATATCGGCAAAGGTGATGACGTTGCCAAAGTGAATGTGACCAATCATTGCTGTGAGGTCCTCGGGAGTAGTATCGGGAGAAACTGATGTATCTCGAGATTGCGGATGACAAGATCTCGATGTTTCTTTGAGGATGCAATGAGGTCCCAAATAGAGATGTTGGCTTGAGTTTTCTTGAGTTGGACAAGTAGAGGATCTTCGGGAGTGTTGTGAGCTTGCGGCCTTTGAGAAGAGGAGCTTGGTGCGGAAGTGGAAGGGTTGCTTGCTATGACTCGACCGGATCGAGTTAGCATATTGACGTTCCTATCTTGCTTCTTTTTCCTATTCTCTAGTACTTCCCTCATTACCTCATCATAAGTCACTACATAACAAGAATTGTCAATTTTATTCATAACATTGGGGCCCCCATTCACAATTGGGATTGAATGGGTGGTCCCTTCAAGTTCTCCTATCTCTATTACATTGACATGCTCGTCATTAGTCACTACAAATTCTTTCTTATCTATGAGATCTTGAATGACATTGCGGAGAACGAAGCATTCCTCGGTGGTGTGGCCACTATATTGGTGGTAGCCACAATATTTGTGGTGAGCATGATTGTCGTGGATCGTCTTGGGTTGGTACCCTTGCACGGGTGTGACTTGACCCTTTGCCTTGAGGACCTCGAACACTTCGGTTTGAGTCATGCCTTGGAGAGGCGTGTACACACGGTCACTTCGGGGCCTTTTCCCTTGAGGTGGAGGAACCTTTTTGTAATTCCCCTTGTCAATAGTGACGGCGTTGACCGAGGCCTCTTTTGTGGAGTTGGAAGCGGCCTTGTAGCGGTAAGTAGGGGTGGTCTTCTTAATCTCCTTGAGCAAGTCATCCATGCGTACCCCCGCCTCATACATTTGGGAGAAGTCGGAGTAGCAAGCCCCACTTAGGTGGGTGCGGAGATCAATCTTGAGACACTTGAGAAATATGTCCATTTGCTCTTTTGTGTTCGGCCTCTCAACAATTTCAGAGAGTTTGTCATTCCATCTCCTTGTGAAGTCGATGAAGGACTCATTGTCTCGTTGAGTAGTGTTCTCTAGCTCTTTCCTTGTGGGCCGGTGAGTGGTGTTGCCTTGGTATTGGTTCTTGAAGGCAAGCATGGCGGAGTCCCAATCAAGACGGACAGTGAGCGGGAGAGTAGCATACCAATCTTTTGCCGCCCCCTCGAGAGTGAGAGGAAAGCATTGAGCCATCACCTTGGTGGAGACCTTCTTTGGAACCATTGCCCAAATATAAGTCTCGATGTGAGCCATAGGACAAGAGTTGCCCTTGAATTTGCTTATGTCGGGCATCTTGAACTTATCGGGAAGAGCGGCCATAGTACTCATGAGGATGGATGATTGATAAAGGCTTGTGTCGGAGCCTTTCCCCATGTTGAGCCCATTGAATTTTTGGTCGATGTAGGCCATGATAGAATCCACCATTTTGGGCTCGTTGTTCTCGGAACTCGGTTCCCCCATTTTCTTGGTGCGAGTGCTGACATACGGACTTTTGAACAAACCCTCGGTCCATTCGTATTCATCATCATTGTTCTTGTTCTTTCCCTTGGCAAGGTTGGTGAGCTTTTCTTTCATTAGCTCCATTTCGGCCTCGTGGGCCTCCCTTTGGCTGTCGAGGTGGGATTGCCAAATGTCATCTTTGCTTTGTGCCTCCTTGTTAAGGGTGGAGACTTGCTCTTGGAGGAGTTGGACCATAGTTGAGAGCTGTTCGAGAGACATGGTGTTGCTGCTGCCGGTCATGGTTGATGTTGGAGCTGTTGGAGTGATCTCTTCACGGACTAACCGATTTGCTGAATCCCGGTAGACTTTGTAAGTACCAATTGAACCTATATTGCAGAAGAGGCCCTTGTCAGTCTTGAGTAACACTTGCGGTCCATGAAGAGGCTTAAAGCACACAGTTGGGCACACGACTCGAACCACATAAGAAAAGACTCTTTTTTTTTTTTTTTTTTTTTTTTTATAAGTCGGAGGGAATGAATCCCTTTTTGGGTTTCTAAGAAAATAATGGAATCGTCACACTAGTATATAGACCATCTCGCGGTCCCATATACTCATCGGATTCCATCACGCTTGTGAATCCTACATGTATCGGGATTAGACTAAATTAATGTAGTAAAGCATACATGCGGGGACGGATTTTTATTTTCGTCCAAAATGACCACTTTTGGGGACGGATTTTTATTGCGTCCCTTTCAACAAATTGGCATGTATGATTTGAAGACATTAGTTTAGGGAAATCTCGGTACATGGAAACCGACTTGAGTCACGGAGTGTTAGACCCTAACTAGAATTGTGTGGTTTGTGCTCGGCTTGAATATGAGGCTCAAAGGTCACCCCCGGCATGTAGTCTTGAACTACGCCACGGGCTGAGGTTTACCGCTTCGAAAGAGCCAAGGTCTGGTGGAGCTTGAAACTTTCTAGGACGGGCCTCGACGGGTTTGGGGTTGGACTTGTGCGACTCGATAGTGAGCAGTTCATAGGAATATGTGCATGTAGTGTGAGGTCTAACAAGTGACAAATTTTTTATTTTTATTTTTTTTTTTTTTTTTGAAAAGAAAGAAAAACACACAAAACACATAAGCATATAAAATTACAACTCCCGAGTCACCCGTGTGACCGGTAAATAAAACACAAAATTAAAACAGTCCGAGGGTTCAATTCTGTTCTGATGCAGGCAACTGTGCCCACACCCCACTGTACTGCTCAGTCACTGAAACCTGTTTCTGTTCTGGGAATCAACCCAGAAGCGTGCGCCTCTGAGTGCTGAAGTGAGACGCGCGCGCATGGCGCAATGCTTATGGGAGGCGCGCGCTTCTGGGGTACACCTGTCAGAATGTCAGACCTTGGACTCAGGGGATTGCCCTGGTCCCATGTTCATATTGTAACCCCTGCAGAAGTGATTAGTGCAGAATAACAGAAGAAGAAGATGAAGAACATGAAGAAGAGGGCGATTCTGGTTCTTGATGCGGGATGCGAGCGCCTTAGGCTTAAAGGGCCAGACGCGCGCGCCTCCCCCATCAGGAAACAGAATGCCCAGAAAAGATGTAGATTTCGATCAGAACGCAAGTTTAACCCTCAAGTAGTCCCCAGCGGAGTCGCCACTGTGGATACCCCGGGCGGGCACACCACGGCCTTAGGCTCGAGCGCGTGGTGTCATCCTAGGATGTCTAACTTGATTTTAGAGTCGCCACCTATGTTTTGAGGAACATAAGAAAAACCTATTGATTGTAGCCTAAATTTGATTACGAAAACAGAGATTCTTTGTTTTGAGGTTCGGGGGTTAGATTACGAGATGGGAAGTACCGAAACACCCATCTCGCCCAACTAAAGTTGGTCTTGCTTGATCAAAATCTACATGAATGATAACGTTCTTCTTCTTCTTCTTTAAGTTATAAAAAGGGGGGTTTAAAATAGGATTTGGAATGTAGGAGATAACTCCTTAACCAACCTCAATGAGATGAGGTGATCACTAGAGTCATGTCCCAAAATGATTTGGGTGATTGCACATTTGATTAAAATAAAAAGAGAGAGGAGATGAAGTAGAAAAGAAAGGAAAAGATGGACTTTTACCTACAATTTGGAGAACTTCAAATATTGCTTGGAGAGATCCTTGGAGAACCTTTAGAAAGTGATTTTGGTATAGTTTTTGTAAGTTCAATTTTCGGTCTAAGTTTTCGATCCCTCTTCGATCCTTGAAAATGGAGGTAAAGAGAGGTTTTTATAGGTGAAAGAGGGGTGTTTTTAGTGCCAAAACTCAGTCACCAAGAAATCCTTCCCGGGCAAAATCCTGTAAATTGAGCAAGGGAGGGAATCCTGGCCAGAAATCTGTAACTGACGCCCAGAGGCGCGCGCTTCCTGCTTTGGGGGCGGGAGGCGCGCGCGCCTGGCTCCTCCTGTAGGAGGCGCGCGACTCAGAGAAGGCAATTTTGACAGAATGGACTAGAAAGTCAGCCCTGTCATTCAGTTTAGTCCCTGGACTTAACGAAGTCAGTCAGGAACTTAACGGAAGTGACAGGAACTCACGAGGAACACTTAAAATGGGGAGAAACACAAAATCAAATGTGCAATCGGGGTGAGAGGTCCAAGGCGGGGTGTCTACAGTAACTTGTTGTTTTAGTATAGTAACTTGGTGTTTTGGTATTGTAACATGATATTTTAGTACATTAACCTTTTGTTTTATTAGTGCAGCCTGGTGGATAATCAAGTTATGTTGTATCAGATCTATGCTTGGTATTTTCGTAATGTAACTTGGTTTTTTAACATACAAACTTGATGTTATAATAACCATGCATTTTCTATTGAAATAAGCATTTTGGACATAAACTTATAATATAACTTGGTGTTGTTTTAGTATAGTAACTTGGTGTTTTAGTATTCTAACTTTATGTTTTAATACAGTAACTTGGTGTTTTATTAGTGCAGCCTGGTGGTTAATCAAGTATGTTGTATCAGATCTATACTTGGTATTTTAGTAGTGTAACTTTGTGTTTTAATAAACAAACTTAATATTATAATAACCATGCAATTTCTATTGAAATAAGCATTTTGAACAACTTATAATATAGCTTGGTTTTGTTTTAGTATAGTAACTTGGTGTTTTACTATTGTAACTTGATATTTTAGTACATTAACTTTAGTGTTTTATTAGTGCAGCCTGGTGATTAATCAAGTTATGCTGTATCAGATCTATACTTGGTATTTTAGTAGTGTAACTTCGTGTTTTAACAGATAAACTTGATATTATAATAACCATGCAATTTATTTTGAAACAAGCAATTTGAACATGAGCTTTTAATACAACTTAATACACATGTTTAGGCATAAAAAACATCAAGTTAATAACTTAAAACAACAAGTTTGGATTTCAAAACAACAAGTTACAATTTCACTGACTAACACCCTTTCTAGACCTAGTTTGCTGACATATGTTGCATTCGAACTACCAGCTTTCTTCCTCTTCTTCGCCTCATTGTCTTTGCTCCCAACAACCTTGTCAATATGATCATGTTTGATTGCCGGAAAGTCTTCAACTTTATTCAACAAAGACTCCCTTTACTTGTTTAAATCACTGAGTAACAAGTACCAAACTCAAAGTACCTAATCAAGCATCACAAAAACCGAACAAAAAATGCGTGAAATCAACACAATAAGCGAACAAAATAGACTGAGAATCAAGCGAAAAAACTTGAAATCAACACATACCTCCATCACGGCCATCTTATTCTTCAATACAGATCTCTTTGTTGTGGGCTTCGCTATTGATTTCATCCTCATTCTGCTTTAAATCAAACGGTAGTTTGCTTAAAATCGAGCGAAATTAACGAACGAACAACGACAATCAAAAATCGCTTCAAAATCGAGATAAATTGACGACCGAACGACGAAATCACGCCGGTAGTTTTCACCGGTTAGGTTAGAGAGAGAGAGAGAGGAAGAGAGAAAGAAGAAAAGGTAAAGTTGTTTTTGAATGATGCGTTGCATTGGAAAGAGAATATAACAGGTTCACAAAAAGCTGCGTGGAATTGTTTGTGAACCGGTTCCTAAAGAAGCCGGCTTAAATACCTAGTTTCAAAACAGGATTTTTTTTTAACATTTGGGGGACCCAAAAATTTCTCTTTATAAGGATTAGAGTTCGATCCAGCATCTTGCTTTCTATTTTTTGTTTTTTATACATCTTGCTTTCTATTTAGGACATTGTAAAAAAATGGGTATTATAAAATATTGAGTTTGAAATTTTCGTAATCTTTTTTAACTACTGAACTAAATGATACTAATATTTACTCCCTCTGTCACAGCACACTTGAGACTTTTTGACCAAAACTGGTCAACTTAAGGTCGGTTTGACCAACACTTTATAGAAATATTTATGATCAAAATAAAAATAAAAAAAAAATGTAAAATGATCACCATTAAAAATCCTCTCAATAACAATTTTTAAATTTTTTTTGGAACATAAATATTTCTATAAAGTGTTGGTCAAACCAACCTTAAGTTGACCAGTTTTGGTCAAAAAGTCTCAAGTGAGCTGGGACGGAGGGAGTATTTATTTTGGAATGGGTGAGTAATATTTTTAAGACAAAAATCATTTAATAATTATAAAAGAAGATACTTCTCTTAAACTAAATACAGAGTATTTACTGAAATGGGTCTTTTTTTGAAAGAGAAAGATATGCTGGAGAAATAAATGTACATCGTCCTAATTCTATGTGTGGATCTAAAATAAAATAAAATAAAATATTTGGTTGTTAGCTATACGGTTCATCAAAAGGAAAGGACCCATCAACGGTCGTTATTTGTAGTAGTCAGAGCCGTTTTCAAGTCGTTACTGAAATGGCCCACCACCATTCGCACAACTAGAGCGGTTAGAAAGGATTCGGATTCCGTGTAGGTTTGACAAAAAAATAATAATAAGAAAATGGCAAGCTCTATGATGTGTATATGAAGTTTTATGTGGGTCATACTTGGATTATCTCGAGAAATACAACAGATGTGCGTTAACTAGACGTAAATATAGACGTAAATACACTCAACATACATATAAGTTAGAGGGAAATGGCAAGCTCTATGATTGATTTTTTTTTTTTTTTTATAGATGTCGCTCGATTACTCTCCAATTTGAGTGAAATCTTGGTATTATCCGTAATGCAGAAAAAACTAAAGTTTTTGCTTGATATTTATTACAGGTATACAGCAGGTGCTGTTTGATCACATTCAACTATGATCAACATTCAATCCACATGTAGTCCCCAACCGTCTTCTTCTCTCTTCCATACAATTTGGTTTCTCCCACTTTTTATCAATTAACGGCCGGAATTAATCATCACCACCATCAGCCATGAATCTCCTCATTCTCACCGTGACCTATTATCTCTTCCTTTATCATTTTTCCCTCTTAATTTCTCTTTTAAAAGCCTCAACACTACACTCAAACGATGTTGTAATTTGGGGTGAGCCGTCGTCTGCCGAATTGTGTGGATAACCATCTCGTATTTTCTTGTCAATGCAAGTAATCTCTTTGTTTTGCTCCAAAAAAAAACCTCAACCCTACACAATGTTTTCATCAATAACACATTGACACTATTTTTCTTTTCCCTTTATCTATATTCAATAAGTGTTCTACTTGTATACTCCCTCCGTCCCACCTCACTTGATATTTATTTCCATTTTGGTCCGTCCCACTTCACTTGAGACTCCCCAAATTGGTAATCTTTTTATAATTTTATATTCAATCTACCTCACTCACTCATTCTCTCTCTTCATTTTCCACCACACAATTCATTCTACCAACCTACTATTAACCTCACTCATTCTCTCTCTTCATTTTCTACCACACATTTTCCTCATTCGTCGAGAACTGTTGTCTTCTCTCCTTCGTCGATACCCCTTGTTTTCTCTCCATTGTGTTGAGAGCCTTTATGTTATGTTTGTATTTCTTGATGTAATGCTTGAGATCAGGCCCGTCTCAATTATTATAGAGGCCCTATGCTATATGTGAATATTGGACCCTTAATATATAAAAATTTACACAAAATATTTATAATAATTTATATAACAATTAAATCCGGCGGGATATTGATTGTAAAGAAAGCCATAAGGTCGCCGGAGCTTTGCCCGCGTTTGATTGTCTGAGCTTCAAAATATTCACAGGATTTCATCTCTGATTCAAGAAGTGACTGAACTGAAGCAACACTTTACATACTCCCTCAGTCTCAAAATGATGTTTTCACATTTATTATATTAGCACGAAAGAGCTTTGAACAATAATTTTAATTTAATTTAAGTGTCTGAACAAAAATATAAATTTGTTATTGACAGTTCATAATAGTACATTAATAACAAATTGTATATTTTTATTTGAATAATTAAGTAAACTAAACTACTTCTAAAGTTATTTCGTATTACTCCCTCTGTCCCGAAATGATTTTCTCGTTTGCCATTTTTCATTGTTTCAAAAAGTTCTTCTCATTTCTATAATTTAGGCTTAAATCCGCATAAACACAACAAGGATAGTGAATCAAATGTTCATATACTTCAAAAATATAAATAGTCAAATGTAAAGATCATTTTGGGACGGAGAGATTAATATTTTAAGAAAATAAAACATCATTTTAAAATAGAACTAGTAGTACATTGGTTGCTAGGACTACAAAAAAAAAATAAAAAAAAAATGGAGGCCCCCTAAATTTTGAGGCCCTGTGCAAGAGAACCTCTTGCATAGGCTAATCACCGGCCATGCATGAGATGCTTGGTTGTGTATTTATCACCAACCCAAATGCTTTCATTTTTGTGTTTTCAGTGCTAAGTTTCTTCCATTTAGGGATTTTCTTATGTGGTGGGAAGTTTTCAAATTTTACTCGGAGAATCTTTGCGCGTTACAAGTCATTATCCGTAAGACCATCCACAATGGTTAAATAACCCATTTCCATTCACACCCACTTTATCACTCAACCTCATCTTCTCTCTCCATCCACCTACTCATTCAACAACCCATCAACTTTTACACCTTCCAATGGCTTATTTAATACTTTCCATTCAACACCCTCCCAACTCATCATCCTACCCCACCACTTTTATTTTATTTTATATCCTTTATTTTTATGATAAGTAAAATAATAATAATAATAATAATTTATAATTAAAAAATCACACTTAATTTATGTTTTTTAATTGTAATTAAATAAATACGAGAAATAACGATAATTATTATTAAAAATTTGATGGATTGTTGTATGGAAAATGATAATTACTTGAATTTTGAGGGTTGAAATGGTTATTATTAGAATCCATTTCACAAAAGAGAGGAGATTTTTTTTTTTGGTGTCAAAATCTAATGAAATTTACATCTACTTATAGAGAAAAAAAATGCTGAATTTTGGTATATTTTTTTTTTTTAGAGATAAGGCAAGTAGAAAAAACGGGTGAAAAAAATAAAGCCAACCAACCAGAGGCTGACAAGTGGCAGAATGGGAGTGGATAAGGAAGCTTTTCGCAAGCCTCACTCTCCTCCGCCGTGCGTGACTTACACGCGCCCTGTGGGCACCTTAGGGACTTTGACGCGTGTCTTGGCTGGCCCCACTTGATTTTATCCAACACCCGTTGATGCTGGTCAATACCCTCCCCCATTCAACAAGCCTCCAACACCCTCATTGCAGCCCAATACCCTATTGACCCCCTTTCAATACCCACTTAAATATACCATTGCAAATGGTCTAAGGTTGTTAATGGAGATTTGATTCAAATTTAAGCATCACTACTCATTTATGAGACTTCTAGTGCTTTTAAAAAATTTCATGTATGGGATGAGCCTCCACTCTTTATGGTGTGCTATCTCTTGATTTACGTGATTAATGAAATGAATATTAAAAAAAATCAAATCAATCCACATTGAGTTTTAAAAATCCAACAATTAACGCATATGGGGTTAAAGGCAGTGGCGGAGGGAGAGCAAAGCATATGGGGGCAATTGCCCCCATTGAGTTTTAAAAACCCAGCAATTTAGTAGTGTAATTTTATACAATAATAGTAGATTTGGGTAATTAAATATAAATTGCCCCCATTGGTTTCAAGAAAAAATTACATTACAAATATTTTTTGCCCCCATTAGTAGTTGAATTTTTGAGAAAATAATTTTGCCCCCATTACCAAAAAATCCTGCCTCCGCCACTGGTTAAAGGTGCTAAATAACAAGAGTTGTTAAAATCTAAGCTTCATCAAAATATGATTGGCTAAAAATGTCCATTGGCCATTAGAGTTTAGACTAGGAGGGGGTTCGTTCTTATTAGGGATGGCCAAACCGGACCGGAACCGGAAAACCGGACCGGAACCGGACCGGAAAAGCCCGGAACCGGGGCAAACCGGGGAGTAAACCGGAACCGGAGTAACCGGAACCGTGGTAAGCGCGGGCCGGTTCAGGGTCACATATATGGCGAACCGGAACCGGAACCGGATCGGCATTTCCATTAAAAAAAATAAAAATCCCTTATTTTTCAATAAATTTTAACATGTTTATTCATTAGTGTATTATAAAATAAAAATCTCTTGTCTTTTAATAAATTTTAACATGTTTATTCATTATTGTATGATAAAAAAACAAAAAAAAGTAGCGTGGACTGAACCGGAACCGTACCGGAACCGGATTGTGATGACCGGAACCGGAACCGGAACCGGTGTAAGCGCGGGCCGGTTCAGGGTCACATATATGCCGAACCGGAACCGGGCCCGGAACCGGTTTTGGTCATCCCTAGTTCTTATGTCGACGCTCCGTTTTCATCTCCATATTTCAGCCCCGCGAGGTAAATAAAAACTGAATCTAATTTGTTTAAGGAATTTATGAACATGATAGAGAAAGACCAGAATGTGCAATTACAAGTCCAAAAAGTTGCTAAAGATCTAAGCATAACCACAGGAAGATATAGATTTCAGTCCCAACAAAAGTACAGAACTAAAAGGGGCTTAGTTGTTCATGTCATCACATTTTAGTTCGTACAAAATGTTACACTGCATATAATATGTTTGAAAAGTCAAATGGGACTATATCAATTTGGAACGGAGGGAGTATACAAAATGCATGAGGCTATGCAAGTTAACAGACATTTCATCATAGATCATGTAACTGTTTCATTCATGAAGCAGAATAACAAAAGCTGATTCTGATAGCAATATTACATGTTTCCTCCAAAAGTGACAGAGCATGTAGACAAAATATTTTGAAGCTGATAAGAGATAAAATCTTCCTCGCATACGAAAAAAAAAATATGAATAAAGTACCAACTACCTACAAACAAGAAAAACGGAAACTAACGAAGTTCAAGTTGAAGTGAAAATGAATCAATTCATCTCTAGTCCAGAACAGGCTCAACCCAAGTACAATATAACTGCTCTTTCGTACCCACAAAATTGTCTAATACTACGTTGCTTCCGTGGGTGTGAAACTTTTCTGTTTGGAGCGAGTAGTAAACAATACGTTGATCATAAAATCTTGAGAAGTAGATTTTGTTCTCCATTCCTGGGGATCTTGCAACTGAGACAAATGATGATATGTTGCTAATGAACAATGTATAGTATCCCAAACCCCTAACTCTCCTCCAAATCATTTGGGAATGATCAAGCCTAAACACTTTAACCCAATTCCCATCACAACCCAAAAAAACTGCCATCAACTTTCCGTTACATTTCATTAAGTAGGCATAACGAAAATCATTGCATGGCACCACAGGTTTCACAAGAGCTTCCCAGCTAAATCCATCTTCCTCAATCTTCAAAACACCCAAATTCCCTTTCCTACCCAAAAAGTAGAACATTCCCTCATGAAAAACACCTGGTTCTCTCTTTTCGAAACCTCGAATATCACCTTCGAATGACTCCTTGGACCAGTCATCCTCTCCTTTACGAATGTAATAAACGTCTGGCCAACTATCATCCATCTTCACGGCTAGGCAATCAGGAGAAGATGGTGAGGAAGAAAAGTTGAGTTTATTATCATAGACCAAAGACGAGGGAAGCTTTTCTTGCATTCTTGTGAATGGATTGAAATAATACACCGTGTTGGCATCAACGAGTACCAAGTACCCATTCATAGAGCTAGATATATATGTGCCTTGCAACGATTCTGGAACCTTCATAGAGTACGTATTGTTGTGTTTTGGATCGGTGAAACTGAAAATGCTCTTATTGTACCTAAAAGTGACTAGCCATGGAGATTCTAAAGCACTAATGATGGGTGCGACTCTCCGTTGAATTGCGGGGGCTGCCGACCGAAACAATTTACATGTTGCACGGAATTCTAGGTAATCAAGTGGCCCAAGTTTACTAGCAATTTCTGTAAACATATCCAATTGCATGGTATTAGGATATTGATCAATACTAACCTCCATATCTCTAGGTGTTTGAACTTCAACTCGTATATGCTGCTCTAAATCCATGTTAATTTTATATCCTGGTTTCACATTCACTTGATCATCAATACGGTGGTATTCAGGCATCACCCAGAATATTTTATACTCATACCACAAATTTTGTAACACTGGACAAGGCAATGAATTCGATATAGTCCCGTCCTCTAAATCGTACACATACAGGTGAGTATCACGTGGAAAAAAAATTTGATTTCCTCGAATCCCGGTCTCCGTTGCCAAGCATGAAGTATAATTCCCTTCTTCGTCTAAGAATATCAACCTGCCATCCAAATTCTCAACCTCCACCCAAACTTTTCTAGTGAAATCCAACCTGAAGACTTCGATGCTAAATATATCTTTAAAGTTTATGTTTTGTGGCATATGAACAGAATAAATTTCACCAAAGGATTCGACTAAAGAAGCATGGTCGTAAACTGCAGACATTCTTGCAAGCGGGTTTCCAAGTCCGAAGGATCTAAGTTTAATGAGGCCAGTTTGGTTGTCAAACTCAATAGCAACCACTTGTGTTTCGTACACTTCAACATATACTACACCATCCAAGCATGCGAAATTATTAAGTAAGTCTAGTCTTGACACCTCAACCCCGGCTTCCAAGAGAAGCCTTCTGTAATCATGCGTGGTCCAATTTTGATCTCCCGGCTGGCAATACGCCATAGTGCTAACGTTGTCAAAGAGCATGACTCTGCATCCGGGATTCTTAGGAGATGATGTAAAAACGCAAGATATGACATCTATAATGTCGAGCTCAATATGAAGCGGAGGTAAGTTGATTAAATCATAGGTTGTTGGATTCCACAAACTCCAGAGAAGATCATCTTCGGTTGACAAGAGTAACCAGCCGTGGTATGAAGCCCTGACTTCATTGTTGCGCATTTCAGGTATGTTCTTGCGCTCAAAAGTTGTGATAGTGGGGCCAATGGTGCAGAAGGTTTGGCGTTTGGTACCAGCAAATACAAGCCATGGGAGTCCTGTTCCAGCAGGTGTGGGTGTGGCCTGCTTCTTCTGTCTGTCCATCTTCCTGAATTTAGGAGTGTAGATAAATAGAGCATACTTGTCAACAAAATCAACTACTCCCTCCGTCCCAAAATGATCTTCATACTTTTTCCAAAGTTATTATGAAGATAGTTTGAGCAAAGTTGATTCAATCATATTAATGAAAATCTAAAACGTGTTATTAATAGTATTGTTGGTGTTGTACCAATAACGAATTTTAGATCTTCATTAGTATAATTGAATCAACTTTGAATTATTGCTCAAACTTCCTTCGTAGTAACTGCAAAAAAATTATGAAGATCATTTTGGGACGGAGGGAGTAAATAAATATGTTTAGCAGAAATAAAATTGCAGAATCAACATGAATTATTTAACTTCCACCCTACTAAACAAACACTCATGAATTATTTAACTTCAATTCCACCCTACCAATTACAATTTTTGGTCCAATATATAACGGGGATGATTAATTGTATAACATAAAGGTGAAACAAATGGAGAGGGGAGTATTCAGTATAAAGAAATAAACAAGTACTGGTACCTTGTCCAAGAACTTCGATTCTATACCACAAACAATTGTTGGAATGAACAAAAGAGGCGATGAAGCTCCCTTTTTTTTAAATTAGGGTTAGGGTTAGGGTTAGGGTTAGGGTTAGGGTTGTCCAATTCAATTGCATAGAGGAATTACAATAAAAGAAGATCAAAAATTTGATATGATTAAAAAATGGATGAATCCTAGTTGCACTGAGATTAGGGCCAAACCCAGCAGAATAATGGCTAAAGGCTGGGCGTTTTATTTACACGGCCTGTCCCAGCATGGCCTGAAAGCACCGGTCAATAGGGTTTCCGACCTCATTTTTTTCTTATACACACCCGTAAAATTGGTGAATACACCCGTAATAATAAAAACACACAAAAACAAGTACAGTCAACATAATATATATTCGTCATTCTTCCCCTTATACCCTTGTACACCCAAAAACATAAACCTCCATGATTTCTTCATCTTTGTCTTCAGATCTGGGTTTGAGAAACTGTTCTTCACATCTGAGTTTAGGAATGGGAGGATGTGTGGGTGTCTACAATGGATAAGAGTTAGTATTGACATTTTGAACAATGGCATTTTTGTAACTAGTATCATGACGGGTGTATTCACCAATTTTACGGGTGTGTATAACAACACCCTTTTTTCTTTTCTTCTTCTTCTTCTTCTTCTTTTTTTAAAGGTAAATTAATTGCATTCACATAAAAGTTAAAAGTTGGCACTTTACATAAATCAGAGTCTCATCTGGTACAATGTTTGCGAACCGATTAATATACACAATATAGAAATATCTTGAATCAAATCTACATTGAACGTTCTTTTGAACCATGACTTGGGACGCACAAATGATTCTCCAAGTATAACTTGGACACTGCCGAACATTGTCTTTCACAAAATCTCTACAATAGTATGATTTGGTTTTGAAGACACGATAAATGGAAGCATTTGGGTCGACAATAAGAGTTAAACCAAGCGTTCCAAGTATTACAACAAGAAGAAACACAAGCAATAGACAAAGGCTCCCAACGCACTGAGGAGAATACAAAATCTCTCGAGTATGGAGAGAATATAAGGGCTCTCGACTATGGAGAGAAAATCCAATTCGCAAACTTAATGAATAAACATAAAAACAAGTGAAACAAATTGAAAATGAAAAATAATGATAAATTAAGATTTATAGATGAGAATGATTCTCTTCCAACCAAATCTCAAAAGGAAGTCCCATAAAAAACTATTTCTAATTTATACTTTACATCTTTGCTGCTATTATTTTATTTCAACATCTATCCTTAATTCCCGTTCTTAAAAGCAAATTTTTGTTTTGTGACAGAGGAAGTATAATGTAAACATAATATATTAATGGGTAAGTGTGAAATTTTGAAATCTAAGGACCAATGTTGGAAAACCAAAGATTTGAAGGGGCCATATGATCTTCCTCTTTTAATGTAGATCTTGATATTTGACAATAGTATTTGTTGTGAGCAAAATTTTATAACATTTGGAGTAACTAATCACTATACACGGCTAAGGGCCATTTCATTTTATTTTTTTGTAAGAAATAAACATTTATTGGCAATTACAAATAGGAATGAGTTGACTATCCACATAGTTTGGAAGTTCAACTCAAATTTGAGAGTTATCAAGTATACAAGAAACCCTCAAAATATATCTGCAAAATAATACGCACTACAGTTTAGATAGATTACTAGAAGGAAACATGACAATGAAAACGATTTAATTACAAACCAAATCCGAAAATCGTCATCACTTCGTAACCGCATGTCATCACATATTTGGACTGATTCCCTCGGGCCTATCTTCAATCGAACTTCATTCCTTGCAATATCTTGAAATGCGCAGATGCCCCTCCAAGAGAAACTTGGACACCGCCTAAAATTGGCATTCAAAAAATCCACACATGAAAAAGATTTGGCTTTTAGCATACTAGTAATTAGCGCATCTGGGTTAGCGATGAGCCACCAACCGAGCCTCACAAGCATTGTAGGAATCATCAATAGTTGATACATAAATACAAAGTACAAATCACAAAAGGCTCTCAACAAATCGGAGAGAATACAACGGCTCTCAACAAACGAAGAGAATGCAACGGCTCTCAACAAACAGAGAGAAGACAAACAGACAATAATGGATTGGTAACATAAATATCGAATTCATTAAAGATGTTAGATCATAGTAAAAACTAAATTATAAAACCTAAAAACAAATATGAAAAATTGAATCACTTATTTCACAATTATTAATTGACAAAATGACAATTAATAAAAGTGAAATAATGGAAGAATCAAAACAACAAAAGCAAAGAAAGAAGAATCAGTAGAAGAAGATGGATTGAAGATCGATATACAGAGAGAACAAACGGTTTTGTTAGGGATTATTTTAAAACTTTTATGTATTATAATAATAAAAATTTCGCTTAAAAAGTTGTATTTTATTTTGTTTTGTATAAATGTAAGGCAGCTTTAAAAATTATATACTGTCACTCATAACCAAATAAAGGAGAAAAACATTTTATTAAAATAAATGTTTTCATTGGCAGGAAAATAAATACGGATTAGTTGCTAAACAATATTACAACAACACAAATAAGTAAACCAACATTTTTATTATATATTGTCAACAAATAATACAACATTTTTTATTTTTGAAAGCAAAACATACAAAATAAAAAAAAAAAAAAGGTGTTACACTGTAGTGTACGTACAGTACACATATAATGTCACACAGAGTAACAAAATAAAGGAGAGCCACCTCTCTACCTCTTCTACTGTCACAAAACCATGCCCTTACATAAACAGCAACTCATTGTATACTACAGTACAGAATATGCTAAAGCAACTTACTCCCTCCATCCCATAACAAATATCCGAAATCGCTCTTGATCACGAGCAATTTCGGACGTGTAATTTGGGACAGAGGGAGTATTATTTCTTATTTCCCTTTCCTGCTATCTATCCGAAATCGCTCTTGATCACGAGCAACATTCTTCAATTCAGTAGGAACAGAGCGGACAAGCGTTCTCTTCCCAACAGAAATCACTTCAACACCTGGAAAAAATATGCACTATCTATCAGTAGATTATCTACATCAAACAGTGAATCAGTGACGTAAGACTCAAATCTAAAATGCGAGCTAGAATTCATTGCCCCTATGTACAAAATACACATATAAATTATTTTTAAAAACTGAGCATATGATAAACTTGATCCGCATTATAATTAAAACAATGCTTCATCCAGGTAAATTGAGATAAAGTTGATCCGCATTATAATTAAAACAATGCTTCTAAGGTCAACAAACTAATTAGTATTGCGTTGGCTTGATTAATGGAAAGGTAAAAAAAATATGAAATTGAATAGAGAAACTAAAAAGAGTATCATCAAGGAATGTGGATATAGAGTACCTACTACCTAAAAACAAAAACAAAACGGAAACTAAAGAAGTTAAAGTGAAAACGAATCAATTCATCTCTAGTCCAGGACAGGCTCAATCCAAGTACTGTATAATTGCTCTTTCGTATTCACAAAATTGTCTAATACTACGTTGCTTCCGTGGGTGTGAAACTTTTCTGTTTGGAGTGAGTAGTAAACAATGTGTTGATCATAGAATCTTGAGAAGTAGATTTTGTTCTCCATTCCTGGGGATCTTGCAACTGAGACAAATGATGATATGTTGCTAATGAACAATGTATAGTATCCCAAACCCCTAACTCTCCTCCAAATCATTTGGGAACGATCGAGCCTAAACACTTTAACCCAATTCCCACAAAAACTGCCATCAACTCTCCGTTACATTTCATTAAGTAGGCACAATCAAAAGCATTGCATGGCACCTCAGGTTTCACAAGAACTTCCCAGCTAAATCCATCTTCCTCAATCTTCAAAACACCCAAATTCCCTTTCCTACCCAAAAAGTAGAACATTCCCTCATGAAAAACACCTGGTTCTCTCTTTTCGAAACCTCGAATATCACCTTCGAATGACTCCTTGGACCAGTCATCCTCTCCTTTACGAATGTAATAAACGTCTGGCCAACTATCATCCATCTTCACGGCTAGGCAATCAGGAGAAGATGGTGAGGAAGAAAAGTTGAGTTTATTATCATAGACCAAAGACGAGGGAAGCTTTTCTTGCATTCTTGTGAATGGATTGAAATAATACAGAGTCTTGGCATCAACGAGTACCAAGTACCCATCCTTGGAGCTAGATACATACGTGCCTTGCAACGATTCTGGAACCTTCATGGAGTAAGTTTTGTTGTGTTTGGGATCGGTGAAGCTGAAAATGCTCTTATTGTACCTAAAAGTAACCAGCCGTACTCTTCGTTGGATTGCCGGGGCTGCCGACCGAAACAATTTACAGGTTGCGCGGAATTCTAGGTAGTCAAGTGGCCCCAGCTTATTAGCAATCTCTGTAAATATATCCAATTGCATGCTATGAGGATATTGATCAACACTAGCCTCCAAATCTCTAGGTGTTTGAACTTCAACTTGTATATGCTGCTCCAAATCCATGTTAATTCTATATTCCGGTTTCACATTCACTTGATCATCAATACTGTGATATTCAGGCATCACCCAGAATGGTTCATACCACGAATCACGTAACCCCTGACAAGGCAATGAATTCAATATAGTCCCCTCCTCTAAATCGTACACATACAGGTGGTTATCTTGTGTATAAAAAATTCGATTTCCTCGGATACCCGTATCCGTTGCCAAGCATGAAGTATAATTCCCTGCACTGTCTAGGAATATCAACCTGTCATCCAAATTCTCAACTTCCACCCAAACTTTTCTATTGAAATCCAACCTAAAGATTTCGATACTAAATATATCTCCGTTTATGCTAAGTAGCATATGAACAGAAAAAATTTCACCATATGATTCGACTAAATAAGTGTGTTGGTATACAGTGGACATTCTTGTAAGCGGGCGTTCAAGTTCAATGCCTCTAAGTTTAATGAGGCCAGCTTGGTTGTCAAACTCAATAGAAACCACTTGTGTGTTAAACCCTTCAGCATATATTACACCATCCAAGCATGCAAATTTATAAAGTGAGTCAACTATAGTCTCCTCAATCCCAGCTTCTAAGAGATCCCTTTCGTAATCATGCATGGTCCAATTCTGATCTCCCGGGTGGCAATACGCCATAGTGCTAAAGTCGTCAATAAGCATGACTGTGCATCCGGGATTATTAGGGGATGTTGTAAAAACGCAAGATCTGATATTCATAATGTCCAACTCCAAATGAAGTGGAGGTAAGTGTACTATATCATAAGTCGTTGGATTCCATAAACTCCAGAGATGATCATCTTTAGTTGACAATAGTAACCAGCCGTGGTAACAAGCCCTGACTTTGTTGTTACGCATTTCAGGTACGCACTTGCGCTCAAAAGTAGTGCCAGTGCTGCTAATGGTGCAGAAGGTTTGGCTTTTGCGACGGGCAAATACAAGCCATGGGACTCCTGTTCCAACAGGTGTGGACTGCTTCTTGTCTCTGTCCATCTTCCTGAATATAGTAGTAGTAGATTGAGCATACTTGTCAACAAAATAAACTAAATGCATATGTTTAGCAGAAATAAAATTGCAGAATCAACATGAATTATTTAACTTCCACCCTACTAAACAAACACTCATGACTAATCTGTCCCAAGAAAAAAAAATATGGTGTCACCCAATTGAAATCAGAAAAAACAGAGAGAGAGAGTATATTTTAAGTGTAAACAAGTAATATTACCTTGTCCAAGAAGCCAGAAAAAGCCTTCTTCTTTCTTCCATTGTTTTTTCTTCCATAATTCTTTCTTCTTCCATTAATTCTATCCCACAAACAATTGGCTCCCAATATTTGTGTAGAATAAACAAAAGAGGCGATCAAGATCCCTTTTTTTAACTAGGGTTAGGGTTGTCAAATTAGAATAACAAAGGAAAAAACATCAAAGATTAGACAACAGGATTTTACAGACTCGTTTTGTTTACAGGGCCTGGGCCGCATATCCTGAAAAGCACGGGTCAATAGGGTTCCGACCCATAAAATATTTTTTAAAAAAAATAAACTGCACAAAAACTAGATCTAATTTATACATCTATGCTGCTACTTTTATATTTTAACTTTTTTTTTTTGAAACGAGTAAATCACTTGCATTCATAATGAAACTGAAGAGTATTATGTTTAAATCTTTGTGATTCTGATTGTCAAGTAAATTAGTTAATTATATTGTGAATATTTTAGTTATAATTAGATTGTAAATATTTTATTTATAATTAGTTATATATATTTTATCTAGGATTTATTTCACTAACATAGTAATGCTTATCTTTGGAAAGATGTTATGTATTTTAGGAGTGTATTTTAGGTGGACTCTAAAAAGGAAAGATTGATTGGTTGCTTGGAGATCTCGTGAGATTGAAGTAGCAGCCAAGAAAGCTTATATAAGAAGCCGATCACAATCAGTCCAGACGAGGCCTTCACAGAATTATTCAGAGAGAGTTCTCATTGTTCTTGAAGTTCTTATTCATTAAGAGTTCAAGTATTTTTATGTTTAGTCTATTCAAGATAGAATAGGTTTTGATCTTTTAATTGTTTTTGTTTCTTTCATCTTTGTGTATTCTGCAAGACCAGTTTATTAATGAAAGTTTTCCAGCAAGTAATTCTTGATGAAGTGTTTAATTTTTGTCTTTAAAATTCCGCTGCATATTTACTCTGTTCGTCGTCAGTTGACAGGACAACTGTCTAGACAACTGTCAACACAGTTGTACTCACAATTGGTTGTTTGTAAATATTGTAAGTAAAGTGTGCAAGCCTTTAAGGCTATGGATTTCGAAGCTTGTGTAGTTTGTAAATGTGGTATTAGAAGTTGAGCAACTCTCCTGTACACCCGTCGCACGGTGCGACGGGATTTTCCAAATTTTTTTATTTTTTTGGCCACCTCAAACTTTTTTCCTCCCAACAAAAGTAACACTTATTATAACAAAATGTAACACTTTTTCCTTTTCAAATGTAACACTTTTTGTTCCAAAATGTACCACTATTTTGGTGCAATACATTAAAAATAACATAAAGATTGACAACTAAACTAATGTCACACTTTTTATAAATGAATGTAACACTATTTTTTTCAAATGTAACACTTTTTTTCAAATGTAACACTTTTTTCCCCCAACATTCACATATGATTGACAACTAAACTAATGTTACATTTTATAAAAAATAAATGTAACATTTTTTTCTGAATTGTAACATTTTACATTCTTAAATGTAACATTATATATGAAATGTAACAATTTTTTATTGAGAAAGTAACAATTGAAATGCAAACCCAATTTTTTTTTTTTTATAAAAAACTGCTGTTATATTTAACAGTAGAAAAGTGTTAATTTTTGAAGATGAAAGTGTTACTTTTATCAGAACAGAGTGTTACATTTGAGCTGACAAGCAGATTAATTTTTTTTGTCTTAAAAAGTATTTTTTTAAAAAAAAAAATCAAACCATATCATGACCTATGTAGTTTTCTTCGTCTCGACAAGACGAACACAACGGTATTTTTATTTTATTTTTCTGAGTTATAAATCTCAAGATATAGCATTTTAAAGTTATTTGAGGTTTTTTTTAAAAAAAATTGACACGTGTCGAGCTGGGAGTGGAAGAAGGGCTGGCGGGCGGGGCGGTCGGGCTGGTCCATGGGCAATGCCCGTCACACATGGTACACCGGATGTACCTAAGAATTTGTCTTAGAAGTTTTTAAAGTTTATCAAGTTATGGTTTATTGAAAATTATAGAAAGGACATTTCGAAAATAAAATGAGAATTATGACGTCTTCCGTGCGTGTCCCGATCGTGGGAGCCAAGTAGGACTCCTGGTCGGGGAGCGACATATATTGTTAACCAGAAGAAGACCAAAAGTAAATGTACGTATTTTTAATAACAAGTTTTAGTTTGTTTTTTTTGTTTGTAGAATAATTAAATCTACTTAAATTTGCTAAAAAATCATTCAAGTGATGAAAATTGTGAATATCATTGTTGCTAAGAATTGATATAGTACTGTTTTTTTTTTACTTCCTGTCCGGTTTGGAGCCGGCTGCACTCATTTAGATTTAGAGATGCACACTAGTAGAGTTCGGTTGAATTTTGCACGCTTGTACTCGAGTTCGAGAAAATTTTTTTTTAAAAAAAAATGATTAGTGGTTTGAACTCGAGTTTCAAGGTGATCGTGAGTTGCTCGTGAGCAGCTCGAGTTGATATCAAACTCGAGTCGTAACTTGTTGAGTAACTTTTTTCAAGGAAATCGCCTTAGAACAATTGGGCCTCAGCTTATTTGGGTCTGACGGGGTCGAGCTCGGGCGTTGTGAACAATAAAGCGGATCGAGTCGAGCTCGAAAGGAGTTGCTCGCAAACCAGAAAAATTCAAATTTTAAACGAGTTTACGGACCCAAGCTTGTATCGAGTCGATTACGAACGAAACTCGTCGAACACACGAGCTGAGCCGGTTTGACTTGATAATTTGACGAGTTAAAAATCTTGTTCGAGCTCTAGTCGAACCACGATTCGAGCTCGCCTGAGTTGAACTTGAGCAAACTCGAAACGAAAAACAGCTCCACACTCATCCATTTGTCACAAAATACATGTCCAAAAATAATGTTTATACTTTTTTATGTTGGTACGATTAAATTTTGATTATTTTTTTTTGTTTAATTTACTTATTTTAATAAAATTTAAAATTTGATATTGATACATTAATTACAATTAATATATATCAATAACATTTTTATATATTTATTACAATAATTAAATTATATTAAAATTAGTACTCAATTTTATTTTATTTTTATATTGGTAGAGGGAGTATTAAACTATTTCGAGGATTTTCTTAGCATAGGACGAAATGTTACTAGTTACTCCCTGGTTCAACTTTACATAAAAATGCATTGTTTTTTCGTTCGAACAGGAAGAAATATGATGTAGTCAGATTTTGACTGCTCCCAGCCCGAACAACAGTATTAAATTTGAGAAAATAAAAATGAGATCAGTGTTAATAAATTAAATAAAACATTCAAAATAAAAATAATTATTAGTAACTCTCATGGTAATATTAGGTTAAAAGATTGAGCAATGCTAGGAGCACAAAATAATGTCAGCTCTCAAGATGAGGTGACGATATTTTATTGGTTGCATCGATAATGGACCCACCACATTCTAATTAAAAACACCAATAACATTATTACATTTAAAATTTTGTGAGTAAGTTTTTGTTTTTTTATACCCCTAATATTAATTGGACAGTTGAAAAACAAATGTGACTGAAATCAATTTTCAGTTTATGTGGAAGAATGTGGAAAATATGAGAGAGAGAAAGAGAGGGAGGGAGGATCCTTCTTGGAAAACGTGAGCACAGTGTGTGTACAAATTTGTGTGAGGGCGATCATCATATTGATGATGACGTCTCTGCATGTAACAACTTTCCGTAAAGTTAATTTACTTAACACTCCCCCTATTTGTATCGATTTTCTTTTTTGTGTGGGGTAATTATAAAGTCGCAAAAAAAAATTAAAAAAATTGGCTTGCAGAATAATGATGTGTCAAAAATTTATAGGCGTTTTTAAGTAGAGTATTGCGGGTCCAAAAGTTTAGTTTCATATCTAAATGAAGGATTTAAAATTAGTGAATTTTTCAAAACTTATTATAATGTAATTTTAAAATGTTTGAAAAGTCAAATGCTATCATTTTAATATGGAGTACTAATAGTAGTCTAATACAAGTGAACTTTTCAACATACATTAATGAAATTATAAAATTGCTATTAATAAATTGTTTGCCGATTTATTAATCACAATTATTAAAATTTTATTACGATAATTAGATTGATATTTATATTTGATCAAAGTTCACATGTATGTACTGACCATTAAAAGTCAAATATGCCAAAACAAAAAGAGACCGATGGAGTAGTATTTTCACACTTTGATTGTTACTTATTACTCCCTCTGTTCCTAAATGAGTGTCCATTTTTCAAAAATTCTTGTCCCAAAATGAGTGTTTTTTTTTAACATAACTTTGTCCCTGAATGTTTTTTATTTCGAAATTTTTTTCGAGAAAATTTTGGGGGAAACTAGTTTCTCCATAAGTTATAAAAAGTCCTGTTTTTATAAGGGTTAAAGTTTAGAGTTTAAGGTTTTTTTTTTTTTTTTTTTTTTTTTTAGGAAACCAGGGCGGCACCTGGGAGGATTTTATTAATTAAAATAAATAATAATACAAGAGGGGGACAACCACCCGACTTATTGTCGGATATGGAGCTGGACCTCGAAATCCAAAAAACAAGAACAAGCCTCAAGCGGTAAAACCATCTAAAAAATAGTCCTAAAAAAATTAAACCATAAAATGACCCTAACATTGCCATTTGTGGCCCAAGTCTTCAAAGTCATCAACCTAATCTTTATATGCATAGCCCAAGAGTCCACAAGAAAAGCCCAAGATCCATTCCAAAAACAGCCCAACAGACAAGCCCAACACTGCCCAATGTTCCAACGACCCGGCCGGTCCACACCCAAGACCCGACCGGACCCAACCAATCTGCTCGGCCGTGCAAACCAAATAACTCGGCCGAGCACTTGCTGCTTGTGAAACCCAATTCTCGACATGTATTGCACGCCCGTGCCAAGAAAAGAGCACGATCGTGCATCGACATTATGCACGGTCGAGTCCCTAAAGTCGCTCGGCCGATCCCCAAATGCCGAGAGCTCGAAAGTTGGTGCACGGCCGCGCCATTTCCAGCGCACGACCGTGCTGCACGAGCGAGTTGCCAAATCCGCTCGGCCGAGCCGTAGCTGTAATGCCCACTTCGCAGAAAAGCATAAAATTGCTCCCAACTCAAACCAAAACAGACCAAGGAACATCAAAAACACCCATTTATCGTCGTTCGACATAATAACCATTATCATCAAGTCTCAGAGCCTGCAACACGCCTCTAGGAAGATCCCGAGACATGTTATAAACCCTTTGAGTCCCATGGACATGCGCCTCCGCTGCCAATCTGTCTGCCACTCCATTAGCTTGACGAAGGACATGTTCTAAACCATAGCCTCTTACCAATACCGAACAATCCCGGATTTCATACTGTTGGGTTTCGTAGTAACATGCGCAACAGAATATAGCAATCAAAATTTTAAGAAACCCAAAGCCTTGGATCCGTTCATATGATTAAATCAAATACAACATAATGAATAAAGGAAAAAACTAACCCTTGATGACTATCAAAGTTTTCTTTAGTCTTGGTGGAGAAACTTGAAGCTTTATCACGGACAAAATCACGAACTTTGTAGATGATAAAATTCACCCTCTAGCGGTGTCCACACTTCGACCGAATATCAAGAGGCTCCTTGATCTTGGTTGCTAGACCAATAATTATGAAACACACTTTCACAATTCAATAAAGAACTATATGGAATTTATTTGTGAATTATTTTGTTCCTCAATCAAGGATGTCTTAGAACAAAATATAATCTCTCTCAAACTCTTTGAGACTCACAAAAACACTAGTAAGGATGGTCTGGCCGAATTGGGGTTTTTATACACAATTTAGACCTATTCCAAATAGGTAACTTGTGCCAAAAACCTTTCCTAATCGAATTAGGAATTTTCTGCCGCCAGACCGAGCGCCCGCCTGGTCCAACCCAGGCGCCCGCTTATTTGACCAGAAGGTCCAGACCTTTTAGAATTCATTCAAGCGCCCGCCTGGTCCAACCCAAGCGCCCGCTTGGTTGACCAGGAAGCCCAGAATTTTCCAGAAATTCCTTTGAGGTCCTTTGACCCTAAATTCCAATATAGTCCTCTTATTTAAGATTCGTTCTATTGTGTGTGACCCTCTAGGATTATACTAAGTTGGCAATGGGCTCAAACATGATCCCATAAGATATGATTAGGTTCTAGCAAACCGTCATACCTACCCAAATAATATAACTAGATACAAATTCGCATTCCTTTAGAATATGTCATAATCCCTTTGTTCACGATGTCATTGAACACAAGTCATGGTCAAACAGTCAACTTGTTTTGGTTCAATACTTTCTCGATTCCAAATATGTTGATAATTCAAATGCTATTGATCCAATCAATCCATTTGAGTCCGGCCGAACATTTCATCAACATTATTCCTTCGAGGGGCCCAAGCTTGACATCTCTCCGTGGAGGGACAAATCCATTTAGCTTATTATTCTTCCCAACGGGAATCCGATTATGCCAATCATACCCTTTATAACTACCGTGTTAAGGTAGCGTTTGAATATGTCAAACACAATGTTCATCAAGTGGATGACTATAATAACTTCATGTCTAAGGATTCAAATGACATAACTAATATGAGATATATGTACGACATAGACCATGACATAAATCTCATACATCGGGTCATGTCCAGTACCTTGTTCCAAACAAGTACCCATAAATCTAACATGATCATCCCATGATCATTTAGCCTTTATACTAGTGCTTAACAAGTACTAGGGACGGAGATTATTATAAGTAAACATGAACAACAATAATAATCAAAACATCTCTTTATTGATATGAAATAAATTATAACAATTACAACGTTTGTTAAACGTGCCTAGGGCACCACTACCAACACATACGTGTATTGCCAAGGACTTTGAAATTTACCTTTTAAAATGTTGACAGCCACCAAACAATCAGAAAGAACCATCACTGACTGCAACCCCCATTGACGACACATGCACAAACCATCGCGAAGTGCGAAAATCTCAGCTTGCATGTTTGTGCCCATGCCATAAAAATGAGAAAAGGCAAAAACCATAGCCCCTCTACAATCCCGAACTATACCTCCCCCTGTGCACACACCATGAACTGCAGAACCATCCGTATTAAGAGTATAAAAATGCGACTTACCAGGTTCCCACCTCAAGTATCTTCTCGGCCGAGTCTTATGCGGAGCAATCTTAAGACCAAGGTTCTCCAACAAAATGCAGTCCTCCCTTCTTGGTGCCCCTTTCGGAACTAGGAAAGAACACATCTCAATAAGAGAATGCTTGACCCCATCAACAATCTTTGCACTGTCCATAATGCTCCCATCAAAGACCGCCTTACACCTAGCCTTCCAAATCTCCCAACAAGAAAACATCATAATGCCCATATGGACTAAACCAATTTGACGGCGCTTTGATTGACCCCCACACCAAACATCCCATAAATGTTGCAAATCAGTGTAAATATGAGGGAAAGGGAAGAATCTTACCCAATGTCTCCATACCGGCTGAGCGATGTCCGACTGCAACAAAAGATGAGCTAGAGTCTCCCTTTGACCACCACCCGGACAACAAACACATCGAGACGGAATGTGAAATCCCCGGGATTCCAGCTTAGCATCCACCGGTAGACCATCATGCATGACTTTCCACCAGAATCCACTAACCTTCGTTGGGATATTGGGATGCCAAATTTTAGCACCCCATTCCACCAAAGGACCCCTGACCCGAACATGTTCCCACCAAGCAGCAGTCTCAAAAGCCCCAGTTTTGGTCAAAGTAAAAACCACCCTATCAGGGACCTCATCGGCAATGCGAACCCGTCTAGCAGATTCTCGCAGCTCATCCGGTATAAACTGCATAAGATCTTCGAGAATAGGAATTCCATTACGCACCAACAGATTATGATCTTCAGGTCTAGGTGCCCCAAGACGATCCCCGCACCAATTGTCAGCCCAAAATTTTACCTCCCCTCTACCAATCACCCATCTGCTGCAGTTATCCAACTGGTCCAACATACTCGCTGCTGCGTGCCCAAGTTTAATGTTTAGAGTTTAGGATTCAGGGTTTAGTGTTTAAGGTTTAAGGGTTAAAAAATGAACTTTTTATAACTTATGGAGGAACTAGTTTCCCCCAAAACCAACTCATTTTTTCACCGGTCTCTTTATACTGGCAAAACTAAATGTTTGGAAAAGAGATTACAAGATTATATATGAATCTTTGCCACCAAAATATACAAAGAGTTGAGATTTTCAGATGTCCCTCAAAATGAAATTTGGATACTTATTTAGGGATAGAGGTAGTATTATTATTATAAAAAAGAAGATGTATACTGTAATTGATAATGCGAACGAGATAATGGATATGATCATCTTATTCAACATCTCGACGGTTTTCTTCATCATCTTGGAATAGTTAATTTCAACTTAAAACTCGAGCGGGGGAGCTGCCTAACCGACAAAAAAAAAAAAAAAAAAAAAAAAAATCTATTTTTGTATAACAAAACCAAATGTACAAAGATCAAATCCATCAGGGCTGCATTCAATATATTCTGCCTTTCAAATCTACCTTCCTACACAAATCAAAACGAAAACGCACCCTGATCTGATCCCATATTGTACTTCACCTTTGAACCAATATTACAACGGGTTTCATATACATTCAGCTATATAATGAGATATACGCCTTCTGCTAGACTGCTTCTATTTCCTAATTCGCACTGGTCGAAAATCTTCCATTTTTTCTCTTACTATAACCTCACCAAAAAGGAGGATGTAATTAACTCAGTATTTTGTATCAACGCGCAATCCATTTCAGTTTAATGGGTTGACGTAACTTTCAACTATGTTGATACCCCTGTAGCTTCCTTTGGAATCAAAAATAGGAATGCAACAGGGATGAAAGTGCAGATAACTTGAATACCAATCCCAAAAATAAGGTTGTCAAAAGAACCTGAAGATATGTTCAGAATTGAAGCTAACCCAGCACCGACAAATGAGCCAACTGTGGACCCCAGGTTGTTTATCGACATGAAGAGGGCAAATAATGTCCCTTCTATCCCTGGAGGGCAAAGTTGTCCTGATAAAATCAAGAAAGGCATAAACCTGCAATCTCATTGAGTTAGTAACCAAACAATGAGGGTGAAAATGGAAATGGAAGTCCTCAAGAAGAGAAAAAATTGCCTACTTGAATTGATTGACTGCATCTGAGAGAGCTGATCCGCAAAGAACAGTGATTTTGTCTGATATGCCGAATGCAATATTTAGTCTAGAGACTAGAACCATGTCTAGGAGAGTCAATAACGCCAAACCAACATGGGCCCACCTGCATATAATTCAGATTGAAGATCGGTTGGTAAATTTTGTAACATATTAAGGCTTGAATTTTTTTGAATGATAAATGCTTACATAAGGATTCTTCGCAATTTCATCTTCTTTAAGTAGCGACTGTAAATGAAGGTTCCAAGCATGAGGCCTAACCACCCAACAACACGTGTCGTGCCCAGAAAGGAAGCTTCCAAGTTTAAGAACTCTGTCTGGTAATAAAACATGACCGTCGAGATGTTGGGTACAGTCACATGTGCTAGGAAAAACCAAGCCATTGGTCTTTCGCAAGGAAGGATCAAATTGAAATTAACGATAATTAGAATAAATATGAACGTGCAAGCTATTAGCACTCCCCTTTATCACCTATAGCCCTCCACAGTATTAAGTGAAGTATATGGTACAAGCGATATAATGCATCAATGGAGTGCCATAATTGAAAAGTGGACTGCAAATAGTGATGCTAAAACCCCACAATCTAATTCTCCATCCGTCCCGGAAAGATAGTCTCATTTGACAGTCAATGGTCAACATAAGTGTACTTCTCCTAACAATGATGTCGGTGCGTTGACCATTAAAACTCAATTGAGAATATCTTTCCGGGACGGAGGGAGTAAATGAATAGGAGGTAATATGGTAGATTTCGTTCTTACCTCAGAATCATTGGTTGTCGAAAAGCTCTGAACAAAGTATAAGATGCCATTTTCAGAGATTGAAACCATTGTGATGCCAGAGAGCCATCCTTTTCAGGAATCTGAAATTTACTAGTGATGACCGCTTGCTCTTTGCTAATTTTCTGGCTCTTCTTTCTCCTGAAACTATTGGATCTTGACTTTTCCGTTGAATTTATTTTATCTTCATTCACTTTACTTCCATTTTCTAAACTGGAAGCATTTGAAGTCGAAAATTCAGGTAAGATTTTCCTGCCTATAGGACTCTCTTTCACAAAACCACATGATAATAGCTGTATAGTTGGTAAAACAGAGAAAAGAAGGAAAATTCCATCTATAGGTAAGTTATCGAGTGCATATCCTCCTAACAAGCTCCCACATATTCCTCCCAAAGCCATAGCAGTCCAAGATACTGACTGGAGATCACCAGCAAACGAAGCCCTGACCATGAATATAGATTTTACATATTATTTAAGATTAAGGAGAAAGAACAGGGGACGGGAATTGGATTAATAAACATACCTCTCTTGTCTTACTGCCTCAGCTATCATGGCATCGATTACAACATCTGCCATTGCGGATCCCAAATTTTGCACAAACAAGAAAATCATAAGTTGTAGTTTGGAACTTCTCAGGAACTCGTTGAGTCCCAGGATAAGCCATGGAAAGAGTGAAAGCAGAGTCGCAATCACTAAATAAGGGATTCTTTTCCTCCCCTTAATCGGGATACAGTCGGACAAGATTCTGCACGTAACAGAGTCGTAGATTTTTCAGAAGGGGAAATAAACACATGGCAAGCAACAGCTCAATCTAAGATTTATTTCCAGAGAGCGTAGTGTTAAATAAACATCGTCTGACCACTACATATCAGGAGTGTAGCTACCAATTGAATTTTAGATATTTAAATGTTCACTGATAATTTATCTTTCAAGGAGTATAAGCTTTCAACAATCAACATCATTCTTTTGAGACTGACAAAAATTTCCCACTATGCCATACAATTACTTATTTCAAAAAATTGGTTTTGTGATGAGCTGGAGTACTTCACAGAGGACGATATACGTCTTTTATTTCGTTTACTCAAATAACTGAATTTCATTACCAAGTACTCTTAATTTGAAGGTTGCAGTGAAAATAAAAACATAAGTTTTGTCCATAAGATGTTTAATAAAGTCCCAGGACTAATTAATAAAAGGCAAATAGATGATTTACACAGTTAGGTCAATACCCATATATTGGTTTTATGCTCCAAGGGAAAAATGCTATTGATGTCGCAAACTGGGAAGCTGAAGGTGACAAGTTAAGTCTGTCTTTCATCTGATATGAAACCGCTGTCCACACAAATGATCTAAAACCCTAATCAAAAGATTGCAATGATTAGTAAAAGTAAACCGAATTAGATCTGAGAAACCAAGTTAGAAGATAAACAAACAAATAATCCCATGTAAAATGGTTAATGTCATAACAATAAGCTTGAGCTAGAAAGTTTCTGCTAGCAAAAAGGTCTGACAAAAGATTTAATGGAAAATGAGGAACAGAAAATACTACTATCCACTGTCCAGTTTCTTTGTAGCACCCGAAAACCGAAATCTAAAAATTGAAGAAACTTATTTTCTTTATCAAGAACTTTCACATTTGCACATGGTCAGAATCTCGTAGTTGAATTGATAAATATTCCAAGATCTCATTTCATCTAACTAAAATTATACTCCTTTGGCTAATTCTCATGCCCCAATGTATGCTTACAATGATATAATTGTAGAAACCAAGAACATATTTGTAACTAAAATAGGTTGAAAATCACCTTCCATAGCTTACGCTAAAAACAAAAAGTAGATGCACATTTTGGGATGGAGGTGCTAAAGAAAATACATGTATCACAAATAGAGGAGCTATATGATAGGGATAAGCCGTTTCAAAGTGCTTCATAAGAATTCCCAGAAGATGAATGAATGAATCAGCTTGGCCTAAGACCAGCTACGTGCGGAAGTCATTTGATCCAAGAGTCCAACTCTAACCCAACTCTAACACCTTCTTCATGTAATTAAAAATCCCCATCAATCCATCTTCATCATAACATTTATTTCTTTGCACTTTATGATCATCCTCTCCGTAAGACATGAAACTTATCCAGCATACAACAATTTCAATTGCCTAAAAGCCTAAGTGCACAGTCTTTGTGAATTAACTGGATTTTCCCAAAACTCGACGTATCATATGAAATTGAATACTATTTATAAGAAGAAGAAAAAACAAGGGTTCCTGAGACTGCATTTGAGTTGAGCTGAATTCAAAGGTTTATTCAACCATTTTCAATCTAGGGCAAGATATACGAAAGTAATTATGGTAATTAAAAGCATACCTAGTAGATTCCAAACTCTGTTAAACACAAATACAGATAAAACCCAGAAACAGAAGTTGATAATTCTTACGATTCCAGGAAGTAGGATCAAACAAAACAACCTCAAAATAATGGGAAACATATGAATCAATGTGGAGTTGGATCTTACCTGGGTGAAGTAAATCAAGCAGACGAGCCATAGAAATGAAGCCCCGAAGGCAATTCGCATCTGTTTCATCCACTCTATCATTTTTATTTTTTAGGGAATTGCCTCGAGAAATCTTGAAATCCCTCTCTCTCCCTCTCTCTCTCTCTCGGAGGCCGAGATTATTCTCCGACGTTAGAGGAGGTGTCACTCTTCCCCTTTTCTTCCCCTTCTTTGTTCAACGGTTTCTTTTTTCACTGTGTCACTTCGTCCAATAGGATCTCTTCAATCTGACACGTAACTACTGTCACTAGGAGATGATGCTGCAGTGATGGTCCCACTGAAGTTGGCTGTAGATTTGGACCGTGTATTATTAGACCATCTATAGTGGTTTCACACAAAAAAATCATTCAACACTCACTTTATCACTTCACATCAGCTTCTCTCTCTTCCAACTCATCCATTCAACACTCATTCACATAACACCCTACAATGGTTTGTTTAATCCTTCATTCAACACTTTTCTCACACATCATCCTATACCCCACCACTTAAAATTTATTTTTTATTTTTTATTTTTATGATTAGTGTTGAAATGATTATTATTGGGATTCATTTCAAAAAAAAATTGGGTTTTTTTTTTGTCGAAATACAATGAAACTTACGTCAATTTAAAGAGAATTTTTTTTTAAGAATTTTGGTGTAATTTTTTTTTTAAAAAAAACATTTTGTGTGAAATAATTGAGTTCAAATAATTGGGATAAAAGAAAAAACATGGCCAGCCAATCACAAGACCACACGTGGCGACACCAGAAAAAAAGAAAAAAAAAAAAAGCTTCGATGGCTTCCTGGACGCGCCTTCCCTGGCGCGTGTGATGCACGCGCCCACCAGGTCCAATACAAACGCGCCACATGGCAAAACCGGGAGACAAAAAAGCCATTCATACTCGTTGAATCCTTTCAACAATTCCATTCACACTCCCCTCATTCACACACCATTGTAGCAATTAAACCAACTTTTTTTTGTTTAACCCCATTAAACAACTTCATTCATCCACCATTGTAGATGGTCTTACAAATGTAACTTTACCTATTCAGATTATAACTCTATTTTTATTTATTTTTAAGCAAACAAATTATCAAATTAAAATAAGACGGTCTCCGTAAATAACTGCCGGAAACTCATTCTAAAGTTGAAGAATTTCATAAGGGAAATGCTATTGCCACTACAAATAATACTTTTCCACTACATCACTAATAAAATTGTTATAATGGGACAAAATTACCCTTTAACTATTACCATATAATTAGATGATGCATTCATTTTTCTTATTTAGTAATTGTTCTTTCCTTGTTTAACTATAATCATACTATTTTTATATTAATTCCATTTCAGGTCAATATAAGAAACTGGTTGGGCAGAATTTCTTTCTTTTTCCTTTCATTTTGAAACAATCTTTATTTATTCCCTTATATTATTGAGATAAAAAAAAACTTGTATGTAAGAAATATTTTTTTATTAAAACATTTTTTTTGTAAAATCTTATTTAGGTTTATGGGAAAATTATTTTACAAAAAATTGGAGCTTTTTAAAATGGAATGAAAAAAATCAGCTTTTTGTTAATTTTGCGTCTCAATGGAGAGTTTTCGAGCGGAACTTTTTAAAAATCTTGGCGAATTTTGGCCGCTCAAAATATCAGCGTCCAAAAAAATCTCCGTTTTGAAAAATCTACTTTCAAAAGTACTGTCTTTGTCCCGAAATGATTTTTCTTTTTATTTTTGTTCTCGATTAAGAACAAAACAAACATTTACTCTGGGATAGTGGGGTGTGTAAAAGACGACTCATTTTCAGGTATTTTTTTCTTGAAGTAATTCATTCCTAATTTTAATTTGTAAATTAATAGTATAAGCAATATGTCTAATATATTTTTACTTTTTAATTCTTTTTGATGTCTTAAAATATAATTTAAATAAAATTAGTTAATTAGGTATACAACATTTTTTTCAATTTTCTACTTATCAAATAAAAGGAAAACCTAGTTAAAAATATTCATTTTTTACAATTAATTTTTACACTATATTAGGGCTTTTAAATAACTAAAGATTGTTAATGAAAAAGAAATTCTACCCATTAAGATTGTAAAATTTAGAGTTGAAAGGAAATTCATATAAGAATAGAATAACTATAATTCAACAAGGAAAGAACTTGAACTAAACTTGAACAGTCTTCAAACAAGTAAAGGATAATTTTGTCATAATGTGATATTTTCATTAATGTTGTAGTGGAAAAGTATTATTTGTAGAGGCAATAGCCCTTCCCTTTTTATAAAGAGGAATTCTCGAAAACAACGGCCGCACATGGTGCGGCAATGTTGTTTTGTTCCGCTGCTTCTCGCAACCACTTGCTCCGCTACATCCGACCGTTGTATCTAGCTCTCCCACTTCCCAGATCGCGACACGTGTCTTCCCTAAAAAAGAAAAAACCTCATTAACTTTAAAATGCTATATCTTGAGATTTATAACTCAGAAAAAAAAATATCGTTGTGTTCGTATCGAATAGTCGAATAAAACTACATAGGTCATGATATGGTTTGATTTTTTTTTTTTTTAAAAAAAAACATATTTTTTTACACACAAAAAGTTTGAGTCGCTTGTCAGATGAGATGTAACACTTTGTTCAAATAAAAGTAACAGATTCATATTCAAAAAGTAACACTTTTACAGTCAAATGTAACAGCAATTTTACAAAAAAAAATGTTTTGATAGTTTTTGTGGTTAAAAAAAAGTAATATTTGAAGTGTAACAAAGTGAATATATGATTATAATTTTTATATAGATGAATGTAACATTTTTATTTAGTAAATGTTACTTTTCTTCTTTAAAAAAAAGTAAAAATTCATATATATAATCGGGTTTGAATTTCAATTGTTACTTTCTCAATAAAAAATTGTTACATTTTCATTTTCAGATATAATGTTACATTTAAGAATATAATCTGTTACAATTGAGGAAAAAAATATTACATTCATTTTTTATAAAATGTAACATTAGTTTAGTTTGTCAATCTTATGTTATTTTTGAAAAAAAAAATTGTTACATTTGAAAAAAAAGAGTGTTACATTCCTTTATAAAAAGTGTGACATTAGTTTAGTTGTCAATCTTTGTGTTATCTTTAATCTATTGCAGCAAAATTGTGGTACATTTTGAAGAAAAAAAAAGTGTTACATTTGAAAAGAAAAAAATGTTACATTTCGTTATAATAAGTGTTACTTTTGTTGGGAGGAAAAAAAGGTTGGGGGTGGCGGGAAAAAAAAAAGTAGGCTCCTGTCGTACGGTGCAACCGTTGCACAGGAGACCTAATACGTGATGGGATGAAATATATAACTTATTTTTATTATAACTCGTATAACTAATACCATGTTATATCTCTTATCTCAAAATAAATGTCGCAGGTGACTTGTCAAAAAAAATTAAGTAATGTATTTTACAAGTTTGTACACTACTTGGATAATGATAAAACTGCACCAAGTCACTTTCTTTATTTAAAAACATGATATTTATTTTCGGACAAACCAAATTAGAAAATGTGACATTTATTCGAGGCATTAAAAAAGTACTGTAATATGAATGGCCTCATCAACTATAAAAATTCGACTTCTTCACAATCAAATTGTACAAGACCCCGATCCCTATCAGTATAGTTACGTCAAACATTCCAACAGAATAAGCTAGATCAACATCCTAAATGGATATGGCCTCTTTTTAAAGGCTAACGCAAATGCCATGAAAGCTACAGCTAGGCCTATAAAGGCTAACACAAATCTCCCTGACGGGATTCGAACTCGTGACCTCCACATGGGAAGCTAGCACCGGATACCGCTTGAGCTAGAGCTCTTTGGTGAATGGATATGGCCTCTATCAGTAGGGAAGGTGAATAAAAAGATGATTATACCCTTAACGAGTGATCCAAGTGCGTGCATTACGATTACGAGTGCTGCTAAACAGTCCTACTCCAGGACCTTCAGATAGTCGGATCACCACCAAACACCATATTCAACTCAGCCATCGAACCATCTCACCTAATGGGAGAGTTGGAGATGTTGTCAAATTTGCCCCTACTTCGCAGTTCTGCATCAATCTCGCTGAAGAAGCGAATCCAAAAATGAGAACTGTGGACTTAACCAAAAACAGATCAAACAAACCAACCAACACATTGGACCTTATCACAAACAAAACACGATTAAGCATTGAAGCTAAAGATCAGCCACTGCATAGATATAAGAGCTCAATAACGCATTCACACCGCCCATTCCAAATATGCATTCTTATTTCACCCTTACACAGTTCTTCCTACTAGAGATCTTTAGCTCGTTATACAGTATTTGCATAGAGCTGTTTTACCAGTGATTCCGCGCTTAGAAACATTTTTACAGCATGAAAGTGATAATAATACGCGATTTACATACAGTACATTGGCACATTGACAGGTCGATACACAAAAGGCCTGACAGCATGAGAATAGCCGGAAAGACGATTGTAAGTGAACTTGACACCTGAACTTCCATCCCCGAGATGAGTGCAGTGTTCATGGAAGCTGCTGATTGGTCGAGCCAAACACGCATCCCAACGCTCACTCTCTGGCATTGTCTCTGCCACTGAGTATATTCCCTTTGAGTTTGTGAATGCCTGATAGTTTAGAACTTCACCAGATTTCGTGATGCAAAGAACAGCTACCTCAGCTCCTACATCAAGCAAACAATCAAAAGATTCAAAACCGTGATTTTTGTCAGTGATAATTTATGCGACTTCAAAATATTTTCTTATAAAGAATCATAATCCTAATTTAAGAGAATTGCACGAGACTCTAAGGCGTATAGTAAGGGCCCAACTCCCAAGGCATACAGTAAGTTAAGGTGCCCAAGGCATGCGTTAGGTAACCACGGCAAAGTAATGGGGGCACTTCTAGCAAACTGACCTTTGTCTCTTCAGCTATTAAATTCTATGATGCTCAGACTCTTGTAAGAGTGTCTGACACATGTAAGGATCCGGGTGTCGGATCCTCCAAACTTTTACTCCATCCATCCCAAATAGATAGTCCTGTTTGACTTTGAAGCCTTAAATTTGGAAATGGGACTATCATTTTGGGACAGAGGGAGTAAAATTTTACACCAAATGGAATCAGGTTTGACACAGCACAGGAAACTACAAGTGATTTAGTTGGCTTGCTTGCATCAGAATATAATGTTTACGTGAAGTATGACTCATGATTCAGCACGACAATCAGAAAAGTGATGCATCCAACGGAGCCTCTTTAAATTTTTAAGAACTGGCCTCACAATGGAAAAACAAAAAATTTCTTCGAATTGATTACTCTAAAGTAGATTGTTTCTGCTGTGATTGCCCCCTCCTAGATTTTATCAAGCTGCATAAAATACTACTAAGACAGTATAAAAGGTCTAAATACCTTATAGTACAACTTCAGCAGAATTTTAATTTACCCACATCTAGTTCTTGAAATATAAAAAACTTTACCCAAATTGCATTGTTTAACCATATACATATAAATTTCAAAAAAAAAAAAAAAAAAAACCATATACATATAAAGTGACGTGCTCAAAGACTTTCCCATATCTTTTTATGGATTGAATTGTATTTCCAATTTGTTTGAACTTATTTATATGCCAAAAATAAAAGTCGGGATGAATGACTGAGTATCTGCTCATCCATTCCAGTAAAAAACACTATTCTCACCCCCATAATGAATGGCCAAAAAAATCTCAAATTTGCTCTTGATCAAGAGAAAATTTGAAAGTTTTTTGGTCATTCATTTAGGGACGAAGGGAGTAATAGCCATAGGCTACCCTTTCTTTTTTTTCTTGCCATCTACCATACCATACCATACCCAAGCCCGTCAAGTTCTGAAAGAACAATTGGTAAATCTCAGTTTCACTAATTTGCCTCCCTAAACATAATAGTTTGGGTTAAATTACAGGATTAAGCAAACCTTGTTAATTTAAATCCGGAAGAAGATTCCACAAATATAAGATTGATGTTGCTAACCTATTCCAAAATGATGCCTCAAGATGCACCCACACTATCTACGAGCACTGATGCTAAAGGAGCAACCAAAGCAAGAAGAATGAGACAGCCAGTGGGAGAAATGACAGCTTCTGAATCGGAGGGCACAAATATTATCTACTCCATAACAGGTTATCAGAGTTTGGGAGAGCCGAATGTCTAAGAAGTAGATAGCAACATCTCCCTTGTGACCAGTTTGACCTCTTACAGATCCATAATCAGACCGAGAGACTGACCCTAATAAGTGACGAGAAATAGGGCCAATATATATCGAATGCTTAAATAGGATTCCTGAAGCGAATTGCCAAGTACCATGTAGGTGCCAATTCTTTCCTTAAGAAATAGACTGCCTCTTCTACCGACTACCATCTACTATGAGTGCCGAGAAACGATGTTTGCATCTTCTACCAAAATTGGTTTTAAAGATAGAAATTTCTTCAATTTACTAGAACAGTCTATAGAAAAATAACAAAGAATTCAAACCGAAACCAGGCAAAATCAAGTGGCAATATATGTCAACAAGTAAAGCAGCCTAACTGAAACAGTCCAAATTAACCCCCGAGTGAACCAGAAAGAAGTATCATTTTCACAAACACAAAGAAGAAAATTGGTGCTCCTTTCATACAGATTATACACCACAATGATGCATTCCACACCTTCTAGTACGTATTTAGACAAAATAGCACGCAAAAAATGTGTGCCAACTAAATAACATACACCTAGCCTCAAATTAAGTAGCAGCGAAATAAACCAAGTATGGTGAAACCCTCAATTTGCAGTTAGGGTCACTTTAGGGTGCTAACACTCAAACTCAATTTCACCCAAATTTCCAGCGGAACCAATCCCCTTTTTACATGCCAAATTACATCTCCACATGAACAATCCTCTAAAACCCAACAAAAACAAAGTTCACAAATCAACAAAATTTCACAATTTTAGCAAACACGAACACCAATCATCCAATTCACACACAATCGCACAAATTACACAAGAAAAAGTAATGATTAGAGAGATAAAATGATTAAGTTGAGGAAATTAGACCTTCTAAGACATGGTCTTCGGGACCAATCGAAGCATCGGCGCAGACATCACACACAACTCTTCCATGGATTTCGCCGGTCCAAGCTTTCACGCCGGCCACCGTAGCAAGTATTACAAGGAGATAGAGCGCCTGTGACTTTGACGCCATTGATGAAGATGAAGCCTTTGTTTGTTCACACTTCAGTTTGCTTTCTTCAACAGGTTTGTAATGACCTGGGTCCACATTGGTCCCGGAGGGTCCGGTAAATACAGATCTATGTGAGGACAGTGATGTGATTGAAATGGTTTTGATTGACTAATTTAGTTACGGTTGTCGAGGGTTGCAAATTGTACTCGTTCGTACCAATCAACTCGCATACCAACCATACTCATTATAATTGGTATAAAGAAGTCCGTACAGCGAACTTTTTGGTTGGTAGTACCATACCAGTCTTGTCTAATTGTTGGTACACGGTATACAATATCGACTTTGGTTGGTATACCATGTACCAACTTTATATATATATATATACTCCCTCCGTCCCATTTCAAATTGCAAATACTAGGTTGGGAAAAAGTGAAAAAGATGATGTGTTGTGAGTGTTGATAGTTGAGTGTGAGAGAGAAAGTGGGGTAAAGAATAGTTAGTGGGTTAGTGGATATGAGTGTGCAAGTGGGTTAAAACTTGCCATTTTTGGATTTTGCAATTTTAGTTGGGACACCCTTTTTGGCAACTTTTGTAATTTGAAATGAGACGGAGGGAGTATATATATAAAAACAAAAACACGCGCGCACGCGCACATATATAATACTCCGTTTAATTTTCTAGGTACTTGCAATATTTACAGAGTAGTTTTGCTCATTTGATATTTATTGATTGTTTTCTTAATACCTGTTTTAAAACTATAAGTATTTTGGGACGAATGGAGTTGTGGTGAATATTATTTAGAGTCACTGTATTGTTTAGTTTGCAAGATTTCAATTGTTCAAGTTTTCTTTAGTTTCAAGACTTTATAATTTGTATTTGAGATCTATTTTTATGTTATAATGTGTTTTTTATACTAGACAGGAAAGTTTAACAAAAAAAATGCAATTGTTTTTTTCTTCATTTACATTTAGTATATATCGAGTACCAACCAAATACCAACCGTACCAATAAACTTGGTATACCGACTTTTGTGGTTGGTACTGGTATATATTTTTGTATACCAAATCATACTTGGTTGGTACACGGTACAAGCAAAATAGACTCGGTATACCTACCAATCCACCCCTACTGTTGGCACGTGAGATAGGGTTTGATTGTTTTTCAAACTAAGGATTAACGCGTTCTTTGCACGGGTGTTTACTTTTGTGCGTGGATATTTATAATTATATTATATAATATTAAATATTTTAAATAAATATAAATAAATTTAAAGATATATCTATAAATCTACTTGTGATTTTTTAATAATAGTGGAAGTAGTTATTATAATATAAAATAGATATTGAGATTGGTTAATAGTATTGGTTATGAATAACTTTATACATTTTTTAAAAATTTACTTCGTTTGTCCCAAAATAAAAAGTATGACTCCCTGAGGGAATAACTTTTATCGTAAATAATAAGTTAAAAGTAATAGTTACTATATATAGTAACTAATACTAATAGTAGTATTATTATTTTTTACAAAAAGATAATAATAATAGTAATAGTTACAATATATGTAACTATTCTAATTAGTTAGTATTATTGTTAATAATAGTTACTTTATATAGTAACTATTACACTTAACTAATATTACTAATAGTAATAATTATCTTATATAGTTAACTACTCCTTCCGTCCCGGAGTAAGAGTCTCACCCCCAATTTGCAAGCTTATTAATAAATATTAGATGTGATGTAAATGTTGTACGTGTAAAAGTAAAGTATGAGAGAGAATGAGTGAGAGAGAATAGTGAATTGATTGGCGTTGTGAGTATAAAAGTAAAATAGGAGAGAGGATGAGTGGGGTGAATAGTAAAGATTCTTTGCCATTTTAGGAATGAGACTCTTACTATGGGACGGACCAAAAAGGAAAATTGAACTCTTACTCTGGGACGGAGGGAGTATTATAGTTAACTAATACTATTAATAGTAATAGTTATATTATATAATAACTTTTACATTTAACTAGTATTATTAATAGTGATAATTATCTTATATAGTTAACTAATACTATTAATAGTAATAGTTAACCTTTATATGCTTAACTTATACTATAATTATACTTAACTTGTAGTCATGATACACAAAATAATCTTCCCACAATAATTTAATCCAAACCGCGCCAAAATAGTTGGTAAGAATAACAATAGAGAAAATTACCACCTAATCCCTGAACAATATGGAATCTACGGTTTAGGACAAGGATATTTTTGGTTTACCTCCTAGTCCTACAAAATATTTTATGTAACCATATTGTCCTTTAGGGTATTAACTGCACCCCTCCCCTCTCCCTCTCCTCTCAATCGACACCCACACACACAGAACAGATATTATCTCTCTCTCTCTCTAATTTCACACTCCGGCGACCTTCCCTACCCACTCCGGCGACATTCCGCTCCCCACTCAGGCTTTTCCTCTCCCTCCGACAACCTTTCTCCGCTCCCCTTCCCACAGAAAAACTCCGGCAACCCTCTCCAACCGGATTTAATGTAAATCTTAGAAGAAAAATACATACCTTACACACAGCCACACTCCGGGCACTTTCTCCGGCGTCGGTGACTTTTATATGGTCATACCATGGCCGATCTTGCAGCCTGTGACCATCTCCCCCTACTCCGCCGATCCTTAATTCCCGTCCAAGTTCAGATCTGCGAAACCCTAGCCCGATATCCTCCTGTCTTTGCCGACGTCGTCTTCAAATTCAAAATAATCTGTCATGAAACAGGCGATGAATTTATGTCTGGATGCGTCTGCCAAGCTTGGGAAGATTATGAGATCTTTTATAAAAGAAGTTGCCTCTTCTTCAGAGTAGCTAAGGACTGAATTTTGCTGCTGCTTTTTTTTTTTTTTTTGTTGCTTCTCTCTTCTTCATTAGAGACTACATCGGTGGTACTTTATTTTGACCTTTTTAAAAAAAAAACAAGGCCAAAGAAATTGAAAGCTATGAAAAATGTTTTATTGTATTGTTTGGCCTTAAATTTTGATGTTATTTTTCATTTTATGTCATTTTTCTGTCATTAGCTCTTTTGTATGAAAATGCTAACTTTGTTTTGGTACATATTTCTACTGATGTGTATTGCAGAGGTGAAAATGTTTAATGTTGACTTTCTTGTCAACTTTGATTTGGATCTGAATTCTTTCAGTTTTGTTCTACTATAAGTTCACACATTAGATTGCCAAATAACAAGGTCATTTTTGTCTTGTTAAATTTTGGCATTATTGCTCCTGTGCTATTGTTTTTATTTCTTAAAAGTCAACTAAAGGTTGAAAATTCACACATTTGGAAGTCATATGACAATTGATACTTTCTCAAAGCGACTAATGAGAAACCATCACTACTCAAAATGGCAACTATGAGCTGTCATTGACCCTCTTTTATGTCTACTTCTTGCAAATGTCACATTGTGTATTTATTATATGATAGGCAACAGTCAAATTTTTATAGTAGAAGAGTGATGTTTTATAGTGAGTTACTCCATCATAAAGTATGTGTGTTACACTTTGTTGAGAAATTATATGATAGTGCCGTCGGATGATACAACAGTCGAGTTTTTATTTAATGAGACACCCAAAATGACAAGTATTTAAGGATAAAGAGATTTTTTTTCTTAATATACATATGAATTTCTCATAGTTGATCTGATTGACAACTAAGAATAACATAGAAGTTTTCAATATTGTTAAGTGATTGGTTGAGAACAGTTCTCAATTGTTGGTTGCCGGAGTTAGTCGTTTTCTTAGTAGTTATCGATTGAGAACCATTAACAACTGAGAACTTCTCTACAGAACAGTTGAGAACAACTAGTCGTTTTCTTAGTAGTTATCGATTGAGAACCATTAACAACTGAGAACTTCTCTACAGAACAATTGAGAACAACTCATATTCTCAATTGTTAGTCGTCGAAGTTGGTCGTTGGCCGGAGTTGATCGTGTTCTTAGTGTTGACAACTTAGAACCATTAACAACTGAGAACAACTGTGAAATTTATCTATAAGACAACTAAGAATAAAGAACAAATGAAAACAATTCAAAAGTTCTTATTAATTGTTGGTCTTCGGAGTTGATTGTCAGTCGGATCGCTGGAGTTGGTTGTGTTCCATGTAATTGACAACTGGAACTTACTGATAACTTCTCAGTTTTTTGGTCGCCGGAGTTGGTGGTTGCCGGAGTTGTTCATGTTCTTAGTAGTTTAGTTGACAACTGAGAACTTACTGATAAGTTCTCAACTGTTTGGTTGCTGGAAGGTAACACTGAAGCAAAAAAAATAAAATTGCCGGAGTTAGTGGTCGCCGGAAATGGTGGTCGCCGGAGTTGTTGACTGGAGAAGGTGGTGAGGGATAGCCTAAAGGGATAGTGGTTGAGGTGAAAGTAAAATGTTGAGAGGGTGTAGTTAGTAAAATGTTGAGGAAGATGTAAGCTAGGGACTATATGGTCAATTAAAATATTCCTTGTCTTAAGAGATAAATAAGGTTATGTTGAGGGACTATATGGTAAATACCCTATAACAATAACCGGATTAAGAAATGACGGTCTTTACTAAACCCTAAATCGAGTATCTCCATCCCATGCGATTGCGCCACCAAGTTTTAGTAGGGCTTTCGTTCATGAAATTGGCCTCCGTCATTGTTCCGATACATTCGATCCATCAATTTTGTAAGCTTTAGCATGCCCCCCCCCCCCCCCCCTTTTCAATCGCTTGCATGCATTCCCAATTTCAATTTTATTTCTATTTGTTTCGTTATAAAGATGCCATTTTTCGATGGCTGCGCTAATACTAGCAATTTTCATTTTACCATAATTTGACTTGAAATTGCTGATTTTACGAATGATATTCTGTTGAGAATTGGGGGTAACCTTGATTTCGTTTTCTCCTTTGGTTTGTTTGCATTGAAGCCTTGCCAATTGCCATGATTAACCTCTGTTTTAGTTTGTCAATACATTTTATCAGCTGTCATCTTTTAGTCCCAGTGAAGAATGAAACAAGATTTCCATTGATGAGTACCCAAATTCTGAGGGACAAATATAACTTCTACTAGTACGTTATGTAGTTTTGTTTTGCTTGACATGAGGATGGTTTGGATGTGCAATTCTCTCTCGTGAATCCATTTGTCTCTTATTAACTTCATGCTGACTGTCTACTCCAGTTAACGATAATTGAGTAATGTCGATGATTACTTTGTTTTTGATTGCACAACACTACGAGTTGAACGCTTTAAATGTATGTTAAGTGTACTTATTTCTCTGTGGTTGTCGGTTATGGCACCTTTACAGATCCTGTGTGTAGAAGAACTGTGTTACTTGCTTGAGTGCCCAAAGCCCAAACCCCCATGAGGAAATTCACGTAAATTATAATGTTAAAAGTAGTGGACTGATATCCATTGATGAATATACGTTCTGAGGGGTGATAACTGCTTGGGCAAGATCCTTTCACCTGACATGATTTCCTTTGATTTTTGTTTCTAAATGTGCAGTTTCTCCTATGTGGCAATTTCATGTTTCTATGAAAATTCTTCTTGTTTAGAATAATATTTGAGGAATGATTAACTTAGTGGTTATGCTGGATCCCCTTACTTTTTTAGCAATGCAAGTACTATCATTAGTTATAACCTCTCCCCCCCCCCCCCCAATCTTTCACAATTGCCTACTAGATTCCCGTGTTTTCTTAGCATCAAGCTATTAAATTCTTAAAATCTCACCTCTGGTTGACAATATCATTGATGTCAACAGAAAGAAACGACAAAATGGGTTCATTGATCAAGTTGTACCGGCAAATAACATTCACTTGATATCTTCTAAACCTGGCTCACAATCCTAAATAATTTCCTCGAACATTTAAACTCTGGAAGCTGGAAATTCTCCTAAAAATGTGAGTGGGTTGATCCCTTGCTGGCATTTACAGTGATGTTCGGGTTCAAACTGGTATATAAGATGCTATCAGGTGCTCAATCAGTCAATATACGAGCCTACGTATTGTCAGGATCTTATTTTTGGGCTATCTCAGTTTTGGCTTGAAGAAAACAATACATTTGTGTTTACCCAGAAGAAGCGACAATGTCGGATATCTTGTACTAGGAGAGGCTGGGTTGTTCATTTCCAACAGATGAATCGATGAAGCTTGAACAGATAATGAGCAAATGCCTCGGAATTAAGGAGGAGCAAAGGTAGAATTATAACAATATCTGCTTCATGGAGGGACTGAATATGAGCATGTGGTTGTCATGGTATGTTTTTCCTTTTGCTTGTGAAATAATTCGAAATCATATATTGCATTACTTTTAAATCGTCTAATGGCATGAAAGCTGCACTTGCCCCTGCAGTTCGTGCGAGTCAGAACTAGAGATATGATGGTAGTGTTTTAGGTTCATTTAATCAGCTACGAGTTTGACTTAGAAGATCCTCAGCACAAAGATACTGTAATCAAATTTCTAGATCATCAAAGCTAGGATGCAAAGAAATAAGTCAATTCACCCTGAAGTTAGAGCTAAATTTTGTATACAGTCTACATTAAAAATTTATAACCAAAGTGCCAACAGATATGGCCCAAGCCTTTGTTACGATGAAGCTCAAACCTTTGTTGCGACAAAGCTCTTATCTCAAGGCTCTGGCAGCTTTTAGAGCCTTAAGTCGATCCACTATTTTCTCCAGTCTACTTACCCGAGATTCAACCTCCATTTCTGTTACCTTTATCACATATTCTTCAGTGCCCTTGATGCAACTTGTTTCATCTTCCCCATTTCTCCTCCTTGCACTTCTATTGTCTGTATTCACATCTAAAGATTTTATCAGAGGTTCCAACACTTGACCAGTTTCTTTGCCCGACGGAAGTTCTTCACGACCATTTACTTTCTTCTGTGAGTTCTCTTCTAAATGGGAATGTGACAACTTTCTTTTTGTAATGTTTGAAGTTTGAGAACAAACAGCGGAGGTTTCATGGTGGAATGATGATTTTCGCATACATGTTGAAATTGGGAGACGGTCATCATCTGAATCTTCACTGGAGCTTAGAGTGATAGGCTGGTTGCTGTCTTCAAAGATTGACTCAGTCAAAGCTTTAGCTTTAGTTGAATTCTTCGAGTGAGTGGCAGCATCAAGCTGTTGTGGGGTACAACTCTCAACATCGTCACTCAAGTCCAGAGCTTGACGCTTCCTGCTATCAATTCGAGTACCTACAGTACAATCTTCCGTGCCTCCATCCTCTTGATGCAAACGATTCAGTAAATGTTCCATTGCGTTTTTACGGACAACCAACATATCTTTCCACCAATTGGAGTATCTTTCAGTAATGCCCGGCTGAAATGTTCTTGGAGGAATAAAGAAATCGACAACTTCCCTGTCCATCTGTAACATGTCCACCTCACCTGGAATGTCCTTATCCATTCCAAACTGCATTGCCACACGATGTGGGGAATATCTCTCTTTGCAATTCAGTCCAACCAGCTTGGAAGCCTGTACTATTTTGAGAAATGATAGCAACCCACCATCTTCTTTCACAGATGAATGATCCGACACCAACTGGTCTGTTTCTTTGTTAAATGAAGGATACTTCCAGTTCTTCAAATTATCAACATAAGGACGCCATTGAAAGTTCTTGACCAACTCAAAACAAGATCTTACCATGAACATAATAAGCTTCATATTCAGCTTGTTCCATTGAGCCATTCTCGGCTCACCAGGCTGGATTGAATTAGGACACCTTGGCGGCAATTTTGGGAACCTCTCAAATGCCCAAGCTTGCAACAGTTGAAACGGAGCAAAAAGGACTATCTTTTGAAAAGAAGCCATTGCCTCTTTACTCAACTTTCTCAAGTCCTTGTAAAGACTTGCTAGAACTTGAGGGGCAAGTGCTACTCTAAAATTCCTTGTGATAATTTCGGCAATAAGAAGAACCTCTCAAAATGCAGCATGCTCGCGTCTTTGGGAAGGGCTGATTACAGACTCCCCTTGAACAGGATACCCACCCATGAATCATCACATCTTCTAGAGTAATGGTAGCTTCTCCCCATTGTAAAACATATGTATTCGTCTTGGGGCACCAATATTCGGATAACCCAAAAATTATCTCCTGGTTGCGACTAAATTTAAAGGTAGAACAAATGATGGCGTCGTAGAAACCTGCTTGAGTCCAAGTGGGAGCGTATTTTGGAGCCAATCGATCAACCCATTCTTTCCATGTTAATGTTGGTGATGGCTGGGGGGAATTTCGGATAGCAGGAGGGGCATTTTGGAAATGGCGGCAGCTTCTTCAACATGTTTTGCAGTTGGCTTCAGAAATGTAGCCATTCTTAAGGTAATTTTCCCATCTTTGAGGGATACCATTTTTTTCAGGTCTTGTTTCGTTTTCATATATAGCTTCCTCTGCTACATCTTCTTACATTGTGGCCTGTTTATGCAATACGAATATATGATTATATCAAATATTATAATCATATTGGTATTTTATTATTAATTGGGAATTAGTATTTTTATTAGTATTTTTAGTAGGTTAATTTTAGAAGATTCTTGGATAGATTTTGAGTCAATTTACTAGTTTTTAAGTCCTATTCTTTTGCTTACTTTCCATACCCAGGAGGTGAACGGAGTGAGGGAAGGCTTCCCTCGTACTTCAACGCGGGGCTAAGGGAGGGGGCTCTCCGTACGCGCGCGTATGCGATTTAAAGAACTCACAACTTTTTGTATTAAATATTAGCTGTATTTCAAACTTACAATTGTTGATTACAAAGTTGAAACAATTAGGTTACTATATAGGTTAGGAGTAATTTTAGAAGGTTTTGGATTCTTTTTCAAGTTTTATGGGCACTATAAAATAGGCCTAAAGTTGTATTCCGAAAATAAGACTTTATTCAATAAAATTTGATTGCTTAGCAATTATTTATCCCTCTTTCACCTCCTTTATTTTCTTTATTCAAGAATTTCGTTGAAATTCTTCTTGGAATCCTTATTCCTTGTAGAATAATTGGTTTCGATCAATTATTAGTTACTATTCCGCTGCGTCTTTACATCACCTGTTGACTTTAAAACAATTCCTTTATCCTGATCAAATGCAAATGAAACCATGCAATCAATTTACCCATCACTCCCTCCCTCCAGTCTAAAATACTCTTGTACCTATTATATCCCAAAATACATGTAGTTTAAAGGGTTGAAATTTATCCCAAAATACATGTAGGTTAAGGGGTTGAAATTTGTGCCAAAATGTTTGTAGTTTTGCTTTTATCAAGACATTTTTGACATTGTTTGTCAAATATATCCTTATTTATGATGGTAGTTCTCGTCTTGGTATTTGAAGTATTTCGAGGGTAATTTAATCCATTTGACATTCATTGATTGTTTTTTTGAATTTATGTAAAAATACTAGAACTACAAGTATTTTGGAACCGAGGAGGGAGTACTTAGGGTGAGTTTGGGATTGCTTATGATTCTCTTAAAGTGATTTGTAAAAAGTGATTATAATATAAGTGATTATTTCATCATTAATTTATTAATTATGAGTATGTTTGGATATCACATGTCCGAAATGATTATGAAAGATAAATTCCAAAAATATCCATTACTCTATGCATATAAATATAGTAAATGCACCATATGAATGCGAGGTTATCAATGTAAAACGTTATATCAAAACAGCTTTTAGAATCACTTTTGGCAAAAGCTGGGTCATAACTGCTTCTGTCAAAACGCAGTTTTCTGCGTTTTGATAGCTTAAAATTAGAATCAGATTTGACACCCAAATACCACGAAAGTAATTTTTGATCTCTGAAATTGATTATAAGCCTCAAAAACGCACTCCCAAACTCACCCTTAATACAATAATTACTCATAAAAAGCAACAAGTTCCAATGTAATAGTGTAAGAAGAATATAAATGCTATTAACTCGAAATCATTGCACCTGCCAAAGTTAGGGAGAAAAATACGAGTCTAGATCTCATGTGCCCCTCTAATCTGGACCATTTATGTTGCTATTGTAAACGGTCCAGATTAAAGGGGCACATGAGATCTCCTCTCGAAAAATACGGCTGTAGCTATCAGCTACTCATTTATTGTGCAAGCAATTGTAAAGAGCTTATTTTAAAATTGCAACTCTTTATTTTTGTATTTTTCATGTATTACTCTCCCGGTCACTAAATACTTGTTGTTTTAGATTTAGATTCGCACGCATATTAACAAGTGTAATTTATTAAACTAAATTACCCCAAATAATTCAATTTCCTAGGTAATATCAAACAATGACTAGTACACCTATTGTGATTCCATAAACCTAATAAAGGACATATTGCCCGCTCGAGTGCAAGCTATAATTCCAGTTGTTTTGACTATCAGCTACGTCTATTACTACCAAAAGTGGAAGGGTATCCTAGGTAATTAAATGTTTTTATAGTCTATTACTACCAAAAGTGGAAGGGCATCCTAGGTAATTAAATGTTTTTATAATGACAATTTCATAATCATAAATAAGAGTAAATTTGGTAAACAATGCTAAAGATGTCTAGGTAATATCAAAACAAGTATTTTTGGGGTAATATGAACTCCTTAAACAATACTCTATCCGTCCCAAAATACATGTAGTTTAAGGGGTTGAAATTTGTCTCAATATGTTTGTAGTTTTGCTTTTATCTAGACATCTTTGACATTGTTTGTCAAATATACCCTTATTTATAATGGTAGTTGTCGTTGTAAAAACATTTAATTGTCTTGGTACTTAAAATATTTCAAGGGTAATTTAGTCAATTAGACATGCATTGATTGCTTTTCTTAATTTTAATTTGTGTGAAAATCCTAGAACTACAAGTATTTTGGAACTGAAGGAGTAAGTGTTTTGGTACGAAGAGAGAAATTAATAATCCTTCTGTTCCATTTGAAACTTCATTATTTCCTTATGAGTTCAACTAATCAAATGAAATCTTGTTTGAATGGCAAAGTTTTTGTTTTATACTGTAATTTGTAATTCAATCTTATTTTCTTGTAGTTGCTTGGTGGGAACAATATGGAAATTATTGTCCAGAACTACAAATGTTTACAACTATATCGAAAGTTGATTGATTTAAGCTAAAACACCAATATGTTTTATGCTACCTTTCCATTTCTAATTGATGTTATTTAATTTTGCATGGGATATTTTGTTAAATTTGTGCTTGTTTCACTGCAGATTTAACGAGATTCGAACTCGTGACCTCCACATGGAAAGCTAACACCGGATATCGCTAGAGCAAAAGCTCTTTGGTGCAGATTTTGCTACTTGCAGGGAGTTGTTTGAAGCTATTTTATGCTACTTGTAGCCACAATCTATCAATGAATTTGGGAATTTTTTTATTTTTTTAAAGGGTTAATGACAATTTAGGGCCTGAACTCCAGGGGGTGCGTCTAAAAGGGGCCTGGTTTTTTTTTTTTCCCGCTAGATCAGGACTCAATATCATAATTTTTCGGCAGTTAATGACTTTTTGACAAAAATCGTTAGAAAAGTCAGTTAAGTGCCATGTGCATGGCATGTGATCGACTAAATGGATGGATTTGTAATGAAAATTTGTCAAAAGGGCCAAACTGTAAATTTTAAAATTTGAAGGGTTAAATCTACCCATTCCTAAACCCGAACCCAAACCCAGTTACACCCAACATAAATACCCAATCCGCCACTTTCCTCCTCACCTTCCCACACTCCTCTGCTTCTCCGATCAATTCTCCGCCGAGATCCGATTGGCCGACGAGGGTGGTTCTGGAGGAGTGAACGGCGACTCACCCTCTCCGTCCGCCCACCTTCACAGATCCGGCCGCTACTCTCAACCCCGACCCTCTCTCTCTCTCACCATCACCCACAACGCCGTCTTCACCAACTCCGCACCATGTCCCAAATTCCGGCGAACCTCCCTCTCCCTTCGGCTCCAAACAACGCCGGCCAGAACCACACCACTCCAGCCCCATTTCTGGTTATCCCGCCGATCCACTTCCCATCGCCGTCCGTCTGCCGCGACGCCGGACACAACTCCGGCATCTATTCTTTCAACAAATCAGACATCGTCCTCCTCAAATTCCTCAGCGCCAGAGACTTCCGTGTCCAAGAATCACTCACAATGATCCTCAAATGCCTCCAATGGTGGAAAGATTTCGAAGCCGACGCCATTGTCGACGAGGATTTGGGTTTCCAAGAACCTGAAGGAATCGTCGCTTACATGAACGGATTCAACAGAGAAGGACACCCTGTTTGCTACGCCATTGTCAAAACGAGATATGGTTCTTACAAAACCAAATTTGAAAACCTAGATCTTAACCTGAATGATATTGAAGCCCAAATTTTGGGAATTTTGATTTTTTCCTCTAAGATTGAGCTGGAAATTTGATTGTAGTTCTAAAGATGTGGTTCTGGGAGAATGAAGGTGGTGGCGGTGGTTTTGGTGTGTTTACGGTGGTGTTCATAGATGGCGGTGTCAATGGTGGTGGTGGTGGTGGTGGTGGGTGTGGTGATGGTTAGTAGGAATATTACACTCCCTCCGTCTCAAAATGACCTTAAATTTATTAGTATGAACCTTAAAATGGGACAAAATAAAAAAGAAAGTAAGAACTTTAAAGCGGGACAGAGGGAGTAATTTATTAGTATGTTCATAGAATAAAATTTAAATTTATTTATAATTTTTTTTTATTTTAAATTTATTATTTAGAAAATAATCTAAATCTTTTTATATTTAATATAGCTATTAGATTATTATTTTTTAATAATTTTTATTTTTTTCAATAAATTTATTTTATATATGATAATTACTTATTTTATTTTATACTTAATTATTTAGAAAAATGATTATTTTTTTAGAAAAAATATTTATTTCATTTTTAAACCTTTTGAGTTTCAAAAATTTCACTAAAGCCCTTACTAACTAATATCATTACAAATCCATCCATTTAGTCGATCACGTGCCATGCACATGGCACTTGACTGACTTTTCTAACGATTTCCGTCAAAAAGCCCTTAACTGCCGAAAAATTATGATATTGAGCCCTGATCTAGCGAAAAAAAAACTCAGGCCCCTTTTAGACGCACCCCACTGGAGTTCAGGCCCTAAATTGTCATTAACCTTTTTTTAAACGTATCACTAGATTTATGTTGTTGAACTTGTCTCACTTGATTTTTAATCTGGTTCTTGATTTAGAAGTTGGACTATTATTATGTTCATGATGCTTTTGTTGTGTTTAATGAAGTTGGATTATTAGTTACTCCCTATCTCCCAAAATGATTTTTTCATTTGTCATTTTTCATTGTCTAAGAAAGTTCTTCCCGTTTCTACAATTTTGGTTTAAATGTGTATAAATACAACATGACTAATGATGCAAGTGTTTATATCTTTAAAAAAAGTTTGAATAGTTAAATATCCTTAAAAAGTGCGAAAATCAGTTTCAGACGGAGGGTGTATATGTTTAATGTTTACCCTTTGAGCTAAATTTGCATCATATGACAGCTTTACTAGTAAAAGTCAAGAGACTGTTTAGCAATGTCTATTTAATTTTCAGATTGAGAAACTCCACAATAAATCCTGATACAAATTTGGGTATTTTCTTTAAATATTCTGCCAAAATTATTGGCTCCTAAAACATACTCCCCCTGTCCCTAAATGTCCCTAAATGAGTGTCCATTTTCAGAAAATCTTTGTCCCAAAATGAGTGTCTTTTTTTAATATAACTTTGTCTCTAAATATTTTTTTTTTTGGAATTTTTTTCACCGGTCTCTTTACTTGCAAAACTAAGTGTTTGCAAAGAGGATTACAAAATTATATATGAATCTTTGCCACCAAATTGTACAAAAAGTTAAGATTTTCAAATGTCCTTTAAAATGAAATTTGGACACTCATTTAAGGACAGAGGGGTAATATAAATGGTTTCTACTTTCTAAATAGAAATAAAGATCCTGCAAACAGGTTGCAGATAAGTTGAGCATGATCAAAATATAGACATCCAAATTTATAATAATTTGACAAACTTCAGATGATTCATTCAACCACAAGCTTCAGTTTCTTACAAATCTAAGTTAACATCTTAAACCAGAACTCCAAAAGCTTCAAGTTGCAGGTCTGAATCATACAAAACATAGAACAGGAGAGAGAGATAGGAACATGAAAGAGAAAAGTCGTAACGGCATTCTTATTAGACTAGCCCCAACATTTTCTCGAGTTTCCGAAGCCTTTCTTCTACATCTTGAGTTCCACGGCTAGCAGAAGGGGTATCTTCATCAAGATCTATCGGATTGCTCGCACATTCTCCCGCCATTTTCTTCGCTCCTCCATTTGCGACCGGTGTCCTGTGTTGTTTGCTTGAATCTTTCATTGTATTCGCATCAAAACCGACATTGTATGGCTCATTGGCAGAACTTCCACCTTCTTTCTTGATTTCTCTATGAAAATCACTCGCTTTTGCTGCAAACTCGCAAGCATCTTTAGCATGTCTCTTAACAGGCTCCGTCTTTTCTTCAGCATTAACTTCTGATGAAATCTTGAAATTCTTTGGTGTCTCAGAAACCTTAAAAGATTCTGGCGCGGACGATTTCTCTTTTCTACTACTGCATTTGTGAAATCCCTTGTCCAAATGCGAGATAATCACTACATCATCATCACCATCACTAGTATATTCCATCTTCACTAAATTGACATTAGAGTTTCCAGCCTCGCATCTTTCTGCCTGAATTGACACTGGAGGTTCCTTCCCTGCTTCCACTACCTTAGCTTTCTTGTCACAAGGCAGTGAAGCTGGTCCGTCCCCTTCATTTTCAGTTAATTCATGAACAAGTCTCTTTTTGGCATTAGAGGATAATTTTGGAAAACCAGGAGGAGGGGATATCGTGCCACTAGATCCTTTCAGAATTGTGGGCTTTGTAGAAAAATCAGTTCGACCCTTCCCTGCAACTGCTTCGTTCCATTCTTCTCTAACGTCATGATCACTGTCGCCACGTGTCTTGTCCTCAGAAGGAGCTTCTGGAGAAAACTTATGACGATGATTCTTAGCCCTAGACTCTATTGAAGATTCTGATTCAGAATCGAAAGGGTTCACAGCTGCTTCCGTGGCATGATAATCTTGGCTATTTCCACTTGCCATAACTGATGATAATGCTTGTTTACCATTCTTCCCTAACAAAGCATCCTTAAATTTTCCTTGACGAGCTAACAACAAATCCTTCCACCAATTAGAATATCTCAACGTAACACAAGGCTGGAAAAATCTTGATGGAACAAACAATTTACCAGGCTCTCTACTACGCAAGCTCACACTCGAGACATGCGCAGGAATATCCTGATCAAGTCCAAATTGCATAGCCACCCGATGTGGAAAATACTTCTCGTTACAATCCATTCCAACAATCTCAGAAACCAACAAACATCGATGAAATGATCTTAACTCATCATCTAGACCTGAACAATCCGAAAACAAATTCTCTTTTTCCTTAAAGTAGGACGGAGCACGCCAATTTTTCATCTCAGCTGCATAAGGTCGCCAGCAAAAGTTCCTGGCTTCCTTAACAGCTAATCTCACTAGAGGTAAGCTGAGCTTCAAACTCACCTTATCCCATCTAGCCATTCTTGGCAATCCAGGCATCAATAAATCCGCAGGCTTCGGACTCATAATAGGAAATCTTTCAAATACCCATATTTGCAACAACTGAAACGGACCGGAAACATTAATTTGTCTCTAGAATCAAGAGCATTTTCTCTTATGATTGTTAGATTGTGATAAAGAGAAGCAAGAACAGCAGGACCTAAAGCAAGCTTAACCCCTTGAGATAATTTTACGGCTACCGGAGTAAGCGAAATCAGAATGTGTTTATCAGAAATGGATGGAAAGACAAACCTGGATAGCCAGACTGAAAGAAAAGCTATATGGACAAGATCACCTCTGTCCTTTTTCTTCTTCTCCATGAAATAGTTGAGCCACCCATGATGTGTAGCTTTAATACCCTTCGCCTTCAAGATTTTCAGTCGGTAATTCTTGAACCTCTCTTCTAGTTTTCTCATTTCACCGGTAAGAACAGAGCTGCCGCCGGTGACGGAGTCACCGAGAACAGGGTAGCCGCCGAGGATCATAATATCTTCGAGAGTGATGGTGGCTTCTCCCCAGGGGAAGATAAATGTGTTTGTCTCCGAGCACCAAAATTCAGATAACCCTAGAACTGCATCTGGGTTTGGTCTGAGATCATACACAGAAGCCATGATTGCTTGATGAATGCCGGCTTGTTTCCAAATGGGGGAAAATTTAGGGGATAATTGATCAACCCATTGTTTCCATTTCTTTAAAAGACCATACCATCCAGGGAAAATGACCTTTGACGGCCATTGATGAAGGTCATGAGAGAAGATTTCGGAGAGGAGAGGGGTGTTTGGAAGGATTTTTTTAGCTTTGTGGTGGTGGTGGGGATTTTGGGAAAGAGGGTTTAAGAAATTGGCAAGACGGAGAGTGGTTTTGATTTCAGATGGAGTCACCATTTCCTCGAACCTTGATTCGTGTACGGAGATTTGGGTTTGGGTTTGTGTTGCTGTTTCATCATCACCTTCTTCAAACGCCATGGCCAAACAGAGAGGGAGCTGTGGAGTGTGTGAGGATGGTGTGTGGAAGGAGTGAATAATGATGGTGTGCAGAACATGAACAGAGGCGCTTCAGAGTACATAGTAGACAATATTTTTTTTTGTCACTACTTTTAGGTCATTTTCAAATGTTCTCACTTTAAACGGGCAAATTGCATTTTAGTTACCTGAGTTTGTCGTCAAGTTTCAATTAGTTACCCAGTTTGTGTTTCGGTCAATTTAGTTATTAAATTTGTCTTTTTGTTACAATTAGGTGTAAAATTGGTTAGCCCATTAGAAAACTAATGAAAATGGATGAAAAATATAACAAAGTTCTTTCAAAATTGCAATGATCAACCCTAAAGTTTAAATTATTCCATTACACCCCCAAACTAACGAATGTTAAGAGCTATCTTCTTTCTAATCAACAATAACAATGTTAATGAGGCACCTAAATCCAAACCCAAACAACCAGACAGAGAATCAAACCCTAGAATTCATCAATTAAAACGAAACACAAATCTTCAGTTTCATTTCATCAACCAATCCCAACCCATATACCTTTCTTTGTCTTCAATAACAAAAATGATCATCCAGAAGCCAAACGCTGAAAGCTTCAAGTTCCGGCAAAGGGATCGCCAAATGTTGCTTACAGACTAGAAAAGTATCGTGCTTTGCCCACCGGCACCGTCGCCTATCCCAGACCTCGACGGACGGCACAAATCTCGCCGCTGCAACGCACGAGGTCGGCTCGGCTTAACTGTTCTGCAGAAAGAGTCGGACATGCGCCGGAGAAGAAGGGAGGGGTCGCCGGAGAAGATGCTCTCCGGCGGAGACTTCATTGGAGTAGGAACTAGAGAGAGACGGATCTGAGCACTCTGGATGAGGTTTCCGTGCAGATCTGGGCGGAAGGAGCTTCGCCGGCGATGGAGCTTCGTCGGAGAAGACAGGGAGCCGGCGACAGAGAAGATGGGGCACGGGATAAAGGTGAAAACGGTCGGAGTTGGATTGGAGAGAGAGTTCGCCGGAGAAAGGAGGTCGGAGCGGGGGAAGAGAGTTCGCCGGGAACTGGAAAATTCGCCGACCGGAGGAGGGGGGAGGCGATGGGCTGGAGAGATGTTAGAGATAGAGAGAGAAAGTGGTTTGTGTGTGAGAGATAATGAGTGTGAGCGTAAATGAGGGAGGGGAGGCTAGTGGTTTATGGGATGATCATTTAAACTGTAGAGATGATCAATGCAATTCTAAAAGAAGTTCGTTGGTTTTTTCATCCATTTACGTTAGGTTTTTTACGAACTAACCAATTTTACACCTAATTGTAACAAAAAGACAAATTCAATAAGTAAATTGACCGAAACACAAACTGGGTAACTAATTGAAACTTGACGACAAACTCAGGTAACTAAAATACAATTTGCCCTAAATTAAACCTTTTGTCATTTCATTGTTAAACTTTTACAGTATACTATTTCAAATGTGCACATTGACCAAATACTCTCTCCGTCTCATTTTAAGAGTTAAAAATTTCTTAAAAGGGTGTCCCATTTTAAGAATCAAAATTCTAAAATGAAAAGTGGGTTCTACATGTCATACTCACAACAATTATACACTAACTCTTCTCTACCTCACTTTCTCTCTCCTACACAACTATCAACAGATCACATTTTCCTTAATTATTGAACTCACCCATTTTTTAACTCTTATAATGGGACGGAGAGAGTATTCAAAAAAAAGTTATTTATCTCGCCTCATTTGACTAGCCTCCGTTACATTTTTAACATTTGTTATATTTAATGAAATTCTTTTTTCACCTTTTTCTATTATTATTTTTTTGCAATAACTAAAGTTTAACAGGGTTAAAGAAATTTTTCGCATAGGTTAGCTGCGTGAGGTTAGTGACTATTGACTAACATTCAATTCGTTTTATATTTAATGACTTTTTGGTCGGAGGTGACCACATTTGAAAAAAAAAATAAAAAATTGTGAGAACATTAAGGAAAAAAATCAGTGTGAACATTTAAAAATGACTTAAAATTCAATAACCAAAAATATGCTTTTGCCTCTATTCCCGACTATACTTCAATTTTTTTTTTATTTTTTTTTTTTACAAATAACTTGCAAACAATTATAAATATTTCAGTTACGCACGTTTCAAATATTTAGTTCTGCCAGTATAAAAACACTAATAATTTTTAAATAAAAACTTCAGGGAAAATTTTTTCTTTAAAATAAAAAGACATTCATAGCCATTTAAATGGACATAATATTTACCCATTAAATTAAAATACTCGTGAAATTTCTATGCAGTAGTTTATCATACTACATACAACATTCAGTAATAAAAAAAATATTATACTGCATGTCTGCATCAATACTACTGCATCCTGCCACCCAGGGGCGGATTCAGACCCAAAATCAAGGGGGTTCACAAATTACACTACATAAAGCTTCAAAAATTAAGTGTTCTCTACATAATCATGCACCTACATTGATTACAATAAACAAAAACATATTGAATTTGTCCTTTACGCGTTTTCAAACTATGAAAGCGTTTAATTACATTTTCATCTGTAATGCTCCAAAACACCTCTTTTTTAATATAGGACACAAAACAATCGTTTAAAAATTGATCACCAATTTAATTACGTAAATGTGTCTTACAGTAGCTTTCACTGTCACGGGGATAGAATTACTTACCCCAAAACTAGTTCCACCTACCGTAATGATTTTCTTTTCTAGAATAGCTCCATAATCAACAACTAAGAACACGCTACCAATCCTTTAAAAAAAACAATAACATCATCAATAAAAATAATTAATAATGAAAACTCTAAATTACTCAACAACATTATTAACCCTAAATCATATAAAAAAATCCCATTGGAATAAATCAATAATATTAACCCTAAATCATATCAAAAATCTCATTTGAAAACCCTAAATTAACAATCTCAAGAAATCTAAAGTACTCAACAATAAAAACTTACAAGAAACGATGAGTGATTAAGATTGGAGCGGAGTGGAGCATGGAGGTGGACAGTGAACTAGTGGTGGAAGCAGAGGTCCAGAGCGGGGAGCTCATTGGCGTCGGCGGCATCGTCTGTTTTTTTTTTTTTTTTTGTTAAAAGGGGGGTGTGCAGAGAGCTAGTCAGGGAGGTGCACTTATTAACATTTTTTTTTTTTTAATTAAAAACGGAAAATTGGGGGGTTCACCGCCACCCCCAAGGACAAGCTTGGGTCCGCCCCTGCTGCCACCACCACCAGTCTTCGGCCGGTCACCCCTGCTGCCTCCATGCAGTACTATATTTTGTGTGCAGTGTTATGTGATGCAATGCAATTGCTGAATAATACAACATGTTGTAGGAAACTTTTGGCGAATGAGATTTGTAAAAGAGAAACTTATCGAGCTCCTAACATATAACCTAGAAATAGACTAAGACCGATTGAGTAGGTTTTGAGGGAAATTAGTTTCTCCCTAAATTTCATAATGTCTACTTTTTTCCTACTTGCAAGCATTTGACTAGCATCTAAGAATATTTTGAAAATCAAGATTTTATTTATAAATTAGGGATAATCTAGTTTACCCCAAAATCTTGCGAAAAAAGTAAGGAAAAACTTTTTCTCTGAAAGTAACAAAGTAGTCCCTCCGTTTCCAATTACATGTCGTTTTAGGAGTTAATTTTTGTTTCAAAATACGTGACGTTTTACTATTACTAAGGAATATTTACTCTTTGTTTATCTATTATACACTTATTTATTAATTATGAATTGTCTCTTATATAAGCATTTAAACTGCCTTAAAAACTGATTCTGTTAGGGGCACATAAGCTTTCTTGATATGTATTAATTGCATTTTTTTTAATATTTATAAAAAATAATTTAAAATGACATGCATTTTAAAACGAGCGTATTTTATCATGAGACAGAATAAGGAAATTAATAACACTGACATATCATCCTAACCTCGCATAGGGTTGATTATTGTGCTGAATTTTAAGCAAGTTTTTCTTGCAGTAAAAGTAAAACAGTAACTGTAACATACTGTACAAAATTGAATTCGTCTGATGCAAAAATATTCCCATCTTGAGTTTAGATCTCCTGTGCCCTTCCATGTGCCCCTCTAATCTCAACCGTTTATGTTGATATTATCCAAGAATGTAAACGGTTCAGATTAAAAGGGCACATGAAGGGGCACAGGAGATCTGCCCTCTCCCATCTTGGTAAAATCACATAGCAATTTTGAGCAGCTTTTACTTGGGGAGAATTTATGACATGGAATATGTGAAGCCTGTTCTGTCTTCACTCTCCTAAACAAAAATACTATTTTGTTCCATTTAGAATTGCACAAAACCGTATTTCCACAAAAATTAAGGAAAAATGGAAAATGTGATGTGTTGTGAATGGGAATAGTTTGGTAGAAGAAAGAAAGTGGGGTAGAGAATAGTTAGTGGGTTAATTGATGTGAGTATGTAAGTGGGTAAAAACTTTTTATTTTTTAATTTTGCAATTTTTATAAAACAAGTAAAATGGTAAATTTTGCAATTTGAAATGAGACGGAGAGAGTACGTTGCAAGTAAAAGGAAAATGAGATCAAGATGCATCTTTACTTAGAATAATACTATGGGGACAAAAAATTCACAAAAACTTGCTCACAAAATCTTAGGTGTAATGATGTAATTGGTGTTTTTAATTAGAGTGTGACGGGTCCATTATCGATGCAACCAATAAAATATCGCCACTTTATGTTGTGGGCAAGATTTTGTGACGTTATTTTGTGTCCATAGCATTGGTCCTTTACTTAAAGCTAGAAATCCAGCTACATGACAAGCTTCTCTCTCATTTCTCATTTTTCATTTTTCTCACCTTTTTGTGAATTAACCATCAAGAAATCTCTCTTCTTTTTCTTGAGCCCTAACAATGGCAGCCTCTTCCCCACCTGATGTTTTAATGGAGGAGAGACAAGAGGAGCTAATGATTCCACTCACTGGTGGAAACCCAGCTCTAAGAACTGCCCATTTTCTCAACCCCACTCTCCACTCTCTTCCTTCACCACCCTCTTCCAATTTCGTCGCCATTTCTGATTCCAAGAAAAACAACCTCAAATATCTCTTTAAAAGCCATAGACCCCCAACAGACAAATGGAAGAACTGGGTTGATCGCCTGCAACCAATGTACCAACACATTTGGAACCAAGCTGGTATTTCCCACTCAATCTTGTCTTCTACCCAGAAAATCCCTAAAGACAGCATCTTGATTATGGGTCTTGCAGAAAGATGGTGTGTTGATTCCAACACATTCATCTTCCCATGGGGGGAAGCAACTTTGACATTGGAAGATATGGCTGTTTTAGGTGGGTATTCTGTTCTGGGTGACTCTGTTTTGTGCCCTCTTATGAGTGTGGAAGCCATTGGAACTCGTTCAAGCTTAGATGCTTTTCATAAAGAAATCAGGGACAATGGCACCAGAGGTGTCTCCCACCAAGCTTGGAAGACAGCATCTTGATTATGGGTCTTGCAGAAAGATGGTGTGTTGATTCCAACACATTCATCTTCCCATGGGGGGAAGCAACTTTGACATTGGAAGATATGGCTGTTTTAGGTGGGTATTCTGTTCTGGGTGACTCTGTTTTGTGCCCTCTTATGAGTGTGGAAGCCATTGGAACTCGTTCAAGCTTAGATGCTTTTCATAAAGAAATCAGGGACAATGGCACCAGAGGTGTCTCCCACCAAGCTTGGATGGACTATTTCATGGACACCGGTAACAAACTCGAGCACCAGGCATTTCTTGTCTACTGGTTGTCCAGGTTTGTTTTGACAAAAAATAATCATTACATTGCAAGAAATTTGTTTTCAGTAGCTATTCAGTTATCTAATGGTACCCCGATTGCACTCGCACCTGCTGTTCTCGCTAGCATTTATAGGGACTTAAGGTTGTTAAAGAGACTAATTGTCAAGTTAAGTAGATTAGGGGATAATGATTGTACGGATGAGGTATATGCAGCTCTCCTTGCCTCTCCGTTCCAATTAGTATTGCTTTGGGCATGGAAGAGATTTTGTGGAGAGCCAAGCTTAGGTAGTCGGAAGGGAGCGAGAAAATGGGATGCTGTCAGTGTAAGGAAGGCCTTGGACTCGGCTGAAGAATGCTTTCTTTGGCGGCCTTATGCTTTAGATTTGAGTATCTCCATGTTTAGTAAGTTGTATAAAGAAAATGGAGAGTGGGTTTTAGTCGAATCTAATATAGGCAAAGAGTTGGAATCGTATGCTAAATGCTTGAGGGTGTCTGAGCTTGTTGGATTAGATTGTATTGAGCAGTATCTCCCAAATCGAGTAGCTATGCAATTTGGGTTTGATCAAGATATTCCTAGTTGTGTCACTCGATCCAATGGGAGTTATTTTGATGCTTGGAGCAACTACAATAGGCCTATTACAGATGTAAAACTATATGTACCTCCTCGGCTTTTTGAGGCTGATGTCACATTGCGATACTTGAAGTGGTATAAGGGATCTACTGCAATTGATGATTCATTTGAGGGTGTTGACGTTACAAGGAAAAATCGTACAGACAATCACAGAACAGTCCCATGGGGTTCATGGGGAGGTCAAGGAGTCGCCCCTTTCTTGATTCCACATGTTTCGTTAGCCACATGTGGCAGAGAGGAGGGAGGGGTTTGCATTGATGAGGATAAAATGTCCATAGAAGAAGTAGTTCATTGTACAAGAAAGAGCAGCTCTTCTGCAGAGGCAATGTGCGTGGATGCTGAACGTGTGAAGAAACCCCAGTTTCAAAGAGCATCATCTTTGGTGGCAAGTGATGGAGATTGTCAACAAGTGAATCTTGTAATGGAATCTATAAACATGAGCACAGAGTCGGTGGGTAGACCAAAGAATAGAACGGAAGAGGCTGATCACAGGGTAAAAATGGATACTTTGGTGGTCACTATCAGCGACAAAGATAAAGGTAGTTGGGATGGTACAACATTTAAGTTGCCGGAAACGGAACAAGATGTTCGAGTTAGGAGGCTAGAGAGACTGGTTGCCACTCTAAAAGCAGCCAAACATGAAGGCAGACTTCGAAAAGTGTCTTGATAGGTTTTGTATGTTAATTGTCCCCCCAGTGAATGCTTTTTCTTGATTCTATTAAGTAGCTTATTCTGCATACTTGGTAAACAATGTTACAGCTTCTTGTAAATATTTTACGGTGGTTCAAAAAGGTGATAGTACTCTTAGTTCATGAGATCATTACAAAAACACATGATATGAACTTTCTTGAAGAGGTGCACTTCTATATGATTACTTAGCTCGCTGTTTTTTCTCAGAATATGTGCATTAGTGATGTGCTTTGTTCTCACTGATGCATGTTACAATCTCCTAACTGAAAGCTTTCAGTTACCATCATAATACATACAAAAACTTTTATTATCTCAACTGGTTTGGGGTTGATGTTCTGTTATTTGATTTCAAAATGCGTTAATGCTTAGTTACATTTGTTAAAAATATTAACGATCAAACTTCTCTTAGTTTCATTAACTTGTTCTGCTGCATAGTAGGTAAAGAATGTTACTGCTTTTCTACTTTTATTCCGAAATGTGTTATTGCTTGATCTGATCAGTTTTTAAATTATTTTCATTACCACTACAAGAACTTTGTTTACAAGAATCACTGATGTACGATATTCCAAGTGCATCATCTTCAGAGGCTAATGATGACGACCTGTAAACATGAGTGCAGAAGCAATTCAAGCTCTGAAACCGGGCAAGGTCATAGCTGTTCCAAAGGATACCCTCTATGGATTTACTTGTGATGCTTGGTATTCTTTTTTACATTTGGAATTGTATCTTGGTATTTGTGCTTTTGTTTAATTTTTTTCACATACCATGTTCAATCGTATGCATGCTTAGTTTAAAACTAGTGTAAAAGTAGTGACATTTCTATATTTTGACTTCATAAAGTCAACTCGAGTTTTTGGTCGTACAACTTGACAATGGAGTCGAATTGGGGGCATGTCCTTATTTCTTGAGTTTGGTCCCTTGAGGTTTGAGCGTTTTGTTCATTTATTGGGTGTTTGCTGCATTGATATGTTCGATAGGTTGATTTTCACATTCAGATCATTATGAAAAAATGATTGATGGACTTGGTATGTTTCTTTTCGAATAGGTATCCAAGAGTAAAAATCTGTTGCGTGGTTGTTTTGGGCTTGTTTCCTTCCTGACTTGATACATTGGCATTTGACGTAGCTTGTAGAAAATGATACTACAACTGTTCTTTTTTTTTTTTCAAAAATCTCTTGGTTTCATTAAGTAGCTTGTTCTGCTTCATACCCCCTCCGTCTCAAAACAACTTGCACTAATTTCCTTTTTGAGTGTCCCATTAGTAAGTCCCACTTTCCTTAAATGTTCAATTTTTACTGTTTTTTATTCACCCTACCCCACTTGTCATACTCGCACACTTAAATTGTGGGTCCCACTCTTTAATCATCTTACTCACAACCACTCCCTCACTCTCGATACTTTTGAATATGCCGTGTATCTCCAAAATAGTGCAAGCTGTTTTGGGACATAGGGAGTATAAGGTAAAGAATTAATGTTACGGCTTTTCTCATGTTACTGTGATTCCGAAATATGTTATTGCTTGATCAGTTCTTAACTTCTTATATTAATTTCATTACCATTTCAAGAACTTTTTTCACAAGATGCACTGCCGTATGATATTCCAAGTGTGTCATATTCAGAGGCTAAGGGTGAGTGCAGGGTAGGTTGGGAGACCAAATAAAGGAACGGAAGAGGTCGAAATAGGTGAAGAAAAGGATACTTTGATGAGTTGGGATTCGGATTAGCTGCCCAGAGAGAACGGTTGCTGCACTAAAATCAGCAAAACGTGAAAGGCTATTCCGCTGTATATGGGTATAAGCCATAAGGTAAACAACAGATGCATCCTTTTGTGAATATCAATTTAGTGATTCTTAGTATGGCCAGATGATGGCTCATTGCTTAATTAGCTTGTTCTGCTGCATGTAAGGTAAACAATGTTTACTGCTTTTTTAATTTTTACTGTGATTCCAAATTGTGTTATTGCTTGATCAAATATTAATTTAATAAAGCAACTAAGAACCTTAGTTAGTCTGGGACAAAAAAAAAAAGTAAGAACCTTAGTCTGGGGCAGAGAGAGCACAATTTAGCGGTAAAAATTCATATATAATGTTGTAATCATGTGTCCAGACATTAGTTTTGCAAGTATAAAGAGACTAGTGAAAAAATTGATAAAATACCATTTAGAGAGAAAGGTTTTTGTAAATAAGACATTCATTTTAAGACAATTTCTTTTTTCATAATTTAGGGATAGAGGGAATAGATAAATAGTCACCTGACGCAAAAATATTCCCATTCGCGGCAAATCAGCAGCCTTTACTTAGGCCTTATTGACAGTGAAGCCTTTTTTGTCTCGAGAAAATTTTGGGGGAAACTAGTTTCTCCATAAGTTATAAAAAGTTTTGTTTTTTATAGGGGTTAAGGTTTAGGGTTTAGGATTTAGGATTTAGGGTTTAAGGGTTAAAAAGTGGACTTTTTTATAACTTATGGATGAACTAGTTTCCCCCAAAACCAACTCTTTTGTCTTCACTCTCAAGATAACAATAAACTGCAATCAACAAAGTATTTTATTCAAGCTCCACTTTTAATTATTGATATTTATATTTAGTAGTTTTAACTACCTGCTTCAAATACCCATTTATTAAACTCAAACTTTTTAACTACATTCAAAATTGTTAAAATAATAAAAAAAAAACTTAATAAAACTTAACATTAGTTAACTTTTAACACCCCCAAATAATGAATCTAAAATCTAGGAGTGTAGAGGCTGAAATTGAGTGGAAAAATAAAGGCTAATCGAGCGTAAATATTTAATTGTTTGTAGCAACTAATTTATTACTAGATAGAAAGCCCGAACTGGGCTCTTGAAACAACATTGTTGGCCATTTACAAAAAGCTTGAACTTGAGCTCAATTCGGGCTCTACAATTTGTAAAATGTTGGATTACATCAACAATTGATTTACAATCAATTAGACTCGATTTCAGCCTTTACGCTCATGAATTTTAGAATTGTTCGTTATTTGGGAGTGTTGATATCAACTCTCTTTACGTTTTGTTAGTTTTTCTAACAATTTTGGATGGAGTTAAAAGATATGAGTTTAATAAAAGCGTACTTAGAGTAGGGTGGTTAAAACTGCTAAAAATAAACATGAATAATTTTGAGTTTAATAAAAGCGTATTTGGAGTAGGGTGATTAAAACTGCTAAAAATAAACATGGATAGTTTTGAGTTTAATAAAAGCGTATTTAAACGGTGGTTAAAATTGCTAAAAATAAACATGAGTTATTAAAAGCAGAACTAAAGTAAAATATTGTGGTTCAGAATGTTTATAGGAATTTTTTTTCTTCTAAAATAAAAGATACCAATTTATGTTAATTTTTGAGTTTAAACGTGATTAAGAAATTTATGTAAAATGATTAAGTAAATGAAAGAGAAATGAGGGGGGAATAAATCAGTGTGAACCAACGTTGCATTGTTCTTCAAGCCTCGACGAGCTACATGACAACCTTCTCTCTCATCTCATCTCTCCCAACTTCTTTTCAAATTACAAGCCACCAAGAAATCTCCCTTCTTTTTCTTGAACCCTAACAATGGCAGCCTCTTCTTCCCCACCTGATATTTTAATGAAGGAGAGACATGGCGAGCTAATGATTTCACCAACAGGCGGAAACCCAACTCAAAGAACTGCCCATTTCCTCAATCCCACTCTACATTCTCTTCCTTCACCACCACCACCCTCTTCCAAGTTCATCACCATTTCAGATTCCAAGAAAACCCACTTCAGATCTCTCTTCTACCAAAGTCATAGACCCTCAACAGAAAAATGGAAGACCTGGGTTGATCGCCTACAACCAATCTACCAACAAATTTGGAACCAAGCTGGTATTTCCCACTCAATCTTGTCTTCTACCCAGAAAATCCCTAAAGACAGCATCTTGATCATGGGTCTTGCAGAAAGATGGTGTGTTGGTTCCAACACATTCATCTTCCCATGGGGGGAAGCAACTTTGACATTGGAAGATATGGCTGTTTTAGGTGGGTATTCTGTTCTGGGTGACTCTGTTTTGTGCCCTCTTGTGAGTGTGGAAGCCATTGGAATTCGTTCAAGCTTAGATGCTTTTCATAAAGAAATCAGGGACAATGGCACCAGAGGTGTCTCCCACCAAGCTTGGATGGACTATTTCATGGACACCGGTAACAAACTCGAGCACCAGGCATTTCTTGTCTACTGGTTGTCTAGGTTTGTTTTGACAAAAAATAATACTTACATTGCAAGAAATTTACTTTCAGTAGCAATTCATTTATCTAATGGTACCCCGATTGCACTCGCACCCGCTGTTCTTGCTAGTATTTATAGGGACTTAAGGTTGTTAAAGAGACTAATTGTTGAGTTAAGTAAATTAGGGGATAACGATTGTACGGATGAGGTATCGGCAGCTCCCCTTTCCGCTCCATTGCAATTAGTACTGCTATGGGCATGGAAAAGATTTTGTGGAGAGCCAAGATTAGGTACACAGAAGAAGGAAGCAAGAATGTGGGATGTTGTTAATGTAAGGGAGGCCTTGGACTCAGCTCAAGAATGCTTTCTTTGGCTGCCTTATGCGCTTGATTCAAGTAACTTCATGTTCAGTAACTTGAATAAAGAAAATGGAGATTGGGTTTCAGTTGAATCTGATATAGGTGAAGAGTTGGAATCATATGCAAGATGGTTGAGAGTGTCTGAGCTTGTTGGATTAGATTGTATTGAGCAGTATCTCCCAAATCGAGTAGCTATGCAATTTGGGTTTGATCAAGATATTCCTGGTCATGTCACTCGATCCAATGGGAGTTATGCTGATGCTTGGAGCAACTACAATAGGCCTATTAGAGATGTAAAGCTATATGTACCGCCTCGGCTTTTTGAGGCAGATGTTACCATGCGATACTTGAAGTGGTATAAGGGATCAACTGCAATCGAAGATTCATTTAAGGGTGTTAACGTTACAAGGAAAAAGCGTTCAACCAATCAGAGAACAGTCCGAGGGGGTTCATGGGGAGGTAAAAGAGACACCCCTCTCTTGGTTCTACCTGCTTCTATGGCCACCTCTGATAGAGAGGAGGGATGGGTTTGCGTTGATCATGAGGATAAAATGTCCTTTAAAGAACTAGTTCATTGTAAAAGCAAGAGCAACACTTCTGCAGATGGAAAGTGCGTTAGTGTTGAACGTGTAAAAACACCCAAGTTTCCAAGTGCATCATCTTCGGTGGCAAGTGATGGAGATTTTCAACAAGTGAAGTTTGTAATGGAACCCATAAACATTAGCGATGATGATAAAGGTAGTTGGGATGGCACAACATATAACTTGCCAGAAACGGAACTAGATGTTCGAGTTAGCAGGCTAGAGAGAGTGGTTGCTGCTCTAAAATCAGCAAAACGCGAAGGCAAACTTCGAAAAGTGTCTGGATAGGTTATTATGTTTCTAGTTCTGCATACAAGGTAAGCAATGTGTTACTGTTTTTCTTAGTTATCTTACAGTGATCAAAAAGGTGAGATATTGCTCATAGTTCTTGCGATAATTTCAAAACCACATGATATGAATAACGATATTTCAACCTAAATTATTAATTATTGCTCAAAGTTCCTTCGTATTAACGTAAAAAAAAAAAGGTGACATTTATTTCGGGATTGAAGGAGTATAAAACTTACACCCGTTATTGATTGCAGGTTGGTAGAAAATGTCCCGCCTTAGTAAAACCATTACCAAATTACAAGCAATCCTGCTCTAGTCGATACTCAAATCTAACAAGACACATTCAAATAATTTTCATAAAATGTCGATTTAAGAAATACAAGAATCTAATATTTATCAAGTTATTGATTTGCATAATCTTCATAACAATGCCTCAGATGCAGGAAATCCTCCAAGAATGAATTTTGGTACGAGAGACTGCAGCCTCGTTACCAGCCAATTTGGGAAAGAGCTTGACTGATTATGGGACCCGTCAGCACGGATAGACATATGAATGGAAGATGAATGTTCTTCACAAGCTGGATAATAAAAAAGATACAGCGAACAGGTTGCAGCAACAATCTTATGCATCACAAATATCAAAATGTAGACATCAAGATTTATAATAATTTGACCAACACCAAATGATTCAGCCACAGGCTTAAGTTAAGGTTATTTAAAGTGGAACCAAAATGCTAACATTTTAAACAAATATTCCAAAAAGTGGCAGGTCTGAATCATACAAAAGACGGAGAAAAGCTCAACAGAACGATTCTTATACTAGCCCCAGCATTTTCTCAAGTTTCTGAAGCCTTTTCTCTACATCTTCTTTAGTATTAACACTAGCAGAAGAAGTTGTATCTTCATCAAGATTTATCGGATTGCTTGCACATTCCCCAGCCATTCCCCATACTGATGCCCCGTGTTCTTTACTTGAATCATTCCTTATTTTCGTATTACCGAATGGCTCATTTGCAGAATTCCCAGGTTCTACCTTAACCTTTCTGTGAAAACCACCTGCTTCCGTGACAAAATCACAAGCATTTTTAGCATGTCTTTTAACAGGCTCCGTCTTTTCTTCAGCATTGACTTCTGATGAAATCTTGAAATTATTTGGTGTCTCAGAAACCTTAAAAGATTCTCGCCCGGACAATTTCTCTTTTCTACTACTGCATTTGTTAGATTCCGTGTCCAAATGTGAGATAATCACCACATCATCATCATCACCATCACCATCACCATCACTAGTATATTCCACCTTCACTAAATTGGCATTGGAGATTCCAGTCTTGCATATTCCTGCCTGAATTGGCACTGGAGGCTCCTTCCCTGTTTCCGCTACCTTAGTTTTCTTGTCACAAGGCAGCGAAGCTGGTCCGTCCCCTTCAGTATTAATGAATTCATGAACTAGTCTCTTTTTTGCATTAGAGGACAATCCGTGAAAACCAGGAGGAGGGGATATCGTGCAACTAGATCCTTTCAGAATTGTTGGTGTTGAAGGAAAATCTTGAAACCTCCCTGCATCCGCCTTGTTCCATTCTTCTCTAACGACATGATCATTGTTGGCACGTGTCTTGTCCTCACAAGGAACTTCTGGAGAAACCTTAAAAGGGTGATTTTGAGACCTAGACTCCATTGAAGATTCGGAGTCAGAATCAAATGGCTTCGCAGCTGCTCCCTTTCCGTGATCATCTTGGCTATTTCCACTTGCCTGCATTGATGAAGATACTAGATGGCCATTCTTTGTATTCTTAGATTTTTCTTGACGGGTTAAAATCAAACCCTTCCACCAATCAGAATATCGCAAGGTAACACAAGGCTGGAAAGATCTCGATGGAACAAACAATTGACCAGGTTCTCTACTACCCAAACTCACACTCAAGAGATGAGAAGGAATGTCCTGATCAAGTCCAAATTGCATAGCCACCCGATGTGGAAAATACTTCTCTTTACAATCCATTCCAACAACATAAGAAACCAACAAAAATCTATGAAACGATCTCAAATCATCCTCTAGACCGGAACAATCCGAAAACAACTGCTCTTTTTCCTTATGGTAACACCAATTTTTCAGTTTAGCAGCATAAGGTCGCCAACAAAAGTTCTTGGCTTCCTTAACAGCTAATCTTACTAAAGGCAAAGTGAGCTTCAAATTCAGCTTATCCCATCGAGCCATTCTTGGCAATCCAGGCAGAAGTAAATCCGCAGGTTTCGGACCAATTACAGGGAACCTTTCACATACCCATATTTGCAACAACTGAAATGGACCCGAAACATTAATTTTATCTCTAGAAGCAAGAGCTTCTTCTCTTATGATTGTTAGATTGTGATAAAGAGAAGCAAGAACAGCAGGACCTAAAGCAAGCTTAACACCATGAGATAATCTTACTGCTATCGGAATTAACGAAATCAGAATATGTTTAGCAGCAATTGATGGAAACACAAACCTGGATAACCAGACAGAAAGAAAAGCTATATGTACAACATCATCCCTGCTCTCTCTTTTTTCCTCCATGAAATAGTTGAGCCACCCATGATGAGTAGCTTTAATACCCTTCTTTTTCAAGTTTTTCAGCCGATAATTCTTGAACTTCTCTTCTAGGTTTACCATTTCATGGTTAAGAACAGGGCTGCCGCCGGTAACAGGGTCACCGAGAACAGGGTAGCCGCCGAGGATAAAAACATCTTCGAGAGTGATGGTGGCTTCTCCCCAGGGGAAGATAAACGTGTTTGTTTCAGAGCACCAAAATTCAGATAACCCGAGAACAGTATCCGGGTTAGGGCTGAGATCATACACAGAAGCCATGATTGCTTGATGAATGCCGGCTTGTTTCCAAATGGGGGAAAATTTAGGGGAAAGCTGATCAACCCATTGCTTCCATTTCTTTAAAGGGCCATACCATCCACGGAAAATGACCTTTGAAGGCCATTGATGAAGGTCATGAGGGAAGATTTCAGAGAGAAAGGGTGTGTTTGGAAGAAAGGTTTTAGCTTTGTGGGGATTTTTGGATAGAGGGTTTAAGAAATTAGCAAGGCGGAAAGCAGGTTTGGTGTCAAATGGAGATACCATTTTCTCGAACCTTGATTCGTGAATGGAGATTTGGGTTTGGGTTTGTGTTGCTGTTTCATCATCTTGTTCTTCTTCAAACGCCATGGCCAAACAGAGAGGGAGCTGTGGAGTGTTTGGAGGGAGGGAATAATGATTGTGATGGCAGACTGCAGAGTTCAGACTGGACTCCCAATTGAATTTCGACGGTTGATATTTCTAGAACACCTTCACTTTATTTGAGGACATCACACAGGCAAAAACTATATACACACCCGGTAAATACACAGCCCATTTAATTCCATCGCTGCCCTTGCACGTCTCGTGTATACTTACACGAGATGAGAGCTTACATCTCGTGTACATATACACGAGATACATCTCGTGTAAGTACACACGAGATGAGTACATCTCGTGTATGTATACACGAGATGTAAGCTCTCATCTCGTATAAGTATACACGACATAGGCATCTGAGCCTGCTTTTCCACAACCTCAACAGCAAAAGCAACAATAAACATAACTTGGAATGAAATTTGATTCTCAAATAGGACATCTCCACAAAACATCAATAGACCATTACACATATACTATCGCCTAATTGTATACGAAATGAAAGTGTTAACAAGGATAAGCATATAATTCAAACATTCATACAAACTGGATAAATCAAAAACCATTACACATATACTATCCTATATGTAATCTTCTTTGTCTTCTTGCATCGGTATCCTCCTCATAGAGTTGACTGAACTCTGCTATCCTATCTTGGTATGGGAGGAGTAGTTGGCTTGCGGTTGGATCACAGCGGTTCCGATAAAGGTTTGGTGGTGGTGGTATTGGGTAATCATTGCCTAACATGCGCAGCTGCAAAAGTAATAACAGTTAAATACAAGACAATGAAATAAAATGAATATAAGTAAGACAACTAAATATAACTAATATAGATGAGACAATTAAGTTTCATACCGCTATAAAATGGTTTTCATTGACTTGTCCCACCACAACTGTGTTCACCGGTGGTTGTACTGGTGCAGTCACTGGAAGGCATAACATACCACCGCTAGTCGAGTAAGAAATGAACGCCACATTATACCTCGTGGCAATGATGTGCCCAAGATCTGGGAGCTCCATCCAATAATCACTGGGCGCCGTCCGGCTATAGCAAGCAATCTTACGTAAGAGTTCTCTTACCGATATCCAAGGTAGAACTCTTTCGTAAAGGTCTTGGCGAGCAAGCACCTCATTGTAACATTCTGTGCGCACTTCAGCCCACTTCTCCTCATCTCCGTATATCTGTGCTGCTACGGCTCTATAGCCACAATGTCCACTTCAGCCCACTTCTCCTCACCTCAGTAGTAGAGTCACCCCAAATCTGTCTGGCTCAGTGGTCACCGAACCCGTACATCAGTGAAACATCCTCTGGCCCACCACCGGGGTCCCTCTGAAGCTGCCATGATGGTGGCGCATCCTGACCCCGCCTCCTCCCGTGTCTCAGAGGTCTAGGCGGCTCTACTACATCATCATCCTCATCATCCTCCTCCTCCTGCACCCCCACCTCCACCTCCTCCTCCCCCTCCTCATCATCTTGCCCCCCCTCCTGCCCCTCCCCATCCTCCTCCCCATCATCACTATCACTCTCCTCCTCCCCATCATCACTATCCTCCTCCTCCTCCTCACTATCCCCATCGACCGCCGCCTCCTCCTCCTGAACATCATCAGCTGCTGCCGCCTCCTCCTCCCTCTCCTCCTGCTCATCATCAGATGTGTCATCCTCGTCATTCCAAGCCTTGCTCCGGTTTTCTCCTCTCTCCAAACGCTCTTCAGCCTTCCTCTTTCTAGCTGAAACGGTCATAGGATCACGTGCCTACAAAAAACACAAATAAGAGACAATACATTAGCGACAGTTACAGTAGATTAAATAAATGAACACAATGCTGACTGATAATTCACAATGCTGATATTCAGAAGGATCACATCTCGTGTAACACCACTCGAGATGCATCTCGAGTGGGTTTATACGAGACTTGTCTCGTGTAAACACACCCGAGATGCATCTCGAGTGGTGTTTACACGAGACACACCAAAGCCATAAAACCCAAACATCCCAGATTAATAACAGAAAAAAATAAATCCCAAAGAGTGTGTTGTGTACATTTTGTTCGCAATTTGAATAATTTTGTAGTTGAATCCAATTTCAATTTTACATTATTCAAATTATGTTTAATTGGGAATATAGAAATGTAAAATTAGGTTAAAAATTGCTTACCTTTTTCACAGGCGCTGTAGACGAGCTAGTCCCGGCGGCGATGTGGGCGGCGGTTGTGGCGGCGGCGGTCCCGGCGGCGGTCTTTGGTATTTTAACTCTCACCATTTCAATTTCGAAAGTTTTTTTTTTTTTACTGTGAGAGAGAGAGGTGAGAGAGAAGAACAGAGCGAGAGAAAGAACGACGGTGAGCGACGACGGTGACAGAGACGGTGAGAGAGAGACGTTAGAGAGAGAGACTGTTCGTTTCTTTCTTCCTCGTTGTTTCAAACTGAGAGAGAGAGAGGGGGGGTTAGGGAGAGAACGTGAGGGAGAGTGAAATTGAAAAAAAAAAAAAAAAAAAGATATATATATGGGTACTTTGGTAATTTAATGGGGCTGTGGAAATAAGGGGCTGTGTATATAAATATATCCACCATGACACATTTAAAATTTCTTGCAATTTTTTTATTTTTTTTATTTTTAAGTAGAGTCTTGCAATTACTATTTCACTACTAGAGTGAGTAACTCGTCCTCTGCACAAGGTTCTAAAGAACGCTAGGCGGTTGCTAGGCGACGCAAGGGTGCCTAGCGCTTAGGCGGGGCCTAAGCGGGATCTAGGCGGGTAAAAAATTTAGAATTAACTATAATATCCTAGACGGAACTTAGGTGTTTCATGAACGCCTAGCGTCTAGGCAGCCTAGACGGGGTCTTTTAGAACACTGGATATGCACATGAAACTATATTTAGTTTCTTTAACATTTTTATTTAATATAATTAGTTAATTTTAAATCATATTAATTGTATAATTTTTAACTATAATAAGTAGCTATAATAATTAATTATTAACAATTAAATATATTTTTTAAATAAATATTTAATTATTAATAGTTTTTTTTTTTAAGATTTAATTGTTAATAGTTATATATAATAGTTAGCTATAATAGTTAACTAATACTACCTCTGTCCCTAAATGAGTGTCCAAATTTCATTTTAAGGGACACTGAAAATCTCAACTTTTTGATCAATTTGGTAACAACGATTCATATATAATCTTGTAATCTCCTTTCCAAACCTTTAGTTTTGCACATATAAAAAACGGTGAATTTTTTTTCGAAAAAAAACGTTTAGGGAGAAAGTTGTGTTAAAAAAAGACACTCATTTAGGGACAAAGATTTCTTGAAAATGGACACTCATTTAGGGACAGAGGGAGTAATAATAATAGTGACATATAATAGTTAACTACCATAGTAACTATAATGGTTATTATATTAATAATTATTATAGTTAACTACTATTATACTAGTAACTATTACTATTATAAGTATTAATTAACTATTATAATAGTAACTTGTTTAAAATATATATATATAATAGCAACCATTATAGTTAACGATTACTATTATAGAAAATAGTTAACTATTGTAGTAACTATTACTATTATGATTATTATTTATTATAATAGTTAATTATAATAGTTACCTAAATAATAACCAATATTATTAGCTAATAAGAAAAAAAAAATGACTTATTTATTAGGGTTGAATTGATGTTTATCAGCAAATGCATCATTCCCCATAACTTATCCACATGACAACACAACACCAATGACCCTCTTCACCAACTTTAATACTTCCTCCGTCCCAATTTAAGAGTCAAATTTTATTTGGATAATTGTTGTGAGTATGACATGTATGACACACTTTTCATTTTGGGATTTTGACTCTTAAGTTGGGACGCCTTTTTGAGAATTTTTTGACTCTTAAACTGGGACGGATGGAGTATATATACTCCATCTATCCCATTTGAAGCTTCACCTTTCATCCAAATGAGTGTCCTGTTAAAAACTTCATTCTTTCCTAAAATGGTAAAAAAATGTAGGCCCACTTGTCATACCCACTCAATTCTTCCTCTCACATACTTAAATTATGGGGCCTACTTGTCATACCTACTAACTTTTTTCTCTCACATATTTAAATTATAGGCCCCACTTATCATACCCACTAACTTCGTCCCTCTCACAACCCTCTTACACTCATCACTTTCCTTAATTTGTGTGCCGCCCATTTTTTTAGCCATTTTGAGAAATCAAAATCTTTAAATGGGACGGAGGGAGTTTAAGATTTTTGAAAATTTCTATTTCTAAGTTATTGAATGTTAAAAATAGTTAATTATTTTTATTATTCATTTTAAAATTATTTTTAAAGCAAATATAAAGTAATTAGTACGTAGTAAATTATTTTTGGGGAATAAAACATTTCCAAACAAAGTTTTTCAAAGAAGATAATAATATAAAATAAGTAGTTTTTTTTAGAAAAATAGACATTCATTTACTAGCAGAGTGAGCACTTTATTTTTTAATTAACTGTCTTTAGACTAATCATTCAAGGTAGAGCCGTCAATACGGGCTGGCGGGGCGGGTTGGGCCCAACCCACCACAGCCCACCTTCAAAGCGGGGCGGGCTGACCCAAATTCTTGGCGGGCTGAGAAAATGCCAACCCAACCCAACCCACTTTGGGTTAGTGGGCCAGGCCCAAAAAACTATTTTTTTTTTTTTTTTTTTTTTTGTGATTTTCAGTTTAATAAGCCACCAATTAGTTATTAAAAAAAAAGCATGAGCAAGTCAGAATCAGAGAGCTATAGTCAGGTTGATGATAGTCAACATTGCAATTTTGTTTTCAGCAGTAGGAGTAGTTTGATAGCAGTAATTAGGTTTAATCGTATTCAATAGAAATTCCATGAAAATTAATAGATGAAATTAGGCATTGAAACTTCTTAACCTAATTTTTTCCATAAAAATCATACCTAAAATCAATCTATATAATCAAATCAAGAAATAAAGCTATATTGATCTAGATCTGAGAAAGGAAGAAGGAGAGTGGCACACGACGATGGTGGACTTACCAGTTATGGTGGCGATGACGGCGACCGGCGATGGAACCGACTGCCGACTGGCGATGTGGCGACTGGCGATGGCGGCAACCGGCGATGGCGGCGACCGCTATGGTGGCGACTGGCGAAGTGGTGACTTGGTGGCGGCGCCGCGCCGGTGAGAGACTGGGAGTGGCCGAGTGGGTGAGTGGGAGTTGTCGAGTTGAGGGAGGAGAGACTGAGAAGAGAAGAACGAAATCCAAATAAACCCTATTTCGTTTTTTTAGAAGAAAAAAAAAAAAGGTGGGTTGGCCCGGCCCAAACCCGTTTGGCCCACAACCCGAATGGGCTAGCCCAAATTGGCCCACTTGCATTTGGGTTGGTATATTTCAAGCCCAACCCATCCCTAATCCATGGCGGGGCGGGCCGGCCCAACGGGCTCAACCCAAATTGACGGCTCTAATTCAAGGTATGCCAAAGATATATTGAAATAGTAAACTTTCTCAATAGATAATTTCACGACATAAGCTCAAATCAAATTTATATTCTATTCAATTTAAAATAACTGACCTTTTTTTATTTGAGAGACACTAAAAATGTGACTTTTAATAGTAAAATTTCATAAATATCTTTGTTATCCGTTTTTTAAATGTTAGTTTTGTAAGTATAAAACGAAAATAAAAAATGGTACAAAAAATCATATAAAGCACATTTTAAATTAAAAAAGAAACATTAATTTCCTTTTAAGACATGTATGTAATATTGTTATTGTTGATCATATTGCTATTTTGAAATATGTATTGATCATATTGTTATTTAGGACAAAATCAAAATGATCATCTTATTTTTTGACATTATGAATGTAACTCGTACTATTAACTAAATGGCAAAATTAATTTTGTACACTAACATATTTTTTATTCAGTGAAAATTTTAAGAAAAATCAGTTTTTCCTAATAATTAGGAAAATATTTTTTTAACAACAAACGTAAGTCTTTTGGTAAATAAGTGAAACTTGTTTTAAAATACGCATTGACGTTTTTATATATTTTTTAATCAAATACTCTCTATGTTCCTAATTATGTGAAACAGTTAAAGGGGATTCAAAAAATATAAAAAGAAGAAAGCAGTAAGCGTCTTAGTTTTTTTTTTTTTTTTTAGGAAATTATTAAGATCTTTTACTACTTTTTGAACAAAAAATAGATTTTCTTGTTTGTAAATGAAATTTACTTTTTTCAACCCTTTTTGATTCCTGAACATAAATTGTTAACTTAAAAAAACTATTTATCATTTATATAGATGAAAATATATGATAATGAATTTATTTTGTGAAGTTTTATTTTGATTTCAGCCATTCTAATTTTAAAATTTTCATTAAGCCCCCTTAAAGGAAATATCAATTTCAAACTACCCAATTCTATTAGTCACGTGCACGGCACATGCTTTTTAAATGGTTTTTTAACAGATTTCGTCTAAAAGGCCTAACTTGGCGAACTTTTTTCACCTCAAGGCCTAAATTGATCAAAAAAGACATCCAGAGTTCGATTGGAAGGGTGGTATGTCACTTCAGGGTCTAAATTGTCATTAACCCCTATTTTTATTATGTTTTTTTTTCGAAGTTTTTTTTTTTTTTTTTTCCGTTGGGCTTTAAAAAAAGGGGAAATGACAATTTAGGGTCCAAAGTTTAGGGGGTGTGTGCCAATAGGGGTCTGATGTATAAATTTTGTCAATTGAAGGTCCAAAGTTGCAAAAGTTGTGCAGGTTAGGGTTTTTTAACGATTCTGTTAACAGAATCCATTAACTCAAACGTGTTTTGCACGTGGACTTAACTGGAGTTTGTTTTGAATATTTGGATGGTTATATCGTCATTTCAGACAAAGAAAATTAATAATATTATTTTTGAAATATTAAATTTTATTTTCTTATATTAAATTAACTAATAATTAAAATGTTATTAAAATACTTTTTCATGAAATAAAATAAAAACCTTTTTTTCCATTTAGAATCACTATAAAAGAAAAAGTATAATTTTAAAAAAGAAAAAAGTGTAAAAAAAATTATATTAAAAAAAGCACTTAATTTTTTTTAAAAAAAAGAAGAATGTGGGGATCAGACAATTCTTTTATTTTTTTTATTTTTTGCGGTGGTGGTTAGTATTGTTCATTATTAATATTAGTATTATAATTATTTCATTTTTTCATAAATCATTTTTAAATTTTTATTAATAATTTTCCTTGTTTATAACTTCATTTTTTTGTGTTTCCAAAAAAAAAAACGATTTAATTTTTTTATTTTTTTTATTAGTATTTTTAAAGTTAATTAAAATTATTCAAAAATATAATAATAGGAGTAAATGACAATTTAGGTTCTACTATATATGGGATTTGTGAAATGACACAAAGCCTAGACGAACATCCAAAACAAACTTCAGTTAAGTGCTTCTGTTACTTAACTAGATTTTCTTTACAATTTAGTCCAAAAACCCTTAATTGACTAACGTTGTCAACTTTGGACCCTAAATTGACAAAATTGATACATCAGACCCCTATTAGCACACACACCCTAAACTTTGGACCCTAAATTGTCATTACCCCTTAAAAAAAGCACTTATAAAGTTAAGTTAAATATTTAATTTGTGTTTGCCACAATTTGATTATTGAATTTGTCTTTTTGTTGCAATCATGTGTAATTTTAGATGGACTGTTAAAAACCTAAAAAAAATGGATGAAAAACTTAACAATTTTTTTTCAAAATTGCAATGATTACCCTACCGTTTAAATCATGAGTTGGTTTTGAGAAACTAATTCATCCATAAGTTATAAAAAGTCCTATTTTTTAACATTTTTTAAACCCTAAAAGTTCTAAACCCTTATTGAGAAACTAGTTTCCCAAAAAAAATTTCTCTTAAATCATGCCACTGGCACCCTAGCTCTTCAAGTATGAAGTTATGAACCGACGTTGCATTGCTTATTAACCCTCAACCTACATGACAAGTTTCTCTCTCATCTCTCACCCCTGAATTAGCCAATAAGAAATCTCTTCTTCTGAGCCCTTAAAATGGCAGCCTCTTCCCCACCGATGTTTTAATGGAGGAGAGACACGTGATTTCACCTACAGGTGGAAAATCCAACTCAAAGAAATGCCCATTTTCTTAATCCAACTCTTCAGTACTCTCTCCCCTCACCACCCTCTTCCAAGTTCATCACCATTTCTGAGTCCAAGAAAACCCATTTCAAATTTCTCCTCCAAAGCCATAGACACCCACCAGACAAATGGAAGGCCTGGGTTGATCGCCTGCAACCAATGTACCAACAAATTTGGAACCAAGCTGGTATCTACCACTCAATCTTGTCTTCTACTAATTGTCTAGGTTTGTTTTGACAAAAAAGATTTTTTTTTTCATTGCAAATTTCAGTTGCTATTCATATATCTAATGGCACCGCAATCGCACACCCTCTGTTCTTGCTAGCATTTATAGGGACTTAAGGTTGTTAAAGAAACTAATTGTTGACCTAAGGAAATTAGGGGATAATGATTGTTTGGATAAAGTATCGACGACTCTCATATCTTCACCATTCCAATTTGTACTGCTTTGGGCATGGAAAAGATATTGTGGAGAGCCAAGATTAGGTAGGCGGAAGTGAGCGAGAAAATGGGATGTTGTCGATGTAATGCCGGCCTTGGACTCAACTGAAGATTGCTTTCTTTGGCGGCCTTATGCTTTAGATTTGAGTATCTTCATGTTCAGTAAGTTGAATAAAGAATACGGAGTCTGGGTTTTTGTCGAATCTAACAAATGCGAAGAGTTGGAATCATACGCTAGATGCTTGAGAGTGTATAAGCTTGTTGGATTAGATTGAATTGAGCAGTATCTCCCAAATTGTGTAGCTATGCAATTTGGGTTTGATCAAGATATTCCTGGTCATGTCACTCGATTCAATGGAAGTTACGTTGATGCTTGGAGCAACTACAATAGGCTTATTACAGATGTAAAATTATATATACCTCCTTGGCTTTTTGAGGCTGATGTCACCTTCCGATACTTGAAGTGGTATAAGGGATCTGCTGCAGTTGAAGATTCATTTAAGGGTGTTAACATTACTAGGAAAAAGCGTTCAACCAATCAGAACAGTCCCACGGGGTTTTAGGGGAGGTCAAAGACTCTTTCTTGATTTCACATGTTTCTTTAGCCACATGTGGTAGAAAGGAGGTAGGGGTTTGCATTGATGATGAGGATAAAATGTCCATTGGAGAACTAGTTTGTTTCAAAAGAAAGAGCAGCACTTCTGCAGAGGCAATGTGCAATGACGATAAAGGTAGTTAGGGCGGTACAACATATTAGTTGCCGAAAACGGAACTAGATGCTCGAGTTAGAAGGCTAGAAAGAGTGGTTGCTGCTCTAAACGCAGTAAAACGTGAAGGAAAGCTTCGAAAGTGTCCTAATAGGTTTAGTATGGTTCTTGTCTTTTTAGTAAATGCTATCTCGTCATTGTAGTAAGTAGCTTATTCTGCATACAAGGTAAACAATGTTACTGCTTTTCTTACTTATCTTACAGTGATTCAAAAAGGTGGTAATGCTCTTAATTAGTTCTTTAGATCATTTCAAAACCATATGCTATGAACTTTCTTGAAGCAGTGCACTTCTATATGATTATGGAACTCGCTGTTAATTTTCAGAGTATGTGCATTAGTGATGTGCTACATTATCACTGATGCATGTTACAACCTCCTAACTTAAAGCTTTCAGTTACCATGATACCATCATAATACATAAAAAAACTTACTCCCTCTGTCCCATTTCAAGAGTCAAAAATTTCCTAAAAGGGCGTCCCATTTTAAGAGTCAAAAATTTCCTAAAAGGGAGTCCCATTTTAAGAGTCAAAATCCTAAAATGGAAAGTGGGTCCTACATGTCATACTCACAACAATTATCCACTAACTCTTCTCTACCCCACTTTACCCAACTATCAACACTCACAACACATCACCTTTTCCTTAATTCTTGAACCCACCCATTTTTTGACTCTTAAAATGGGATGGAGGGAGTATTAGTTTGGGATTAATGTTTATGTTCAGTTGAATTTTCAACTATCTATGAGTTACATTTAGTTCTTGACAAGCAATGGGGCTTTAAAATCTCCAAAGTTCTCTTGGTTTCATTTAGTAGCTTGTTCTTTGCGTTTGCATACAAGGTAAACAATGTTACTGTGATTCCAAATGTGTTATTACTTGATCAGTTCTTAAATTAATTTCATTACCACTACAAGAATTTTGTTGACATGTGCATCATCTTCACAGACTAATGGTGACGTGGAGTCCATAATGGAACCTGTAAACATGAGTGCAGATTACTTTAATAAGCTGGGATGGTACGTTTGAGTTGCTGGAATTGGAAGCAGATGGTCAAATTAGCAGCCCAGAGAGACGGTTGCTACTCTAAAACCAGCAAAACATAAAAGGCATTCTCTTGGTTACATTAACTAGCTTGTTCTGTTGCATATAAGGTAAACAGTTACTGCCTTTCTTATTTTACTGTGATTACTAATGTGTTATTGCACGAACTTCAGAACATGCATTTCCGTATACTCCCTCCATCCCACCTCCCTTGAGACCTTTCTGTTGGGCACAAAAACTGAGAAAAAATATGAGAGAGAATGAGTGGGAGGAAATGTTGTGAGTATAAACGATAAAGTAGGAGAGAGAATGAGTGGGAGGAATTGTGATTTGATTGGTGTTGTAAGTGTAAAATCATTCTATTTTGGAAAGTCTCAAGTGAGGTGGGACGGACCAAAATGGAAATAAGTCTCAAGTGAGGTGGGACGGAGGGGTATATGATTAAAAAAGATAGGCTGAGTTCTACTGAAGCTTGAATAAACTTGTCACTGTATTTAGCAAGTGAGATGTCACAAGTTTATCCCAATGCCCATAAGGCCATAACGTACTAACGACGAGAAGTTAAGTACAGGCCTTGCTTTCGACTAATTTATCAGTTTGTTGCAACTCTTGATTAGTGAAACTGATAACTGCTATTGATTGTACTTTGGCTTCTGATGATCTTGTTACCAATTGGGGAACTGAATTTATTTGATAGGAAATTTAGTTCTCATATTTTTGGATTGTTAACTGATTTTGGGATAATGTTTGTGGCCTCACATGGTAGATGATGAATTGGTTTGGTATTTGCATTAATATAGTAATTGGTGTTTGGCAATTAGAAATGTGAAAGATTGGATTTTGTTTGAGTTAATGTAATGGTCTTTAATAATAAAGATAGCTACCTTTGAATCAATCTGTAATTCTTTCTGCTTGAATCTAGCTGTCCTACTTTTGAATCACTTAGGTCCGGCTATTTCTTTTCTGACAAGGTGTCCGCCCACCAAAACTCTTATTTCCTTGGAAACTCATTCTTACTCTTTGTGTAGAAAAAAAAATTAGTTGAATTGGCGAGGCCCTTTGACTATACGCATTTCTGTTAGTTACAACACTGCACTCTACAAACCACGAACTACAAAAATTTGAAAGAGCTTCCTTTTCCATATTATGATATTACAAATAGCAACATAGAAGGGATATAAACTGTGATAGCTTTCGTAGTTTCAATATTATGGCCATCTTCAAGTTCGTATGTATTTTATGTTGTTCACATAGATATACTATCTTATATGTATTGGCATGTCATACCAATTGAGATACTATGGTGACAGAATGTGGACATTGCGTGAACCTAAAGGCGTGTCATACTCCTTCATGTTATATTGCACCGAGGTTATATGTATCAGGAATCTTTTACTCACTTCCGATAGATAATTCTGGATGTATATGCAGATCACTAGATAGAACCATCTCAAGCTTAGAAGAATTGATGATCTCAGAATCAGCTAAGAAAAGAAAATATTTGATGGTAGTAGACATTAACACTGCCTTTAGCAGCCAAAAGAGAAGGGATTCTGTCCGTGCCACTTGGATGCCACAAGGTATTAAATTGTTATTCCCTCTAAGTTTAACTGATTCTCTTTCTCGCAGCTCAAGCCTGATTGTTGGTGGTTGTTATTTTGTGAAATGTAGGTGACAAAAGAAAAAAGCTCGGGGAAGAAAAGGGGTATAGTTATGCGATTTGTAATTGGTCACAGGTATGCTGCATACATTGTTATGTCAATGATACGCCTCAACTTATTTTTAGAATTTTGAGGAGCAGTCACAAAACAAATTATGATTTAGTAAAAGGTACAACGTGACAAGGGTTTAATAGATTTTTCATTATAAAATAAGTAGTTATTTCGGGCTAGTTTGCATGTATGCATGTTAAGCGACATTTCTTTGGAGCAAACTTCTCGGAGTACTAAGCATGATATTCTTTTGTCTAGTTGTTTTTACGTATTCTTGGTTAGCAAGGAAAATCCTTATGCTTTATATAAAGCATCAGGTTTTGGTCTGTGGGACACTGTTTGTATTGAATGCTGTAACAAAGATATCACCTCGGATTATCATAAAAATGTTGAAGATTTCATTCATTTCCCCTAATAATTATTGATTTTTACTGTTTATTTGGGATGCTATTTTAGATTAAAAGTTTGTTTATTTGGCTGCAGGACTTTTTCTCAAAAAAGTTCATTAAGTTGGTTCACAATTAAGCTTAAATAATTAACATATTTTTTTTAGGAATATGCAAGGATGAGCACTTAATGGAAAACTACATTTTGCATAAACAAAACTGATTGTGATTTGAGATTAATTATTGACCCTTTTGTGAGCATAAAAGGCTATTCTCTTAGCTTGTTTTATTGCACATAAGGCAAACAATGTTACTGCTGTTCTTATTTTACAGTGATTCCAGAATGTGTTATTGCTTGATCCAATCTTACATTAATTTAAGTACTAACATATACTCCCTCCGTCCCAAAATGTTAGTCACATTTCCCCCTTTTTGTTTGTCCCCAAGAGTTAGTCCCAATTTCAAAATTAAGGCTTCAAAATCATGGAATTTCATAAACTTATAATGTAGCTATAGCTATTAACTAGAAGTTATGTACTGGTCTTGCTTTTTTACTCATTTATTGGTTTGTTGCGAATCAATTAGCATGCAACTCTCAATTAGGGAAACTGATAAACAACTATTGATTGCAATTTTTTGTTACCAAAGTTGGTTGGTAGAAATTAATTCTTTGTGGATTGTGACGGCTTTATCTCTATTTTGTAACGTAATGGCTGTAGTAAAACCACTACCTAATTGCAACCAATCCTGCTGTAGTCAATACTCAAATCTATTGAGAAATACCAGCAATCAAATTTCCATAATCTTCATCAAGTTATAGATTTCCTGCAGCTCTCTTTAGAAAGTTTTCGTATTTTCTGCTATGATATGGCTGAATTTTAGGTAAGTTTTACTTACAGTAAAGTAGAAACAGTGACATACAAAATTCAATTCATCTGATGCAAAAAATATTCCCACATTCACGCAAATTAGAGAGGTTGAGCAGTCTTTACTTGGGGATTCATGACATGGAAAAAGTGAAGTCTTATTTTGTCTTTAACTCTCAAGACATAAAAATAAAATGCTCCCTCCGCCCCCAAAATGATCTTCCCATTGTCCCAAAAGTGTTTCCTATTTCTATAATTTGGGCTTTAATAGATTTAAGTTACAAACAAAACGAAATTTGGCCAAGAGGGATCTTTACTATAAATTTATTTGAGTGTGAAACAACGTTGCATTGCTACATGACAAGCTTCTCTATCATCTCCCACACCTTCTTCTGAATTAGTCACCAAGAAATCTCTTCTTCTTGAGCCCTAACAATGGCAGCCTCTTGCCCACCTGGTGTTTTAATGGAGGAGAGACAGGACGAGCTAGTGATTCCACCTACTGGTGGAAACCCAACTCTAAGAACTGCCCATTTTCTCAACCCCACTCTTCACTCTCCTCCTTCACCACCCCCTTCCAAGTTCATCACCATTTCTGAATCCAAGAAAATCCAGTTCAAATCTCTCTTCCAAAGTCATAGACCCCCATCAGACAAATGGAAGACCTGGGTTGATCGCATGCAACCAATGTACCAACATATCTGGAACCAAGCTGGTATCTACCACTCAATCTTGTCTTCAACCCAGAAAATCCCTAAAGACAACATCTTGATCATGGGTCTTGCGGAAAGATGGTGTGTTGAGTCCAACACATTCATCTTCCCATGGGGCGAAGCAACTTTGACATTGGAAGATATGGCTCTTTTGGGTGGCTACTCTGTTCTGGGTGACTCAGTTTTGTGTCCTCTAAGGACTGAGGAATCCAATGAAATTCGTTCAAGCTTGGAGAAGGCTCAAAATGAAATCAGGATAAATGGTACCAGAGGTGTTTCCCACCACTCTTGGATAGACTATTTCATGGACACCGGTAACAAATTCGAGCACCATGCATTTCTTGTCTACTGGCTATCTAGGTTTGTTTTGACCAAAAAAAATTATTACATCGCAAGAGATTTGTTTTTAGTAGCTATTCATTTATCTAATGGTACCCTTGATAGCACTTGCACCGGCTGTTCTTGCTAGCATTTATAGGGACTTACGGTTGTTAAGAGAACTAATTGTTCATTTAAGCGAACCAGGGGCTACTGATTGTATGAATGAGCTAAAGAAGACTTCCCTTTCCTCGCCATTCCAATTAGTGTTGCTTTGGGCTTGGAAAAGATTTTGCGGAGAGCCAAGATTAGGTAGGTGGCAGGGAGGGAGGAATTGGGATGTTGTCAATGTAAGGAAGGCCTTGGACTCGGCTGAAGAATGCTTTCTTTGGCGGCCTTATGCTTTAGATTCGAGTAAATTCATGTTTAGTAAGTTGTATAAAGAAAATGAAGAGTGGGTTTTAGTCGAATCTAATGTTGACCAAGAGTTGGAATGGTATGCTAAATGCTTGAGAGTGTCTGAGCTTGTTGGATTAGATTGTATTGAGCAGTATCTCCCAAATCGAGTAGCTATGCAGTTTGGGTTTGATCAAGATATTCCTGATTATGTCACTCGATCCAATGGGAATTATGTTGATGCTTGGGGCAACTACACTAGGCCTATTACAGATGTAAAACTTTATGTACCGCCTCGGCTTTTCGAGTCTGATGTCACCTTGCGATACCTGAAGTGGTATAAGGGATCAACTGCAAATGAAGATTCATTTAAGGGTGTTAACATTACAAGGAAAAAGCGTTCAACCAATCAGAGAACAATCCGACGGGGTTCCTGGGGCGGTCAAAGAGATGTCCCTCTCTTGATTCTACCTGCTTCTTTGGCCACTTCTGATAGAGAGGATAAAATGTCCATTAAAGACCTAGTTGGTCGTAAAGGAAAGAGCAGCACCTCTGCAGAGGCAATTTGTGTTGATTCTGAACGTGTCAAGAGACCCAAGTTCCAAATTGCATCATCTTCGATGGCAGGTGGTGGAGATTTCCAACAAGTGAAGTGTGTGATGGAACCTATAAACATGACCACAGAGCTGGCGGGTGGTCCAAAGAAGAGAACTGCCGGAACTGTGAGCTATGAAGATAAAGGTAGTTGGGACGGAACAACATTTAAGTTGCCAGAAACGAAACTAGATGCTCGAGTTAGCAGGCTAGAGAGACTGGTTGGTGCTCTAAAAGCAGCAAAACTTGATGGCAGACTTCGAAAAGTGTCCTAATAGGTTTAGTATGTTTCTTGTCTGCTTAGTGAATGCTTTTCTCTTGATTCTAGTAAGTAGCTTGTTCTTCTTACAAGGTAAACAATGTTTTTATTTACAGTTTCTCAAGTGTAATGAAATGCAACAAAGGGTGATGCCTCATTTTATGAATATCAATTTAGCTATCCTGAGTACGGAAAGAGATATCTCATTACTTGTTTCGATCATGCATGATTTGTTCAAAATAACGATATTCCATGTACATGCAGGGTCATTTGGGAGACCGAAGAAAGAAATGGAAGAGGTCGTCTTAGGTGAAGCAAAGGATACATTGCATAACTAGCTTGTTCTGCTACGGTAAACAATGTTACTGATTTTCTTTTTTTACTGTGATTGTGTTATTTATTGATTAATTCTTAAATAAATTTATTTCGATACCAGTGCAAAAACTTTGTTCACAAGATTCATTGCCTTGTTATTTCAAAACTCGCTATTGCTTCTCAAGTATGTGCCTTAGTGAAACTCCCTCCGTCCCAGAATGATAGTCCCATTTCCCCTTTTTGCTTGTCCCGTTTATAAATTTAAGGCTTCAAAATCACCAAATTTCCATTATTTAGAATATACCCTTAAAATGTTTGAAAAGTCAAACAGGACTATAAATTTGGGACGGAGGGAGTATGTAGAACCTTAGTAACATAAAGGAGTTATGTACTGGCCTGATTCTGATCAGCTGAATTCTATGTGCCTGTTGTCATGTTTGAGTCACATGTATGTATTCTTGTATTTTTACAATAAGGACAAACCTTAGTAACGACGAGGAGTTATGTACTGGCCTTGCTTTTCACTCAATTAGCATGCAACACTCGGCGAAGAGTTATGTATTCTGGTAAACCGCTATTGATTGCAGGTTGGTAGAAAAATTAATTATTTGCTTAATGCGATGCCTTTATCTCTGTTTTGTAACGGTTGTAGTAAAACCTTGACCAAATTACAACCAGTCCTGCTTTAGTCAATACTTAAATCTATTAAGACCATTTAAGAAAATACAAGCATCTGGTCCCATAATATTCATCAAGTTCTGGATTTAGATGAATCCTGCATAAACCAATTTCCTGCAGCTTTCTTCACAAAGTTTTTTGTATTTTCGGCTGTAATAGGAGTTGGATTACTTCGAAATTTTTGCTCATTTAAGTACTCTTTCTGTCCCTAAATGAATGTCTAAATTTCATTTTAAGGACATTTTGAAAATCTCTACTTTTTATATACTCCCTCCGTCCCGTAACTATGTGCACAAATTGCCATTTTGAGTGTCCCATTGATAAGTCAAACTTTCCTAAAATGGCAAAGAATCTTTACTATTCATCCCACTCATTCTCTCTCCTACTTTAGTTTTATACTCACAACACCAATCAACCTACTATTCCCTACCCCACTTTCTCTCTCCTACTTCACTTTTCACACTCACAACAACTACCCACTACTATTCATCCCTTAATTCCCGTGCAAAACCCATTTTGTGCACATAGTTATGGGACGGATGGAGTAATTAAAAGGTAAAGATTAATAAATAATTTGGGCAAATTGTAATTTGGTTACTTGAACTTTCCCTATATTTGCAATTTGGTTCCCAACATATAATTTTTTGCAACCCCCTTCCCCATGTTGTCATTTTGTTGCAATCCAATGAAATTTTGGATGGAAACCTAACTGTTGTTAAAAATTAATGTCACATGCACATGATTTTGAAGGGGGTAAAAATGACTTCTCACATGATTATTGAGGGGCAAAAACGACTTCTTACTTTATTTCATTTTCACACATTCTAACCCCACACCCTTTTAACCTGGTATATTGAAAACTCCCCCCCCCCTCCCCCAAAATTTCAGTCGCTCCCTCCCTCCCTCCTCTCCTCTGCCTCCGGCTCACCCTCCCCATTCCAGATCCGGCAAGTCCTTCACTAATCTCAGCTTAGCTCGTCATCTCCACAATCCAAAGGTCCAGTTTTTCTCCAAGCATGGCAAAGCTTCGACCTTCCAGAATCAGATCCGACCGATTGCAAAGCTTCGACCGGCGATTGGCTTCCTCCGGCCTCCAACGATAAACTCAGTCTCTAGAAATCTCTCTTAAATGTGAGACCTACTCTCTCTCTCTCTCTCTCTCTCAATTCCCCCACCCCAATTTCTCTGTTCAAATGTGTTTTGTTTATGGTTTTTTCCTCAATCACTGAACTAGATCTGGTAAAATGATGAGGATTAATTTAATTTTCTGGATTTTTAGATAATGTAGTTGTGGTAGTGGTGGGTTTGGTGTTGTTGATGATGGACTGAAGTTAGTAGTGGTGGAGTGATGGCGGTGGCGGTGGTGGACTAATGGTGGTGGTGATGGTGGTGGCGGTGGTGGTGGTGATTGACTGACAATGGTGGTGGTTGACTAGTGTCTTAAGATTTGGGGTGAAGGGGTGGCTGAATTAGTAATGGTAGTTAGTTTTCTCCATTACTTTTGGGTGTATCTCAGTTAACAAACAAACTATGACTGTGTTATCTCCGTTAGTTTTGACTATTTTATCATGTGAAATGTCATATTTGCCCATCCGAAATCATGTGCATGGCACATGGAAGAAAATTTTAACAGATGTTAGGTTTCTGTCAGAAATTTCATTAGATTGCAACAAAATGACAACGTGGGGAAGGGGGATGCAAAAAATGATATGTTGGGAACTGAATTGCAACTATTGGGAAAGTTCAGGTAACCAAATTGCAATTTGCTCTCAATAATTTTGCCATCCACTTTTCAAGCATTTAGTTTTGCAAGTATAAAGATATTAGTGAAAAAAAAGGTTTTAATTCATTTTCAACCATTGTACTTTCACCCGACTTTCACTTTAACCATTATACTTTATTTTTGCACGAAAACCACTCTACTTTTGAAAACCTCCCATCACAACTACAAATTCGTGTCTAATCCGTCACTAATCCGTGCCCTAATCAGCGATTTTTGGGTTTGGATGAGAGGTTTTCCAAAGTAGAGTGGTTTCGTGCAAAAAGTAAAGTAGGATGGTTAAAGTGAAAGTCGAGTGAAAGTACGATGGTTGAAAATGAATTTAATCCTAAAATGGTAAAAAACACTTCATTTTTTGGGACAAAAATTTATTGAAAATGGACATTCATTTAGGGACATGAGGAGTAATTAATAAATACTACACTGACCCAGTTTGCATAATCTTCATAACAATTCCTAAGATGTAGAAATACAAGAGAGAAATTAGATTACAAGGTGACAACTTTTGTCAAGAAATAAACACAATGGGCAAAAAAGTATTTTCACTCATAATCAAATTATCGTTAACATTGCTGTTATTTTCAAATTATCGTTAACATTACTGTGATCTCTGTGATTCCAAAATGCGATATTTCATGATCATTTCTTAGATTAGTTTCATTACCAATACAAGATTTTTTTTTTTCTTGAGATGCCTGCCATATGATCACAAAACTTGCTGTTGTTTCTCATTAGTACCAATTCACATTTAGTGCTTGACATGCATTCTTATTTGTTGACCCTTAGACATTTCTAGGAGGGCATAAAAGAGAGTTATACTGAGGCTTGACTCATTTAATAGTTTGTTGTAAATTAATTAGCTAGAATGCAACTCTTAGTAACGACGAGAGGTTATGTACTGGCCTTTCTTTTACTCATTAGTTTGTTCTGAATCAATTAGCAAGGACACAACTTATTTCAAAATTTCTGAAAACGGATAAACCGCTATTAATTGCAGTTTGGCTTCTAAGAATCTTGTTACCAAAGTTGGGTGGTAGAAAATTAATTCTTTGCTGATTGTGACATCTCTATCTCTATGTAGTAGCGGCAGTAATAAAACCACTACGAAATTACAACCAGTCCTGCTCAAGTTAATATATTTCCTTAAAACACACTGATCCAGTTTGCATAATCTTCAAAACAATTCCTCAGATGCAGAAAATCCTTCAATAAAGAAATTAGATTACAATGTGACAACTTCAATCAGGAAAATAAATACAATGGGCAAAAAAGTAATTTCACTTGTAATCAAGTTGTCGTTACGATTGCCGCTATTTTCCAAAACTGTTACTTATTTCAAAATATCGTTAGTCGCCCGCGCCTAAAGCGTATAACTGCTATTATCCAACGCCGTTGTTTATTTCAAAAGTTCGTTAGTCGCCCGCGCCTAAAGCATATAGGTGATATTTTCCAAAACTGTTAATTTTTTTCAAGAGATCATTAGTCTCCCGCTCATATAGTAGAAAATAAAGTTCTCTTACCCTTACTACCCTTGCTAAAAGGGTTGTTCATTTAATCACATAATTTTGTTGCGGATACTTTTGCAAACTATTATGTATCATAAAGTAAATTAAAAAAAAATCATTTCCTCTTAAATCTAGGATTTTTTGATGGATGAATTTAGTCATGATCTTGTCAGATGATGTAGGCTAGATCCCCTGACAAGTGGCAGCCGCAAGATGAGAAGACCTGAATCTCTTATGCTTATAAATTGAGACCAGCTTCTTCTCTGGTTTTCACTCCCAACTTAGCCCTCTCTTCTCTTCTCTCCTTTTACTTGCTTTGCTCTTGTCTAAGATACAGATTCCTCTGTTCATTTCCCAACAATGGCAAACCAAAATGAGGGCAACATCGTTGAGAGGAGATTTGAAATGATGAAATCTTTTTCGAGCTTTAACCGAAAAAGAAAATTTATCCAATTTCTGACGCCATCTGCCACCTTCGTTGATGGCGCACGGCCAGATTTTCCCTCAAACTCCATCTTGTCCCCAAATTCGAGTACTCGTGAAATTAATCTGGTCTTCAATGGGTGGAAACACCCACAGAAGAATTGGAAAATTTGGTACGACAGGATGCAGCCTCTTTACCAGCCAATTTGGGAAAGAGCTGGAATTCACAACGCCCTCAAGAATTCCACCTACCAAATCCAGCAAAACGAGAATGTCATTCTTGGTTTTGCAGAAAGATGGTGTTCAAAAACACAGAGCTTTGTGTTTCCATGGGGAGAATCAACCATCACTCTAGAAGATGTGATGATTCTTGGAGGCTATCCTGTTGTGGGTAACCCAGTTTCTGGATCTTCTCTTACCTCAGAAGAGGAAATCTGTTATAACAGATTAGATGAAGAACGAAAAAAATTAGTAGACGGACCATCAAGAAAGGCTACTCAATCGGCTTGGTTCAAGGCATTTATGGATGTGGGAAGCAGATTGGAGCACGAGGCGTTTCTCTCCCTCTGGTTGAGCAGGTTTGTTTTTCCCACTACATCTGAAAGTGTAGCTGCATTGGTTCTCCCTATTGCTGTTCGGTTAGCAAGAGGTGAAAGAATTGCTCTTGCACCGCCTTTGCTAGCACGAATATATTATGACCTGAGTAAGGTCAAAACTAGTATTGGTCAAGGCAATGGAGAGATGATATCCGTGCCTACATGGGCCCCATTTATCTTGCTGCAAGTTTGGGTGTGGGAGAGGTTCCAAAGACTAAGACCGGAACCAAATTTTGTGGAAAATGGTGAGCCTAGAATGGGTAGATGGGATAAGAAGAAGAAGAATGTAGAAGACATAAGGTTTGCCATTGACTCTGCTGCAGAAAGATTCTACTGGCGACCTTATATCGCGTCTGACAATAATCCAGTGTCGCGTCAGTTTTATAGTGAAAGGGAAAAGTGGATGGGAGTTGATGATAATGTTGAACTGGAGTCATTTGGTAGGTGTTTGATGGTGGGTGAGTTAGTGGGAATAGATTGCAAGATACAGCAGTACCTGCCCCACCGTGTAGCTATGCAGTTTGGGTTGGATCAGGATGTACCCAGTCATGTTCAAGCCAATGGGCATCCTGGGATTGCGTGGAGAAATTATATGAAGCCCATTGGAGAAGCAGTATTCTTCCCCTCTCGAGCTGACTCAAGTATGACGTATGAGTATTTTGACTGGTGGTGGGCCCCATCAGCACGAGCAGACTTTTGAGCTGTTCCAACTTATTCAGCGGGATGAATGTTCTTCACAAGCTGGACAAAATATTTCTAGATGTATGCAATTTGTTGTTATTTGTTATTATGAAGATGTTTTAGGTGTGTCATATGTTGTGCTGTTATTTTCATATTGTATGAGATCTAAAGAATGCTTGAGTAACAAAGATCTCTTGCATACATAGTTGTGTTTCATTAAGGTTGTTATAGAACATAATTTTTCAACAGGCCTGGTTGACCCGTTTCTCCATAAAGGTTAGGCTAAATGGATGGGCCAAGCCCATAGGCCCGTAGGCGTTGAATTAAATGTGTCGGGCTCAAGCGTGCACGTTCATTGCCCATCACCAGTGGATCAGTGAGAGGCCTGATATAATCTGCATAATTTTCACCCATAAAAAGTAGTAATATGGACTCTTAACCGCAATTAACACGTGCAGAACTAATGAAAAAACTACTTGGAATGGCAAATTAAGATTTAATACTAATACATACCAAGAAAAAAGCATTTATAGGCAAAATGTAACTGGTAAATAATCATTTTGGAATGTAATAAATGGAAAAATCATCCGTGATACACTGAAATGAATGTGGTTGTATTTCCAAACCATCCAATAAGGCCTATATAAACTCTTTATGATCCTTGCAACTCGCCTCACTCTAATAACCCCTATCTAAACTTTATAGTACTTTTATCTAAGTTTTTGAAGTCATTCGTCGATAATGCCCTGTTCATGAGGATAATCATCAATGGGGTTTGTCTCGGATGGCTGGATTCAAGAGATTGGTGTTCCTGGCATATCATATCATTTGCATGGTAGGTGTTTGAGGTTGTGTGAGCTAGTAGGAATAGATGGTAGCATACAAGAAAACACAAGTCTCTTGTATGTTGAATTTATTTTAATTATCACGAACAAATAATGGTCAAAACCGCCGGGAAGGGCTCTGAGGCTCTTAACGGCCGCCAAGGCTCCACCACTAGTGGTGGCATCCGTCCTGGACGAGGCATTTGGGTCTCAAGAAAGCCGAATCCCAGGGTTGGTGGGACCCTAAAGACAGCATCTTGATCATGGGTCTTGCGGAAAGATGGTGTGTTGAGTCTAACACATTCATCTTCCCATGGGGGGAAGCAACTTTGACATTGGAAGATATGACTCTTTTGGGTGGCTACTCTGTTCTGGGTGACTCTGTTTTGTGTCCTCTAAAGACTGAGGAATCCAATGAAATTCGTTCAAGCTTGGAAAAGGCTCAAAAAGAAATCAAGATAAATGGTACCAGAGGTGTTTCCCACTAGTCTTGGATAGACTATTTCATGGACACCGGGAACAAATTCGAGCACCAGGCATTTCTTGTCTATTGGCTGTCTAGGTTTGTTTTGACCAAAAAAAAAAAATTATTACATCGCAAGAGATTTGTTTTTAGTAGTGAGGAGTTTGCATTGATGGGTATAAATTGTCCATTAAAGAACTAGTTGGTTGTAAAGGAAAGAGCAGTACTTCTGCAGAGGCAATCTGTATTGATTCTGAACGTGCGAAGAGACCCAAGTTCCAAATTACATCATCTTCGATTGCAGGTGATGGAGATTTTCAACAAGTGAAGCTTGTAATGGAACCTATGAACATGAGCACAGAGTTGGCGGGTGGTCCAAAGAAGAGAATTGAAGAGGCCAATGTAAGTGAGAAAAAGGATACTTTAGCGAGAACTGTGAGCGATGAAGATAAAGGTTGTTGGGATGGAACAACATTTAAGTTGCCGGAAACGAAACTAGATGCTCGAGTTAGCAGGCTAGAGAGACTGGTTGGTGCTCTAAAAGCAGCAAAACGTGACGGCAGACTTCGAAAAGTGTCTTGATATTTTAGTATGTTTCTTGTCTGCTTTGTGAATGCTATTTTCTTGATTCTAGTATGTAGCTTGTTCTGCATACAAGGTAAACAATGTTACAGCTTTCCTTGTTTGTTTCGGAGATTCAAGAAGGTGATATTGCTCTTAGTTCTTGAGATCATTTCAAAACCACATGATATGAACTTTCTTGAAGGGGTGCAGACGTAGCTCGCTGTTATATCCCAGAACATGTGCATTTTGTGATGTGCTCATTAATTCTTGCTGATGCATCTTACAGTCTTTTGAGAATGCATTTTTAAAACACTCTGGAACAAGAATTATGATCTCCATGAAAAATCAAAGATTACAGCTTTTGAGAACACATTTTTAAGGTGTAACATTTGGTAGTGATGCTTTACATCCTTGCGGCTATGAAAGCATTTACGTGAATGTTTTTATTTACAGTTTCTCAAGTGCAATGAAATGCAACAAAGAGTGATGCGTCCTTTTATGAACATCAATTTAGTGATCCTGAGTACGGAAAGAGATATCTCATTACTTGTTTCCGATCATGCATGATTTGTTCTAAATAACGATATTCCATGTACGTCATCTTCAGAGGCTAATGATGACGTGGAGTCCATAATGGAACAGTAAGCATACATGCAGTCATTTGGGAGACCGAAGAAAGAAATGGAAGAGGTTGACTTAGGTGAAGCAAAGGATAGTTTGCATAACTAGCTTGTTCTGCTCCATATAAGGTAAACAATGTTACTGATTTTCTTTTTTACTGTGATTGTGTTATTTATTGATAAATTCTTAAATGAATTTATTTCAGTACCACTAAGAAAACTTTGTTCACGAGATTCATTGCCTTATTATTTCAAAACTCGCTATTGCTTCTCAAGTATGTGCCTTAGTTATACTCCCTCCGTCCCAAAGTGATAGTCCCATTTCCCCTTTTTGCTTGTCCCAAAAAGTTAGTCCCATTTCAAAATTTAAGGGTTCAAAATCACCAAATTTCCAAAATTTACAATCTAGCCTCAAAATGTTTGAAAAGTCAAACGGGACTATACATTTGGGGCGGAGGGAGTATGTAAAACCTTAGTAACGAAGAGGAGTTATGTACTGGCCTGATGTTCTGATCAGCTGAATTCTATGTGCCTGTTGTCTGTTTTGAGTCACATGTAGTGGATGACATGTATTCTTGTTTTTTTACAATAAGGACAAACCTTAGTAACGACGAGTTATGTACTGGCCTTGCTTTTGACTCAAATAGCATGCAACTCTTGACGAGAAGTTATGTATTCTGGTAAACCACTCTTGATTGCAGGTTGGTAGAAAATTTATTAAAAATGGACATTCATTTAGGGACAGGAGGATTAATTAATAAATACACTAACCCAGTTTGCATAATCTTCATAACAATTCCAAAGATGCAGAAAATCCTACAAGAGAGAAATCAGATTACAATGTGACAACTTTTATCAAGAAATAAATACAATGGACAAAAAAGTAAATTCACTTGTAATTAAATTATTGTTACCATTGCTGCTATTTTCTCAAAGTGTTTTATTTCAAAAGTTCGTATGTCGCACACGCATATAGCTGCTATTTTTCAAAACTTTTAATTTATTTCAAAAGTCTGTTTGTCACCCGTGCATATAATAGCAAGTTAAGTTCTTGGTTCCATTAAGTAGCTTGTTCTGCTGAATGTAACGTAAACAATGTTACTGCTTTTCTTACTTTGATTCCAAAATGTGTTATTTCTAGATTAAGTACTTTTAAACTAAAAATCCTGTTTTTAGTTATTTTTTGAATGAACTTTGAGCAAAAATAAAATAAAAAATATAGGTTAATTTGATTATCCTAATAAAAATCTTAAAGTTGTTATTGATACTAGTATTTAAAATGGTGTATCAATACCGAACTTCATATTTTCATTAGGAGAACTTGATTAACCTATAATTATTGCTCAAAGTGCATTTAGACAAACAAGAAAAAAGTGGGAACATCTTTCCGGGACGGTGGGAGTAAAACTAAAATGCAACAGTGTGATGCATCCTTTTGTGAATATAGTGATCCTGAATATGGCAAGAGTATAGCTAGTTAATTTTTTTTCCTATCATGCATGATTTGTTCTAAACAGTGTTCTAAAAGATGGGCGCCTAGGCCGCCTAGGCGCTAGTCGGGGGTGGTCCGCCGCGACTTTTGTCAAATCGGCCAAATTAGGCGCTAGGCGGACCTAGGCGGATCTAGGCGGGCTTGGCGGCTAGGCGGATTAGCCAGGCTAGGCGGATTTAGGCGGGTTTAGGCGGGCTTGGTGGCTAGGCGGATTAGGCGGATTTAGGCGGGCCTAGGCGGGTTTAGGCGGGTTTAGGCTGATTCAGTGAAAAAAATATTTGTTAATATTTTATCAATATACTGCTCTGATCTGGCCATTAATATAAGCAAAAAACCCTAGCTTTACACATTTTAAAAAGTTAGTAAAAAATTGTTCAAAAAAAAAGTTAGTTGTAGTCGATTATCTTGATTTTATAACAAAAATATATTAATATTACTTAGATTTCCGCACATTAAAATTACTATGGTTTGAATAACTACATATGGTGAGTTGGGATGACTCAAAATTTAAATGAATATTCTCTTGGTTCCGTTAAATTGCTTGTTTTGCTGCATACTCCGTATAAGGTAAACGATGTTACTGCTTCTCTTACTCCTTCCGACCCAAGATGATAGTCTCATTCCCCCTTTTTGTTTGTCAAGGAAGTTAGTCTCATTTCCAAAATGAAGGCCTCAAAATGACTGAATTTCCAAAACTTATAATGTAACCTTAAAATGTTTGAAAATTCAAACAGGACTAACATTTAGGGACGGAGTGTATTTTACTGTGAATTTGTAATTCCGAAACAAGTTAATTCATGATCAATTCTTAGATACGTTACAGTAACATTGCAAGATTTATTTATTTTTTGAGATGCCTGCCATATGATCACAAAACTTGCTGTTGTTTCTTAAGTAGTTCATTAATGATATGCAAAACTAGAATAGTAGCAATCGTGTCAGTCGCTGATGTTCTGATCAGTACCGATTTACATTAGTGACATGCATTCTTATTTTTTTGACCCTGAGACATTCTGGGGGGGGGGGGGGGTTGTCAATCGGGCTAAAAGAGAGTCATACTGAGGCTTGACTCATTTATTAGTTTGTTGCAAATTAATTAGCTAGCATGCAACTCTTAGTAACGACGAGAAGTTATGTACTGGCCTTGCTTTTTACTCATTTATTAGTTTGTTGCGAATCAATTAGCTGGCACGCAACTCTTGATTAGGGAAACTGATAACCTTGTTTCCAAAGTTGGTTGGTAGAAATTAATTCTTTGCTGAATGTGACGTCTCTATCTCTATTTTGTAGCGGTTGTAGTAAAACCACTACCAAACTTGTTACTCAAATCCCTTATGCTTATAAATTGAGACCAGCCTCTTCTCTTGTTTTCACTCCCAACTTAGCCCTCTCTTCTCTTCTCACCTTTTACTTGCTTTGGTCTTGTCTGAGATACAGACTCCTCTGTTCATTTCATAACAGTGGCAAACCAAAAGGAAGGCATAGAGCTGGAATTCACAACGCTCTCAAGAATTCCACCTATCAAATGGAGCAAAACGAGAATGTTATTCTTGGTTTTGCAGAAAGATGGTGCTCAAAAACACAGAGCTTTGTGTTTCCATGGGGAGAATCAACCGTCACTCTAGAAGATGTGATGATTCTTGGAGGCTACCCTGTTGTTGGCAACTGTCTACTCAATCTGCTTGGTTCAAGGCATTCATGGATGTGGGAAGCAGATTATTTTGCAAAAAGCAGAAATCATCAGAGTGGAAAAGAGAAAAGTTCGTTAAGTAAAGGAAAGACGGCTCAAACTGGTAATCGTAAAACGACCATAGTGCCCTGGCGAGAAGTTATTAACAAAACTGATCATACTGAAACAAGAGGTGGCAAAAGTCAAAGTTCTGTTGCAGGTGCTAGTTCATCCAAATCAAAGCATGATTCATCCACTAGCAAAGGAATGGAGCGATCTATCAGAGGTTCTACGCCTCCTCAACGACAAAGGGAGAGAAAATTTAGCTTGACCAAGATTGCAACATACAACCGTACCTGCCTCACCGCGTAGCTATTATGCAGTTTGGGTAGATAAATATTCTTCACAAGCTCTAGGCAATGTGCTTAGGTGGATGTATGCGATTTGCTGTTATTTGTAATCAGTCCTTTCAAATGAAGATGTTTTAGCTTTACAAATTGTGTAATGTGTTGTGCTGTTAGGTTCACATTTTATGACATCTTTTAAACAAGGCTTGTGTAAAAAAGATCTCTTACATGTATTGGTTGTGTTTCTTTAAGCTACCGGAAAATATGTTTCATTTTGACTTTTTATTGTCAACATAAATGAACTTTGACCAAACATTGATGTCTACCTAATCATTCTAGTGAAATTTTAAAAATTGTAATTGACAAATCATTAAGTGATTTATCAATATCAATTTTTAAAATTTCATTATGATTATTAGATTGACACCCATGCTTGGTCAAAAGTGTAATCTTTGGATGTTTGGTTTGACATTTATTGTCGACCCAAATACGTTATCTTGTGGTGTCTTCAATGCCAATATTGTCCATTTAGGTAATATTTGAATGAGCCGTGTCCAAGCTACACTTCGAGAAGTATTTGCGCATCCCAGGTCATTGTTCGTCAAAGCGTTCAATGGAGATTTGATTTAAGATTGGACTTCGTTATTCGAGATGCAGGTTTTTCCATGTAGGCAAGCAGTTTGTCAATGATTGCACGTTTTGATCGAAATTCTCAACTTTGGGATGAGACTCTGACCGTCGTAGAGCGCTATGTTCCTGACAATTATTAATGAAATTTGTGCAGTTTCTTTCATGGAAAAAAAACCTTTAGGGGTCGTTTGGTAGCCCTTAAGTTGGATAGAATTATTAGTCCAATAAATTTGATATTTGGTAGATTAAATGCTACAAGTGTATTAATCCTAACGACCGGATAAAACCTCTTATCCACCCTTATTCCCTTCATATTTAGCCAAAAAAAGAAAGAAAGGTGGTATTATTAATCTCTAGGCTAATAATCTAATCCCTAGGCTAATAATCTGCCTACTATTTATACGAATTAATCCTATAGGCCTACCAAATGAGCCCTTCTTAAAGTGTTTCGAATTAAGAGCTTGATTGAGTTATGAAAGTAGCTCAGGCATAAAAATTGGGGTGTGTATGTAGTAAGGTTTTCCATTTGAATTTGAATAATACTAGGGGCACAAAAAACTCACAAAATCTTGCTCACAAAATCCTAAGTGTAATGATTTTATTGGTGTTTTTAATTAGAGTGTGGCGGGTCCATTATCGATGCAACCAATAAAATATCGCCACCTCATCTTGCGAGCAAGATTTTTTGTGACCTTATTTTGTGCCCCTAGCATTGCTCTTTGAATTTTGTTGTTGAAAAATAGCGACGGCTTCAATTCATTGTACTCTCCAAATCCCCTTTCTCTTCAAAATCATCAACGCCATTGCTATTCAAGCTCAACTCTCGATTTCTTGGTCTCCCAAGCAGGCCCGGTGGTTTCGGGTCAAACCCACCTCTTCTGCTTCTTCAATCACGCGATAATTTTAACCGAGATGACTTCGAGCAGGTACTCCACTCCCCCTCCCCCACAATCATATTTCAATATGAGTAATTGTTTGACTGTTCATAAGAAATTAGTTAGTTGAATCTTTTTGAAACTCATGATTGCATTAGAAAGCAACTATGCTGCATACATTGTTATGTCAATGATTTGCCTCTTAGACTTTTGATGAGCAGTCTCAAAATAAATAATTACTACCTCTGTCCCTAAATGAGTGTCCAAATTTCATTTTAAGGGAAACTGAAAATCTCAACTTTTTGAACAATTTGGTAACAACGATTCATATATAATCTTGTAATCTCCTTTCCAAACCTTTAGTTTTGCACGTATAAAGAAACCGGTGAAATTTTTTTCGAAAAAAAACATTTAGGGAGAAAGTTATATTCAAAAAAGACACTCATTTAGGGACAAAGATTTCTTGAAAATGGACACTCATTTAGGGACAGAGGGAGTACATAGTAAAAAGTAAAAAGTGACAAGGGTTTAATAAATATTTCATTATAAAGTAGTTATTTCGGCCTAGTTTGCATGTATTTCTCTAGAGCTGGTGGTTAGTACGAGCAAACTTCTTGGAGCTCTATGCATGATGTTGTTTTTACGTATTATTGGTTAGAAAGGAAAATCCTTGTGCTTTATAAAGCATCAGGTATGGTCGGTGGGACACTTTTTGTATCGAATTATATGTAACCAAGTCCGATTTTCTTTGTCTGGAAATATTTGCTTTTCTTTAGGGGGTCAAGGAAGTACTTGGAAAAGATCTCACCTCGGATTATCATAAAAATGTTGATGATTTCATTAGTTTCCCCTAATAATTATTGATTTTTACTGTTTATTTGGAATGTTTTTCTACAGGAAAAATTGCATATAAAGTCACCCAGCTATTCACGATGAGTGGATTTGATCACTCAACTCATTTTTTTTGCATTCAATAGCCTATACTAATTTTTTTGAGCATCAATGATCACTATAACTAACGACATCCACTTTTTCTCGTTAAGTTGTCATGTTCAATGCACATAATTAGACTTTTAAGGGTAAAATAAGAAACAAACTTGATTTCAACTCATAAGGGGTAAAAGTGTGAGTTGTTAAACTACAAACCCTAAATATCAAACTACTTATTATGAAGGATTAAAACAAACTTTTTTTCCCCCAAATGAAAAAACCCCAATCCTAAATTGATCCCTTTCTTTTTGTCATAACATCGTCTCCCTCCCCATTCCCAATTTCAATCAGACGGTCTTCCTCCATGCACATAAGGCCATAACTTAGTAATGAAGAGAAGTTATGCACTTGCATTGCTTTTTACTCATTAATTAGTTTGTTATGAATCAATTAGCATGCAACTCTTGATTAGGGAAAATGATAAACCTCGATTGATTGCAGTATCTCCCAAATCAGCAAAAATCATCTTGCACTCGTAAGGTACTAGGAATCAGATCCCCAACATACTGTTGGATCAGTGATATTCTCTTGATTCCAGTAACTAGGTTATTCTCCATACAAGGTAAACAATGTTACTGACCCAAAAAGGTGATATCTAAGATGATTTCAATAACACATGATATGAACATTGTTAAGGTGCACTTTTATATGATTACATAGCTCGCTGTTATTTATCTGACTATGTGCTGCATGCTTGCTGATGCATCTTACAATCTCCTAACTTGTGAAGCTTTCATTTACTACGTACTCCCTCTGTCCCAAAATGATCTTCTCAGTTGTCACTTTTCATTGTCCCAAAATGTTCTTCCCATTTCTACAATTTAGGCTTAAAAGTGCATAAACAAAACATGACTAGTGAACAAGTGTTCATATCCTTAGAAAAATTGAATAGTCAAATGCAAAGATCATTTTGGGACGGAGGGAGTATCATATTACATACTTGCAAAAACTTATGTAATCTCAACTGGTTCGAGGTTGTTGTACCGGTCAGTTAAATTTTCAAGTATCTGTGAGTCACGTTTAGTTATGTACAAGCAATGGAGTCAAATTTGGGTCGATCTCTATTGATGGTTGTCCAACACAAAAGACCCTGCAGGTCCACAAGGTTGTAACTAAATGAAAGACATTAATGTATTCTTTTCCTTTCTTTCCCAGCAAAAACTCTCGTACAAGAATTATGATCTTCTTGAGAAAGAAGCAGAGCCCCCCCCCCCAACCCTCAACGTACGAGCTCATCATAGACGAAGCAAATTTCAAGAACCTTTTCCTGTCAGATATTGTATCAATGACTTTACCTTATCGAATACTCCCTCCGTCCCACGTCACTTGAGACCTAAGAGGTGGGCACAATAACTAAGGAAAAAGAATAAAGTAAAGAAAGTGTGGTAGAAAATGAAGAGAGAGAATGAGTGGGGTAAATAGTAGTGTTGGTTGAATAAATTGAGTGGTGGAAAATGAAGAGAGAGAATGAGTGGTGAGGTAGTTTGAATATAAAATAATAAAAAGATGGTTATTTTGGGGAGTCTCAAGTGAAGTGGGACGGATCAAAATGGAAATAAGTCTCAAGTGAGGTGAGACGGACCAAAATGGAAATAAGTCTCAAGTGAGGTGGGACGGAGGGAGTATATCAATTATGGTGGTCCTGTTTTAAGTCATTAATTTGGCTATTAGCCTGAAAAATGAAGCATGATTACAGTAAGTTAATAATCCATGAAAAAAATAAATATTATAGCTTTTGGGAACACATATTTAAGGTAAAAACATTTCGTAATAATTCTTTAATGCTTGCGGTTATGAAAGCGTTTGCGTACATTTTTTGTTTACATTTTTTAAGTGTAATAAAATGCAACAGTGTGAGGCATCATTTTGTGGATATCAATTCAGTGATTCTTAGAATGGCAAAAGATAGCTCATGACTTATTTCGGATCATGTATGATTTGGTCTAACTAACGATATTCCAAGTGTATCATCTTCAGTGGCTAATGATGACATGGAGTCTGATCTCCTTCACGCCTAAATTACACCTTCTTGCAATTTAGGTCTGCTGGGATGCTCTTCACCAACATGTTTGTTATTTTGTCGATACTTTTTCCTTTATTTTTCTTTTAATTTGAGTGTTTTTTAAGTTTTAACAGTTCATTCAGTTTAAGGTGTCCGCCCCCAAACAAAATCTTATTCCTTGGAAACTCACTCTTTAGTCTCTGATGGCATTAACACCGCCTTTAGCAGCCGAAAGAGAAGGGATTCTGTCCGTGCCACTTGGGTGCCACAAGGTATTGAATTGTTATACCCTCGAAGTTAACTGATTATTTTTCTCGTAGCTCAAGACTGATTGTTGGTGGTTGTTATTTTGTGAAATGTAGGTGACAAAAGAAAAAAGCTCGAGGAAAAAAAGGGGTATAGTTATGCGATTTGTAATTGGTCACAGGTATGCTGCAAGACTAGAATAATTGCAACTGCTTCACGCGCTGTTCTTTTAGTCAGCTGAATTCTACATGTATTCTGTACTGAGTTACATGTATTCTTGTTTTTTGACCCTAAGACATTTCTAGGCGGGCTGTCATTCGGGCTAACAAGATAAGCTACTGAGTTCTACTGAAGCTTGATACTATATATTAAGCTACAGCTATTAACTAGAAGTTATGTACTGGGCTTGCTTTTTTACTCGTTTATTGGTTTGTTGCGAATCAATTAGCATGCAACTCTCAATTAGGGAAACTGATAAACCACTATTGATTGCACTATGGCTTTGTTACCAAAGTTGGTTGATAGAAATTAATTATTTGTCGAATGTGACGGCTTTATCTCTATTTTGTAACGTAGCGGCTGAAGTTAAACCACTGCCTAATTGCAACCAATCCTGCTGTAGTCAATACTCAGATCTATTAAGAATACAAGCAATCAAATTTCCATAATATTCGTCAAGTTATAGATTTCCTACAGCTCTCTTTAGAAATTTTTCGTATTTTCTGCTACAATATGGCGGTATTTTACTTGCTGTAAAGTAGAAACGGTGACATACAAAATTGAATTCATCTGATGCAAAAAATATTCCCATATTCACGCAAATTAGAGGGGTTGAGCAGTCTTTACTTGGGGATTCATGACATGGGAAAGGTGAAGTCTTTTTTTGTCTTTAACTCTCAAGACATAAAATACAATACTCCCTCCGCCCCAAAATGATCTTCCAGTTGTCTCCAAAAGTTTTTCCTATTTCTACAATTTGGGCTTAAAAATGCATACACAAAACAGGACAGAGGGAGTAAGTTGCTAGTAAAAGGAAATTTGGCCTAGAGGAATCTTTACTAGAAATTTATTTGAGTGTGAAACAGCGTTGCATTGCTACATGACAAGCTTCTCTCTCATCTCTCACACCTTCTTCTGAATTAGTCACCAAGAAATCTCTTCTTCTTGAGCCCTAACAATGGCAGCCTCTTCCCCACATGATGTTTTAATGGAGGAGAGACATGACGAGCTAATGATTCCACCTACCGGTGGAAACCCAACTCTAAGAACTGCCCATTTTCTCAACCCCACTCTTCACTCTCCTCCTTCACCACCCCCTTCCAAGTTCATCACCATTTCTGATTCCAAGAAAATCCAGTTCAAATCTCTCTTCCAAAGTCATAGACCCCCATCAGACAAATGGAAGACCTGGGTTGATCGCATGCAACCAATGTACCAACACATCTGGAACCAAGCTGGTATCTACCATTCAATCTTGTCTTCTACCCAGAAAATCCCTAAAGACAATATCTTGATCATGGGTCTTGCGGAAAGATGGTGTGTTGAGTCTAACACATTCATCTTCCCATGGGGGGAAGCAACTTTGACATTGGAAGATATGGCTCTTTTGGGTGGCTACTCTGTTCTGGGTGACTCTGTTGTGTGTCCTCTAAGGACTGAGGAATCCAATGAAATTCGTTCAAGCTTGGAAAAGGCTCAAAAAGAAATCAGGATAAATGGTACCAGAGGTGTTTCCCACCAGTCTTGGATAGACTATTTCATGGACACCGGTAACAAATTCGAGCACCAGGCATTTCTTGTCTACTGGCTGTCTAGGTTTGTTTTGACTAAAAAAAACTATTACATCGCAAGAGATTTGTTTTTAGTAGCCATTCATCTATCTAATGGTACCCAGATAGCACTTGCTCCAGCTGTTCTAGCTAGCATTTATAGGGACTTAAGGTTGTTAAAAGAACTAATTGTTGATTTAAGCAAACCAGGGGCTACTGATCGTATGAATGAGCTAAAGAAGACTTCCCTTTCCTCGCCATTCCAGTTAGTGTTGCTTTGGGCTTGGAAAAGATTTTGCGGAGAGCCAAGATTAGGTAGGTGGCAGGGAGGGAGGAATTGGTATGTTGTCAATGTAAGGGAGGCCTTGGACTCGGCTGAAGAATGCTTTCTTTGGCGGCCTTATGCTTTAGATTTGAGTAAATTCATGTTTAGTTAGTTGTATAAAGAAAATGGAGAGTGGGTTATAGTCGAATCTAATGTAGACCAAGAGTTGGAATGGTATGCTAAATGCTTGAGAGTGTCTGAGCTTGCTGGATTAGATTGTATTGAGCAGTATCTGCCAAATCGAGTAGCTATGCAATTTGGGTTTGATCAAGATATTCCTGGTTATGTCACTCGATCCAATGGTAGTTATGTTGATGCTTGGAGCAACTACAATAGCCCTATTACAGATGTAAAACTTTATGTACCGCCTCGGCTTTTCGAGTCTGATGTCACCCTGCGATACTTGAAGTGGTATAAGGGATCAACTGCAAATGACGATTCATTTAAGGGTGTTAACATTACAAGGAAAAAGCGTTCAACCAATCAGAGAACAATCCGACGGGGTTCCTGGGGCGGTCAAAGAGAGTCCCCTCTCTTGATTCTACCTGCTTCTTTGGCCACCTCTGATAGAGAGGATAAAATGTCCATTAAAGAACTAGTTGGTTGTAAAGGAAAGAGCAGGACCTCGGCAGAGGCAATCTGTGTTGATTCTGAAAGTGCGAAGAGACCCAAGTTCCAAATTGCATCATCTTCGATGGCAGGTGGTGGAGATTTCCAACAAGTGAAGTGTGTAATGGAAGCTATAAACATGAGCACAGAGTTGGCGGGTGGTCCAGAGAAGAGAACTGCCGTAACTGTGAGCGATGAAGATAAAAGTAGTTGGGACGGAACAACATTTAAGTTGCCAGAAATGAAACTAGATGCTCGAGTTAGCAGGCTAGAGAGACTGGTTGGTGCTCTAAAAGCAGCAAAAGTTGATGGCAGACTTCGAAAAGTGTCCAAATAGGTTTAGTATGTTTCTTGTCTGCTTAGTTAATGCTTTTCTCTTGATTTTAGTAAGTAGCTTGTTCTTCTTCTAACAAGGTAAACATTGTTTTTATTTACAGTTACTCAAGTGTAATGAAATGCAACAAAGGGTGATGCGTCATTTTATGAATATCAATTTAGTGATCCTGAGTACGGAAAGAGATATCTCATTACTTGTTTCCGATCATGCATGATTTGTTCAAAATAACGATATTCCATGGACATGAAGGGTCATTTGGGAGACCGAAGAAAGAAATGGAAGAGGTTGACTTAGGTGAAGCAAAGGATACTTTGCATAACTTGCTTGTTCTGCTACGGTAAACAATGTTACTGATTTTCTTTTTTACTGTGATTGTGTTATTTATTGATTAATTCTTAAATAAATTTATTTCAGTACCAATACAAAAACTTTGTTCTCGAGATTCATTGCCTTATTATTTCAAAACTCGCTATTGCTTCTCAAGTATGTGCCTTAGTGAAACTCCCTCCGTCCCAAAATGATAGTCCCATTTCTCCTTTTTGCTTGCCCCATTTCTAAATTAAAGGCTTCAAAATCTCCAAATTTCCAAAATTTACAATATAGCCTTAAAATGTTTGAAAAGTCAAACGGGACTATAAATTTGGGACGGAGGGAGTATGTAAAACCTTAGTAACAAAAAGGAGTTATGTACTGGCCTCATGTTCTGATCAGCTGAATTCTATGTGCCTGTTGTCATTTTTGAGTCACATGTATTCTTGTATTTTTACAATAAGGACAAACCTTATTAACGACGAGGTTTTATGTACTGGCCTTGCTTGTCACTCAATTAGCATGCAACTCTCGACGAGAAGTTATGTATTCTGGTAAACCGCTATTGATTGCAGGTTGGTAGAAAAATTAATTATTTGCTTAATGCGATGCCTTTATCTCTGTTTTGTAACGGTTGTAGTAAAACCTTGACCAAATTACAACCAGTCCTGCTTTAGTCAATACTTAAATCTATTAAGACCAGTTAAAATTATTCCTTAACCTGTCCATTTAAGAAAATACAAGCATCCGGTCTCCATAATATTCATCAAGTTGTGGATTTAAATGAATCCTGCATAAACCAATTGCAGCTTTCTTTACAAAGTTTCTGCATTTTCTGCTGCAATAGGACTTGGATTACATTGAAATTTTGGCTCATATAAGTACTCTCTCTGCCCTTAAATGAATGTCCAAATTTCATTTTAAGGGATTTTCTAAAAATCTCTACTTTTTATACAATTAAAAGTTTAAGATTCATAAATATATTGTTATCCACTTTTCAAACATTTAGTTTTACAAGTATAAAGAGACTAGTAAAAAGATTTGGTAAAAAAAAAACACTTGGGGACAAAGTTATTTTTAAAAAAGACATTCATTTTGCGACAAAATTTTATTGAAAATGGACATTCATTTAGGGACAGGGGAAGTTATTAATAAATACATTGACCCAGTTTGCATAATCTTCATAACAATTCCAAAGATGCAGAAAACTCTACAAGAGAGAAATTAGATTACATTGTGACAACTTTTATCAAGAAAAAAATTCAATGGACAAAAAAGTAAATTCACTTGTAATCAAATTATTGTTACCATTGCTGCTATTTTCTCAAAGTGTTTTATTTCAAAAGTTTGCATGTTGCACACGCATATAGCTGCTATTTTCCAAAACTTTTAATTTATTTCATAGTCCGTTACTGCTTTTCTTACTTTACTTTGATTCCAAAATGTGTTATTTCTAGATTAAGTACTTTTAAACTACGAATCCTGCTGATCAAATGTAAGGTTGACCTTAACTATATTTAACTATTGGCAAAATTGCATAAAAAATCACCCAACTATAGACCAACTGTGGATTTCATACCTAAACTATTTTTCATTCCATTGTTTGCACTAAAATCAAACTTGTCCTATAACAACCTTGGTTACAGACTTTTTATTAATCCTATTTTCCCCAAAATATCAGATCCTAGAGCGGGTCGGGTCTGGAGCTTACTCCGGCGTCTACAAGGCCCGCCGTCTCTCCGACTCCGTCACTGTCGCCCTCAAGGAAGTCCACAGCTACCAATCGGTGTTCCGCGAAATCGGGGCGCTCCAGACGCCGCAGCACTCGCCTAACATCGTCGTCTTGCACGAGTACTTCTGGAGCAAAGACGAGGACGCCGTACTCGTGCTCGAATTCCTGCAGGCGGATTTGGCGTCGGTGATTTGGGAAGCGAAGAAGAACGATGGGTTGAGCGTCGGAGAGGTTAAGAGGTGGATTGTTCAGATTTTATGTATCAAGCCGCCGTTAGATGACTCCACGGTGCTGCTTTGGCTAGGGCTGCGGATGCTATGAATCAAGCAGCCGTTACTGCCGGCAGGCTTGATTGCACCGGCGGCGCTGTTAGGCATGAGGGTGGGGATTATGCGAAGAAGGCAAATCCAAAGAAGAGAAGGGGATTTTTTGTTTCTGATTTCTAAAATTTGATTTAGGTTAGGGACATTTACAAAGGGGGGGTTTGTAGTTCAATATTTTATATTGTGACCCTTTTTTACTTGGGCATCTCCAAAATACCAATTTTGCCCCTCCAAAATAGGCACGTGTAATTCACATGGCCAATTTAACGGTTAAAAACTGACGGTGTTAGCGGGAGTAACCTCCCACGCAACAAGAAAATAGTTTAGTGCAAACAATGGAACGAAAAATAGTTTAGGTATGAAATTCACAGTTGGTCTATAGTTGGGTGATTTTTGATGCAATTTTGCCTTAACTATTTAAAAGAAGCTAACATATCAATTAGCAATCACTCCTCATGCCCACAAGGCTGTAACCACATGAAAGATAATTTATGTACTTGGCCTTGCTTTTCCAGCAAAAACTATTGAACAAGAATTATTATCTCCATGAAAAAAAAATATTACAGCTTTTGGGAACACATCTTTTAGGTGTAACATTATGTAATAATGGTTTACATGCTTGCGGCTACGAAAGCAGTGGCATACTTGTTTTTTTTTTTTTTTTTTTTTTTTTTTCAGTTTCCCAAGTGTAATATTCCCTCATGTTCCCACTTTTGTTATTTGTTTGAATGAACTTTGAGCAAACACTATAGGTTAATTTAATTATCCTAATGAAAATCTAAAAGTTGTTATTGATAGTATTTATAATGGTGTATCAATATCAAAGTTCATATGATCATTAGGAGAATTAGATTAACCTATAATTATTGCTCAAAGTTCATTTAGACAAACAAGAAAAAAGAGGAAACATCTTTCCGGGACGGAGGGAGTAAAATGCAACAATGTGATGCATCCTTTTGTGAATATCAATTTTAGTGATCCTGAATAAGGCAAGATGATAGCTAGTTAATTGTTTCCTATCATGCATGATTTGTTCTGAATAACGATATTCGAAGTGCACATCTTGAGTGGCTAATGATAACATGAACTCTGTAATGGAGCCTGTGAACATGAGTTCATAGTCTGTTGGGAGACAAAAGAAAGGGACGGAAGAGGTTGATTTTGGTAAAGCAAAGGCTACTTTGGTGAGTTGGGATGACACAATATTTTTTTTTTGGCTATTCTCTTGGTTCCATTGAGTGGCTTGTTCTGCTGCATATAAGGTAAATAATGTTACTGCTTTTCTTATTTTTACTGTGAATCTGTGATTCCAAAATGCGTTATTTCATGATCAATTCTTAGATTAATTTCAGTACCACTGCAAGAATTTTTTTTCTTGAGATGCCTGCCATATGATCACAAAACTTGCTGTTCTTATATTAGTTTCAGTACCAATCGACATTTAGTGTTTGGCATGCATTCTTATTTGTTGACCCTGAAACATTTCTAGGCGGGCTGTCAATCAGGCTAAAACAGAGTTATACTGAGGCTTAACTCATTTATTAATTTGTTGCAAATTAATTGGCTAGCATGCAACTCTTAGTAACGACGAGAAGTTGTGTCCTGGCCTTGCTTTTGACTCATTTATTAGTTTGTTCCGAATAAATTAGCTAGCATGCAACTTATTTCAAAATTTCAGGAAACTGATAAACCGCTATTGATTGCAGTTTGGCTTCTAATAAATCTTGTTACCAAAGTTGGTTGGTGGAAAATTAATTCTTTGCTGAATGTGACGTCTCTATCTCTATTTTGTAGCGAAACCACTACCAAATTACAACCAGTCCTGCTCTAGTTAAAATATTTCCATAAAATGTCCATTTAAGAAAATACAAGCATCTAGTCTCCATACTCTTCATCAAGTTATAGATTTCATGAATCCTGCATAAACCAATGTGTTGGATTAATTTGAAATTTTAGCCCATTTAAGTAACAATTCCTAAGATGCTGAAAATCCTTCAATAGAGAAATTAGATTACAACGTGACAACTTAAACCAGGAAAATAAATACATTGGGCAAAAAAGTAATTTCACTTGTAATCAATTTGCTGTTGTTACCATTGCCGCTATTTTCCAAAACTGTTACTTATTTTCAAAATTTCGTTAGTCGTCTGCCCATATAGCTGCTATTTTTCCAAGCTGTTATTTATTTCAAAAGTTCGTTAGTCGCCCGCGCCTAAAGCATATAGCTCGTTAGTTGCCCGCCCATTCTGTTCTTAAGGCGGATACTTCTGCAAACTATTATGTAGCATAAAGTTAATTCTTAAAAAAAAAAATCCTCTTATCAAGGATTTTTTGATGGATGAATTTAATCATGATCTTGTCAGATGTAGGCTAGATCTCCTGACAAGTGGCAGTCACAAGATGAGAAGACCTGAATCCCTTATGCTTATAAATTGAGACCAGCCTCTTTTCTGGTTTTCACTCCCAACTTAGCCCTCTATTCTCTTCTCTTCTCTTCTCTCCTTTTCAGGGCCGGCCCCGTAAAATTTGTGGCCCTAGGCCAACTTTTTAATTGAGGCTCTTTATTAAAAACATAATTTTTGATTTAAAAAATAAAGGAACGATCAATACCAAATTAGCATATAAGAATACTTCATTTTAAATAATATACGGTGTATATAGATACAATACAAACATGTTCCTCCTAGTATATTTAGAAGCGAAATTTTGAATCAAAGTCGAATAATCAACTTTTGCAAGTGCATATATCGATTCAATCCCAGCCAAATTAACATAGTATTATTACTCAACTAAAACTAAAACTTAATACTCCCTCCGTCCCAAAACTATGTGGATAAATTTCTATTTTTGGCCCCATTGATAAGTTACATTTTTCTAAAGTTGTAAAGAATTTTTACTATTCCTGCCACTCATTCTCTTTCATACTTTACTTTTATACTCACAACACCAATCAAGCTACTATTCTCTACCCAACTTTCTCTCTCATACTTCACTTTTCACACTCACAACAACTACCCACTACTATTCATCTCTTAATTCTCGTGCAAAACTCATTTTGTCCATATAATTATGGGACGGAGGGAGTATATCAATGTATATGCTGAATAAAAATAAGGCCTTTCTATATACAAAAAAAGTAATTTTGTGGCCCTTGCCTCACCATTCTTGTGGCAGGGCCGGCCATGCTCCTTTTACTTGCTTTGGTCGTCTAAGATACAGATTCCTCTGTTCATATTGTATGACATCTATTAAAGAATGCTCGAGTAACAAAGATCTCTTACCTACATAGTTGTGTTTCATTAAGGTTGTTATAGAGCGTAATTTTTCAACAGACCCGGTTGACCCGTTTCTCTTTAAAGGTTAGGCTAAATGGATGGGCCAAGCCCATAGGCCCGTAGGCGTTCAATTAAATGTGTCGGGCTCAAGCGTACACGTCCATTACCCATCACTAGTGGATCAGTGGGAGAACTGATACAATCTACATAATTTTCACCCATAAAAATTCTAATGTGAACTCTTAATCGCAATTAACACGTGCAGAACTAATGAAAAAACTGCTTGGAATGGCAAATTAAGATTTAATACTAATACATTCCAAGAAAAAAGCAATTATAGGCAAAATGTCACTGGTAAATAATCATTTTGAGAATGTAATAAATGGAAAAATCATCCGTGATACATTGAAATGAATGTGGTCTTATTTCCAAACCATCCAATAAGGCCTATATAAACTGTTTACAATCCTTACGATCCTTGCAACTCTCCTCACTCTAATAACCCCTATCTAAACTTTATAGGAGTACTTTTATCTAAGTTTTTGAAGTCATTCGTCGACAATGCCTTGTTCATGAGGATAATCATCAATGGGGTTTGTCTCGGATGGCTGGATTCGAGAGATTGTTGTTCCTGGTATATCATATCATTTGCATGGTAGGTGTTTGAGGGTGTGTGAGCAAGTAGGAATAGATGGTAGCATACAAGAAAACACAAGTCTCTTGTATGTTGAATTTATTTTAATTACCTCGAACAAATAATGGTCAGAACCGCCGGAAAGGGCTCTAAGGTTCTTAACGGCCGCCAAGGTTCCACCAGTAGTGGTGGCATCCGTCCTGGACAAGGCATTTGGGGCTCAAGAAACCCGAATCCCAGGGCTGGTGGGACCCTAAGGACAGCATCTTGATCATGGGTCTTGCGGAAAGATGGTGTGTTGAGTCCAACACATTCATCTTCCCATGGGGGGAAGCAACTTTGACATTGGAAGATGTGGCTCTTTTGGGTGGCTACTCTGTTCTGGGTGACTCTGTTTTGTGTCCTCTAAAGGATGAGCAATCCAATGAAATTCGTTCAAGCTTGGAAAAGGCTCAAAAAGAAATCAAGATAAATGGTACTAGAGGTGTTTCCCACCAGTCTTGGATAGACTATTTCATCTATACTGGCTGTCTAGGTTTGTTTTGACCAAAAAAAATTATTACATAGCAAGAGATTTGTTTTTAGTAGCCATTCATTTATCTAATGGTACCCAGGTAGCACTTGCACCAGCTATTCTTGCTAGCATTTATAGGGACTTAAGGTTGTTAAAAGAACTGATTATTGATTTAAGCAAACCAGGGGCTACTGATTGTATGAATAAGCTAAAGAAGACTTCCCTTTCCTCGCCATTCCAATTATTGTTGCTTTGGGCTTGGAAAAGATTTTGCGGAGAGCCAAGATTAGGTAGGTGGCAGGGAGGCAAGAAGTGGGATGTTGTCAATGTAAGGGAGGGCTTGGACTCGGCTGAAGAATGCTTTCTTTTGCGGCCTTATGCTTTAGATTCGAGTAAATTCATGTTTAGTAAGTTGTATAAAGAAAATGGAGAGTGGGTTTTAGTCGAATCTAATATAGACCAAGAGTTGGAATGGTATGCTAAATGCTTGAGAGTGTCTGAGCTTGTTGGATTAGATTGTATTGAGCAGTATCTCCCAAACCGAGTAGCTATGCAATTTGGTTTTGATCAAGATATTCCTGGTTATGTCACTCGATCCAATGGGAGTTATGTTGATGCTTGGAGCAACTACAATAGGCCTATTAGAGATGTAAAGCTATATGTACCGCCTCGGCTTTTCGAGGCTGATGTTACCATGAGATACTTGAACTGGTATAAGAGATCAACTGCAATTTGTGTTTCATTGAAGTTGTTGATATATTCCCTAAGTCCAGATCTAATGTTCTTAGTTTGACTTTGCACGCTTATTAAGGAACTAATAGAAAATCAATGAAAAATTGGTCAACAAAGTAGGTAGTTAAGGATATAATAGTCCAATATAATTAATAAAGCAAGTGAGTGAAAAGTAAGTTGGGTAAATAATGGTTTATGTACTTAAATGAACTTTATGAAGACAAGTTTGTCCAAAACACTTTTGATACTTTGCCATTTATGAAATAAAGCAACCAAAAACCTTAAATTGAGACGGACCAAAAAAGAAAGTAAAAACCTTAAAGTGAGGCGGCGCGAAGGGAGTAACATAATATTTTTACGTCCCGGTTAGGCATGTCAACCGGAAGGGTTGGGTCGTGTTAAGGCGGGTTGTAAAGGGTTGTTGCACGTTGGACCCGTTCAACCTGTTTTATTTCACTGGTTGTACGGGACGGGTTGTGGCAGGTTGGAGTGTTGTGGCGGGTTAACCCGCGACATTTTAGCTAAATTCAATTATTTTAATAAAAATATAAAACTTGTTATTGATACACCACTATAAATACTATCAACAACAAAATTTATATTTTATATAAATAACAAGAGTAATTAAATTCAATTACAATTATTTCAAAAAATAAAATAAAATCATACCAACATAAAAAAAGTGAGAACATTATCTCGGGACCGAGGGAGTAACATTTCATGGAAACTGAAGATAGATGAACTTCTTACTGAACATTCATATTTCATACTCTTTATGTCCTGAAATGATCTTCTCATTAGCCATTTTTCATTGTCCCAAAAAGTTCTTTTCATCTCTAATATACTCCCTTCGTCCCGGCCGACTTAGGACAATTGGTCCTGACACGGGGATTAAGGAGAACTATTATTTTAAGAGGAAAGAGAATGAGTGGATGATGTGTTGTGAGTATGAAAAGTAAATAGGAGAGAGAATGAGTGGGTGGAATAGTAAATGGATTGTTGTTGTGAGTATGACAAATGGGTCCCATTGAATATTAAAGTAATATAAACTTGCCATTTAGGGATGTCCTAAGTGGAGTGGGACGCTCAAAATGGCAATTTGTCCTAAGTCGGGTGGGACGGAGGGAGTATAAGCTTAAATGTGCATAAACACAACATGGCTAATAAGGCAAGTGTGCATATCCTTAAAAAATTTGAATAGTCAAACTTGAAGATCATTTTGGGACGGAGGGAGTATGCAACAGTGACGTGGTAAATTCAACAATCCCAGATAAATAGACTGTTGAGTGTGACTCTCAATTTGGACTCGATTTGAATTTGTCTTGCAACGAAGAAGAAGATGGATGACAGGAGGGTTGGGCGGCCGCAGAGATGTCTATGGACGACCGCAAAATCAGCCTTGTTAAAAGGCCAGATTTGTTTCAGTTTGTTTGGGCGACCCCACAAGGTTTTTTGGGCGGCCGCACAAGGGTGTCGGTTCTGGGCTTCCGAATTCAAATAGGAAACAGATTTTGGACGGGTTTTGGACTACGATTCTTCTAGGGTTGGGTTTATATCTTGTGTATAAATATAAACAAGCCTCCAGACCTATTCTTGTGACTTTATATAGATCCTTGAGAGAGATTGATAAAAAAGCTAGGTTATTCACTATTGTGAGAGATTGTGAGATTGTGTGAAAGGTTTTCACCTTGATTCTCCTTGTACTCTTCTTGATTATAATGAATTGATTCATCGTCGCCCGTGGACGTAGCCAAGTTGGTGAACCATGTAAAATCTCTTGTGTTCATCTATTTTTCAATTTTGTTCCGTTCTTGCTATTTTGTTATTTTGTGCTTTCATCTTTATCAATCAAGCAATTGTGTTTGGGCCTAAAATCCTTACAATTGGTATCAGAGCTCCGGTTTGTGGATCTTGTATTGCTTATTGGTAACGATGGCAGGGAAGTACGAAATTGAGAAATTCGACCGCAAGGTCAATTTCGGTTTGTGGCAAGTGAAGATGCGAGCAATCTTGGTGGGTAAAAATTGTGTCAAGGCTTTGCTTGGGAAGGCAAGGAAACCGACAAGCTTGACGGATGAACAATTTGATGATATGGATGAGAAAGCTTTATCTCTCTTACACTTGAGTCTCAAAGATGAGGTATTGAGGGAGGTTGTGAGCGAAAAGACTGCTGTTGGGCTGTGGATTAGGCTTGAACAACTGTATATGACGAAGAGTATTAGTAATCGGTTGCTACTGATGAAGAAACTCGAATAATGTAAACTCAAATCAGGTGAGTCTTTGGAAAGACATCTTGATGAGTTTGATGGTTTGGTCATGGACTTGAAGAATGTCGATGTTGTGATTGATGATGAGCAATTGGCGGTCAAATTGCTATGTTCTCTACCTCCGGAATATATGCACTTTAGAGAGACAGTGTTGTATGTCAAGGAGGACATCTCTTTGGAAGAGATCAAGAACGCTCTACTACAACGGGAAGTCATTGAGACGCACTTGACCTCAAGAAGTGCTAAATCTCAAGGTGACGGGTTAGTAGCTAGAAGCGGTAGAAAGTCAAGGAAGGGTCAATCCGGTTCAAGTGAATGGCATAAGAATGTGATATGTCATGGTTGCAAGGAGAAATGACACATTAGAAGGTTTTGTCCAAACCAACAGGATACAACCGCGAAGACAAATGGTGAAGCTGGAGTAGTGTTTGAAAACACTAGTGATGATAGTGATTGTGATGCACTTACTGCTTGTGATTCGAGTACCAAAATTCGTGATAGTTGGATTTTGGATTCGGGTTGTTCTTATCATATTAGTCCCAACCGGGCATGGTTTTGTTCATATAAGTTTGCCGGTGGAGTAGTCTTGTTGGGGAATAATACTGCATGCAAGGTTGTTGGTATTGGGGCTATTAAGGTTAAGATGTTTGATAGAGTAGTGCGGAAATTACAGAATGTCAGGTATGTTCCTGAACTGAAGAAGAACCTGATTTCTTTAGGCACTTTGGATAGCCTTGGGTATAGTTTATCCATTGTGAATGGCGAGCTATCGGCTATTAAAGGTGACTTGGTGGTATTGAAGGGAAAGAAGGTGGGGACATTGTACAAGCTTCTTGGGTCTACGGTTGTTGATGATGTGTCTATTGCAACGGGGTCAACAATTGAGGCGGAGGTTACTCAATCATGGGACATGATATTGGGTCACATTGGCTTGAATGGAATGACTGAAAAGTCTTGGTATTTGTTGTCACAAGCATTGTTAGGTACAGAATTTTGTGTGGATGCGATTAGGATGACTGCTCACTTGGCTAATCGTACTCTAAATTCTTGCATTGGGATGAAGGCGCTGTTGGAGATGTGGTCAGGCTCTCTAAGAGAATACTCAAGATTTTATATTTGTGGGTGTCCTGTGTATGCTTGTGTGAACAACAAATTGAACCAACCAAGGGCCAAAGGATGTTCCTTTGTGGGCGATACTACTGGAGTGAAAGGATTCCGGTCATGGGATCCGGTGGCATCTAAGTTCCTGATACTTCTCCGTGAAAAAGGTTGTCCTGCAGGACAGATATATAAACATGTGGAGTTAGTCGGAGATGATAAAAAGGCGGTGGAACTTGACTTAGATGTTAATGATGTGTCTGATAAAGCGACTCCAATTGATGCGACAGTTCAAGAGGAGGAGACCAACAAGCAGGTGGAGACTACCATTGTTTTTGGTAGAGTTCGATATGGTTTGGAGGAGATGGGGGCTTATGCATTGTCCGCTGCGAAAACAGTAAGTATGCATAAATTAATTTCTTTCAATGAAGATATATCGTGTGATAAATCTGCTATGTGGTCTGATGGATGGCTTTTCATGTATATATTATTTACATCTTCATGTTATTTTTCTGGACTTTTTGATGTAATTTAGAATAGAATTGATGTAGTTTTGGTCTTTATGTAATTAAGGAACTTTGTTAGGATTTGTGTATTTTGGAACACTTTTAGTGTTATTATGTAACTACAAAGTCCGAGAGCTTAAAGTGTGGCAGACCAAGGTCGGGTCAACATCAAGAGTCAAAGTCAGTCGTGGTCAAAGTCAAGAAGAAGAGAAGGAAAAGCTGGAAACTAGACCAGGCGCCCGCTTATACAAGCAAAGGCGCCCGCTTATGAAAGGCCAGGCGCGCGCTCATGATGTTCCAGGCGCCCGCTTACATCAAATTCCGGAAAAACAAAGTTTCTGTAATTTCCAGGCGCCCGCTTGAATAGGGATAGGCGCCCGCTTGTGTGATCCGTACGGTTTTCGGGTTTCCTGTTCCAGTCGGGTTTTAACTCAATTTTCCCTACTTTTGGCCCTAGTTTTCTCTATGTATAAATTTTAGATTGCAGCCTTTAGTTTGAGGATGCATTGTTTTAGGTTTTATTCAAGTTTCAAGTTGTAAACAAGATTTGGGAGATTATTCATCATCAAGCTTTTATCCAGGTTTATGATTTTTAATTATATTCTTGTGTTTATTGCTATGTCGATGAGTAGCTAATTTCTTTATTCATGGATTGGGAGTAATAACTATCAAATCTCTATGTTAACTTGGGCTTAATCAAATATTAATCTTGTTCTTGTTCATAAGAATAGAGTGTAATTAATTTAAAGATTTCATTAATATGACTTGATATTTTTGGTCTTTAAATCATCTTGGTTTAGATTGTTTCATTAGCGTGAATAATTTAGATATTGAATCATATTCTTGTGATTAGATTTAATTGAGGACTTCGCGGAAATCAAGAGAATTTAAGATCAAGTGTTCTTAAGAACTTAATAAATTGTTTTTGTGTGTTGTTGACCTAACGGAAGATTTCACATAGAGATAATAATAGGGTTGCAATCCGGTGACCAGACCGTCCCAACTCTTAAATAAGTGAACGATTTCTTGAACAAGTTTAATAGTCTTTTTCATAAAATAGCATAGAGATAAGATAGTTATGAACCCCAATCTGTGAATCTTCGTAATCTTGAATTAAATCCTTGTTTGCTTAGTGATCTTTAATTTAGTAATTTATTTTCTTTGTTTAGTAGTTAATTTAGTTTAATCAAAATCCATCAAAAACCCCCTTGGTTACTTTTGCACCAATTAAATTTACTTGTTTGTCCAACGAGTCTTCGTGGGATCGACCCTCGCTTTCGCGCGTTACTACTACGGTAACTAGTGCGCTTGCTAGGTATTTTATTACTTGGAATTTTATCCATCATGGTCGGTCGTTGTTATTAACAACGATATTATTTCACCCGTTGTTAGACACTTATCTATTCACAACTTGTTGAGCATTGTGTCGATGAGAGATCTAGTGCTTGAGGTGGAGATCTACATGCACCGGCCTGAAGGGTTTGTTGTCGAAGGTAAGGATCATGTTTGCCTGTTAGGGAGGTCCTTGTATGATTTGGAGCAGTCAACTCGACAGTGTTATAAAAGGTTCGACACTTTTATTGTTACCCATGGTTATGCTAGGAGTGAATATGATTGTTGTGTTTACTTGATGGTTTGTAGTGATGGCACATTGAGTTATCTTGTTAATGTCGATGGCATTCTTGTGGCTGCAATAGATATCAATGATGCTTACCAGGTGAAATGGTTATTTTCTTTAGATAGTCCCAAGTCTAAAGATGATGTGTCACGGGTTCCGTATTCAAATGCTTGTGTGTGCATTGTGTATGGAAAGAGTAGTGATGGTTCTGTTGGGAATGGTGATTCAGATTGGGGCAGTAATCTTGTTGACAGAAAATCTACATTGGAGTATGTATTTTATCTTGTTGGTTCCTCGGTTATTTGGAAATCTGGATTGCTGGATGTCACGGAGTTGTCTACTACCGAGACTGAAAATATGGTTATAACGAAGGTTGTCATGTTGACAAAGTTGATTGCTAAGTTCAAGAAGTTCTTGGACTTAGTTGGTGTTATTAGTTATTGAGGCCCTTAGGGGCGGGGCGACGAAGATAGAGATGTTCTCTTGGTGCTTAGCTTTTCAGGAATTGATCGTCAAGGTGGAGAATTGTTGAGTGTGACTCTCAATTTGGACTCGATTTGAATTGGTCTTGCAACGAAGAAGAAGATGGATGACAGGAGGGTTGGGCGGCCGCACAGATGTCTATGGGCAACCGCACAATCAGCCTTGTTAAAAGGCCAGATTTGTTTCAGTTTGTTTGGGCGACCGCACAAGGGTTTTTTGGGCGGCGGCACAAGGGTGTCGGGACTGGGTTTCCGAATTCAAATAAGAAATAGATTTTCGACGGGTTTTGGACTCCTATTCTTCTAAGGTTGGGTTTATATCTTGTGTATAAATATAAATAAGCCTCCAGACCTATTCTTGTGACTTTATATAGACCCTTGAGAGAGATTGATAGAAAAGCTAGGTTATTTACTATTGTGAGAGATTGTGAGGTTGTGTGAAAGGTTTTCACCTTGATTCTCCTTGTACTCTTCTTGATTATAGTGAATTGATTCTTCGTCGCCCGTGGACGTAGCCAAGTTGGTGAACCACGTAAAATCTCTTGTGTTCATCTATTTTTCAATTTTGTTCCGTTCTTGCTATTTTGTTATTTTGTGCTTTCATCTTTATCAATCAAGCAATTGTGTTTGGGCCTAAAATCCTTACATAGACAGAGGGTTGTGACGATGTTTTGTTGTTCGTGCAGTTTGTAACAGGCCAGTCGGATCGACCTGTCTCAACCCGTAATTTTCCACGAGTTAAAGCGGGTAATCCGTTTCAATCCAAAATTAGAAACGGTTTGAGTCGGGTCGGATAATTAGCGGGTTGGGTTGGGTGCGTTAACGGGTAAGTAGTAGTAATTATCGCCAGGCCTAGGCCCGGTTGACCAGTTTCTCCATAAAGGTTGGGCTAAATGAATGGGCCAAACCGATAGCCCGTAGAGGTTCAATTAAATGAGGTGGGCTTGAGCCCGGCCGTCACAATGGATTTGTTATCTGATATAATTTACGTTATTTTCGGCTATAAAAAGTATTGATATGAACTCTTAACTGCAATTAACACGTGCAAAACTAATGAAAAAATTGCTTGAAATGGCAAATTAAGATTTGATACTAATAGCAAATATAGGCAAAATGTAACTAGTAAATAGTCATTTGAAGAATGTAATAAATGGAAAAATTATTGGTGATACACGTAAATGAATACGGTTGTATTTCCAACCCAGCCAATGAGGCTTATAGAAACTCATTTACTACCCTTGTGACTCGCCTTAGGCTCACTCCAATAAAGTCTATATAAACTCTTATACTTTAATAATTTCCAAGTCATTAGTTGACATTCCCTCTTCATGAGGATAATCATCTATGGGGTTTGAGGCTCTTGTTTGTTGATGTTATTATTACTACCTACCACACACAGAGATAAAGGTCAGAACCGCTGGGAAGGGATCTGAGGCTCTTAACGGCCGCCAAGGCTCCACTAGTAGTGGCTGAGGCAGACGGGGATCATGCTCTGAAGAATTCACAACGCTCTCAAGAATTCCACCTATCAAATCCAGCAAAATGAGAATGTTATTATTGGTTTTGCTAAAAGATGGTGTTCAAACAGAGCTTTGTGTTTTCATGGGGAGAATCAACCATCACTATTGAGGATGTGATGATTCTTGGAGGCTATTCTGTTGTGGGTAACTCAGTTTCTGGATCTTGTCTTACCTCAGAAGAGGAAAGGTGTCATAACAAATTGGATGAAGAACGAAAAAAATTGGTAGACGGACCATCAAAGAAGGCTACTCAATCTGCTTCGTTTAAGGCATTCATGAATGTGGGTAGCAGAATTGAGCACGAGGCATTTCTCTCCCTCTGGTTGAGCAGGTTTGTTTTTCCCACTACATCTGATAGTGTATCTGCATTGGTTCTCCCTATTGCTGTTCGTATAGCAAGAGGAGAAAGAATTGCTCTTGCACCGCCTTTGCTAGCACGAATATATTATGATCTGAGTAAGGTCAAAACCAGTATTGGTCAAGGCAGTGCCAGTGGCGAGACCAAATCTATAACTATGTGGGCCCCTTTTATCTTGTTGCAAGTTTGGGTGTGGGAGAAGTTCCACAGACTAAGACCAGAGTCAAATTTTGTGGAAAATGGTGAGCCAAGATTGGGTAGATGGGACAAGAAGAAGAAAAATGTAGAAGACATAAGATTTGCATAGATGGCAAGATACAGCAGTACCTACTGGCGACCTTATGTGGCTACTGACAATAATCCAGTGTCTCGTCAGTTTTATCGAGAAAGGGAAGAGTGGATGGAAGTTGATGATAATGTTGAAGTGGAATCATTTGGTAGGTTTTTGAGGGTGAGTGAGTTAGTAGGAATAGATGGCAAGATACAGTAGTACCTGCCTCGCCATGTAGCTATGCAGTTTGGTTTGGATCAGGATGTACCTGGTCCTGTTCCTGTTCATGTCAAGCCAACGGACATCCTGGAATTGCGTGGAGAAATTATTTAAAGCCGTTTGGAAGGACAGTGTTTCTTCCCCTCTCGAGTTGACTCGGGTATGACGTATCGGTATTTTGACTGGTGGTGGGCCCCGTCAGCGCGGGCAGACTTTTGAGCTGTTCCAACTGATTCAGGAGATAGTAGCACAGAAAGGCCAATGGCAGATAAATGTTTTTCACAAGCTCTGGGCAATATGCTTAGGTAGATGTATGCAATTTGCTGTTATTTGTAATCAGTCCTTTCAAATGAAGATGTTTTAGCTTTCCAAATTGTGTAATATGTTGTTGTGCTGTTATGTTTTAAACAAGGCTCGAGTATGAAAGATCTCTTACATATATGGTTGTGTTTCATTAAGATTGTTAATTTGACATCAGGCCCATAGGCATGTAGGGTTAAACTAAATGAGTCGCGCTTAAGCCAACATGTCTGTTGCCCATCACCGGTGGATTAGTAAGTGATCTGATATAATCTTCGCTCATAAAAATTAATGATATAAACTCTCAATCGCAATTAACATGTGCAGAACTAATGAAAAAAACTGCTTGGAATGGCAGATTAAGATCTGATAGTAATATATACCAAGAAGAAAGCAATTATAGGCAAAATGTAACTGGTGAATAATCGTTTTAAGAATGTAAGTAATGGAAAAATCATCCTGGATACACTGAAATGAATGTGGTTGTAGTACCAAACTAGCCAATAAGGCCTATATAAACTCTTTGACGGGCCTTGCGACTCGCCTCACTCCAATAAAGCATATATAAGTTCTTATACTTAAATGAGTTAAATCATTTCGAAGTCATTCATTGTCATTCCCCTGTTCATGAGAGGATAATCATCAATGGGGTTTGTCTCGGATGGGTAGATTCAAGAGATTGTTGTTCCTGGTATATCATTTCATTTGTAGGTATTTGAGGGTGTGTGAGCTAGTAGGAATAGCAGGTAGCATACAAGAAAACACAAGTCTCTTATATCTTGAATTTGTTTTAATTTAATTACCACGGACAAATAATGGTCAGAATTAACCGCTGGGAGGGGCTCTGAGGCTCTTAACGGCCGCCTAGGTTAGTGGGACCCGTCCATCTCGCCCTTCAAATCAGAGTCCTGCTAGGCCCATGGGTGGCTACTTGAACGCTCTTATTGGCCCCACCTGACGAAACACATGTACCTCCATGGGACAGGCCAGGTCCTTCATGCACTAGTGTTTTATCGAGAAAGGGAAGAGTGGGCGGAAGTTGATGATAATGTAGAACTGGAATCATTTGTTAGGTGTTTGAGGGTGTGTGAGTTAGTAGGAATAGATTGAAAGATACAACAGTACCTGCCTCACCGCGTAGCTATACAGTTTGGGTTGGATCAGGATGTACCCGGTCATGTTCAACCCAACGAACATCTTGGAATTGCGTGGAGATATTATATAAAGCCGTTTGGAAGGGGAGTGTCCTTCCCCTCTTAAGTTGACTCAGGTATGACTTATCGGTATTTTGACTGGTGGTGGGACCCGTCAGCACGAGCAGACTTTTGAGCTGCCCCAACTGAGTCGGGAAATAGTAGCACAAAAATGCGAAAGGCAGATAAATCTTCGTTAACTCGTTTCTCCATAAAGGTTGTGCTGAATGGATGAGCTACGCGCATAGACCCGTAAGAGTTCAATTAAATGAGTCGGGCTTGAGCCCGTATGTCCGTCGCCCATCACCAGTGGATCAGTGAGTGATCTGATATAATCTGCGTAATTTCACCCATAAAAAGTATTTATATGAACTCTTAGCCGCAATTAACACGTGCAGAACTACTGGGAAAAAAAAATGCTTGAAATGGCAAGTTAAGATTTAATACTAATGCATGCCAAGAAGAAAGCAAATACAGGCAAAATGTAATTACTAGTAAATAATCAGTTTAAGAATGTAATAAATTGAAATATCATCTGTGATACACTGAAATGAATGTGGTTGTATTTCCAAACCAGCCAACAAGGCCTATATAAACTCTTTTACGCCCCTTGCGAATCACCTCACTCCAATAAGGCCTATATAATCTCTTTTACTTTGATGGTTTCGAAGTCATTTTGTTGACATTCCCCGGTTCATGAGGATAATCATCAATGGGGTTTGTCTCGGATGGCTGGATTCAAGAGATTGTTGTTCCTGGTATATCATATCATTTGCATGGTAGGTGGTTGAGGGTGTGTGAGCAAGTAGGAATAGATGGTAGCATACAAGAAAACACAAGTCTCTTGTATGTTGAATTTATTTTAATTACCTCAAACAAATAATGGTCAGAACCGCCGGAAAGGGCTCTAAGGCTCTTAACGGCCGCCAAGGATCCACCAGTAGTGGTGGCATCCGTCCTGGACAAGGCATTTGGGGCTCAAGAAACCCGAATCCCAGGGCTGGTGGGACCCTAAAGACAGCATCTTGATCATGGGTCTTGCGGAAAGATGGTGTGTTGAGTCCAACACATTCATCTTCCCAATGAAATTCGTTCAAGCTTTGAAAAGGCTCAAAAAGAAATCAAGATAAATGGTACCAGAGGTGTTTCCCACCAGTCTTGTCTACTGGCTGTCTAGGTTTTTAGTAGCCATCCATTTATCTAATGGTACCCAGGTAGCACTTGCACCAGCTGTTCTTGCAATTTGGTTTTGATCAAGATATTCCTGGTTATGTCGCTCGATCCAATGGGAGTTATGTTGATGCTTGGAGCAACTACAATAGTAGGCCTATTAGAGATGTAAAGCTATATGTACCGCCTCGGCTTTTCGAGGCTGATGTTACCATGAGATACTTGAACTGGTATAAGAGATCAACTGCAATTGAAGATTCATTTACGGGTGTTAACATTACAAGGAAAAAGCGTTCAACCAATCAGAGAACAATTCGATGGGATTCTTGGGGCGGTCAAAGAGACCCCCCCCCCCCTCTCTTGATTCTACCTGCTTCTTTGGCCACCTCGAGTTAAGTGAGAAAAAGGATACTTTGGTGAGCAATATCAGTGATGAAGATAAAGGTAGTTGGGATGGAACAACATTTAAGTTGCCGGAAACGAAACTAGATGCTCGAGTTAGCAGACTAGAGAGACTGGTTGGTGCTCTAAAAGCAGCAAAACGTGATGGCAGACTTCGAAAAGTGTGTTGATAGGTTTATTATGTTTCTTGTCTGCTTAGTGAATGTTATTCTCTTGATTCTAGTATGTAGCTTGTTCTGTATACAAGGTAAACAATGTTATAGCTTTCCTTGTATATTTTGCGGAGATTCAAAAAGGTGATATTGCTCTTAGTTCTTGAGATCATTTCAAAACCACATGATATGAACTTTCTTGAAGAGGTGCAGACGTAGCTCGCTGTTATATCCCAGAACATGTGCATTTTGTGATGTGCTGCATTAATTCTTGCTGATGCAACTTACAATCTTTTGAGAACGCGTTTTTTAAAAACTCTGGAACAAGAATTATGATCTCCATGAAAAATCAAAGATTACAGCTTTTGAGAACACATTTTTAAGATGTAACATTTGGTAGTAATGCTTTACATCCTTGCGGCTATGAAAGCATTTACGTGTATGTTTTTATTTATAGTTTCTCAAGTGCAATGAAATGCAACAAAGAGTGATGCGTCCTTTTATGAATATAAATTTAGTGATCCTGAGTACGGAAAGAGATATCTCATTACTTGTTTCCGATTATGCATGATTTGTTCTAAATAACGATATTCCATGTACGTCATCTTCAGATGCTAATGATGACGTGGTGTCTGTAATGGAACAGTAAACATACATGCAGAGTCATTTGGGAGACCGAAGAAAGAAATTGAAGAGGTTGACTTAGGTGAAGCAAAGGATACTTTGCATAACTAGCTTGCTCTGCTACATCTAAGGTAAACAATGTTACTGGTTTTCTTTTTTACTGTGATTGTGTTATTTATTGATAAACTCTTAAATAAATTTATTTCAGTACCACTACAAAATCTTTGTTCACGAGATTCGTTGCGTTATTATTTCAAAACTCACTATTGCTTCTCAAGTATTTGCCTTAGTGATACTCCCTCCGTCCCAAAGTGATAATAGGCCCATTTCCCCTTTTTGCTTGTCCTAGAATGTTAGTCACATTTTGAAATTTAAGGCTACAAAATCACCAAATTTCCAAATTTTTCAATCTAACCTCAAAATGTTTGAAAAGTCAAACGGGATTATACATTTGGGACGGAGGGAGTATATAAAACCTTAGTAACGAAGAGGAGTTATGTAGTGGCCTGATGTTTTGCTCAGCTGAATTCTATGTGTTTGTTGTCTGTTTTGAGTCACTTGTAGTGGCATGTATTTTTGTATTTTTACAATAAGGACACACCTTAGTAATGCCGAGGGGTTATGTACTTGTTGGGGATTTGGGGGGATCTCCGCATCCACTAGCCCATACTCAGTCATCAATTATGGAGAAAAATAATCAACACATGAATAATAATATGAAAGAACAAATAACACCGATGTTTGATAACCCAGTTCAGCAACACATGACTACATCTGGGGGCGCTTAGCCAGGATACCATTATAATAATATATGTAAAGATTACAACTTATCACACGCACTCACATAGATCTAGCATGGCTACTCTCCATGAACAATTTCTCATACATATTATCTCACCTCCCTAAGAACGCACAAACAACATGACCATGGCCGGGTTGTAGGATCACCTCCCATGGCTCTCCTAGGTCCCCGGCCCCCGGCCCCCTTCTGGACACTATTTTGTGGCTCTCTTGTGTATCCTAGCTTTCTCCTATCAAGCACACAATCTGGACGAAATCCCCTTTATATAGGTGTAGGAGAAGTCCTAAATCAATACATGGAAGAAATCTAGTCAAAATAGGAAACTGAGAAAAAACTGGGATGTCCCCGACATGCACGGCCGTGCACATTTGGCTACTCGGCCGTGCAGCTCGGCCATGCACTATACCTGGAGCGGTCGTGCTCTATTTTCCCCCCAAAACAGTAGCCTCCTCCCCATAGTGCACGGCCGTGTGCCTCCCCATGCACGGCCGTGCAGCCCTTGTTCTGCACTTTCTCGATTTCCTTCTTCATTTTGACCTCTCCTTGATCTCCACCAACCCCCTATGATTTAGACTCTTTTTTTCCCTCCGTCTCCTCACGGTTTTAGGGCTCGACTCCCAACAGTACTGGCCTTGCATTTGACTCAATTAGCATGCAACTCTAGACGAGAAGTTGTGTATTCTGGTAAACCACTCTTGATTGCAGGTTGGTAGAAATTTTATTGAAAATAGGCCTTCATTTAGGGACAGGAGGAGTAATTAATAAATACACTGACCCAGTTTGCATAATCTTTATAACAATTTCAAAGATGCAGAAAATCCTACAAGAGAGAAATTAGATTACAATGTGACAACTTTTATCAAAAAATAAATACAATGGACAAAACAGTAAATTCATTTGTAATCAAATTATTGTTACCATTGCTGCTATTTTCTCGAAGTGTTTTATTTCAAAAGTTCGTATGTCGCACACGCATATAGCTTCTATTTTCCAAAACTTTTAATTTATTTCAAAATTCCGTTAGTCGCCTGTGCATATGATTTGTTCTAAATAACGATATTCCAAGTCCATCATCTTGAGTGGCTAATGATGACGTCGGTCTGTAATGGAGCCTTTGAACATGAATTCAGAGCTGTTGGGAGACCAAAGAAATTGACGGAAGAGGTTGATTTAGGTGAAGCAAAGGCTACTATGGTGAGTTGGGATGACTCAAAAGTTAAATGGTATTCTCTTGGTTCCGTTAAGTTGCTTGTTTGCTGCATACTCTGTATAAGGTAAACGATGTTACTGCTTCTCTTACTCCTTCCTACCCAAAATGATAGTCTCATTTCCCCTTTTTGTTTGTCCCAGAAAGTTAGTCTCATTTCCAAAATGAAGGCCTCAAAATGACTGAATTTCCAAAATTTATAATGTAACCTTAAAATGTTTGAAAATTCAAACAGGACTATCATTTAGGGACGGAGGGTATTACTGTGAATTTGTAATTCCGAAATAAGTTAATTCATGATCAATTCTTAGATACGTTACAGTAACATTAGAAGATTTATTTATTATTTGAGATGCCTGCATATGATCACAAAACTTGCTGTTGTTTCTCTAGTAGTTCATTAGTGATGTGCAAAACTAGGATAGTAGCAATTGTGTCGGTCGCTGATGTTCTGATCAGTACCGATTTACATTAGTGACGTGCATTTTTATTTTTTCGACCCTGAGACATTTCTGGGGGGTTGTCAATCAGGCTAAAAGAGAGTCATACTGAGGCTTGACTCATTTATTAGTTTGTTGCAAATTAATTAGCTAGCATGAAACTCTTAGTAACGACGAGAAGTTATGTACTGGCCTTGCTTTTTACTCATTTATTAGTTTGTTGCGAATCAATTAGCTGGCACGCAACTCTTGATTAGCGAAACTGGTAACCTTGTTACCAAAGTTGGTTGGTAAAAAATATTTCTTTGCTGAATGTGATTTCTCTATCTCTATTTTGTAGCGATTGTAGTAAAACCACTACCAAACTTGTTACTCAAATCTATAATCTAGTCTCCATAATCTTCATCAAGTTATAGATTTAATGAATCCTAAGTTTTTGCAATTTCAGCAAGAGGTGTTGGATTACTTTGAAATTTTAGCCCATTTAAGTAACAAATATACTGATCTTGTTTGCATAATCTTCATAAAAATTGCTTCAATAGAGAAATTAGATTACAATGTGACAACATCAATCAGGAAAATAAATACAATGGGCAAAAAGGTAATTTCACTTGTAATCAAGTTGTCGTTACAATTGCCGCTATTTTCCAAAACTGTTTCTTATTTAAAAATATCCTTACTCGCCTGCGCATATAGCTGCTATTTTCCAAACTGTAATTTATTTCAAAAGTTCGTTGGTCACCCGCGCCTAAAGCATATAGCTGCTATTTTCCAACGCCGTTATTCATTTCAAAAGTTCGTTAGTCTCCCGCGCATTCTGTCCTTAAGGCGGATACTTCTGCAAACTATTATGTATCATAAAGTTGATTCTTAAAAAAAAAATCCTCTTAAATCAAGGATTTTTTTGTTGGATGAATTTAGTCATGATCTTGTCAGATGATGTGGCTAGATCTCCTGACAAGTGGCAGGCCCAAGATGAGAAGACCTGAATCCTTTTTCTTTAAATTGAGACACGCCTCTTCTCTTGTTTTCACTCCCAACTTAGCCCTCTCTTCTCTCCTTTTACTTGCTTTGCTCTCGTCTGAGATACAGCCTCCTCTGTTCATTTCATAACAATGGCAAACCAAAATGAAGGTAACATAGACGAGAGGAGATTTGAAATTATGAAATCTTTTTCAAGCTTTAATCGAAAAAGAAAATTTGGCCAATTTCTGAATCCATCTGCCACCTTCACTGATGGAGAGAGACCAGATTTTCCCTCAAACTCCATCTTGTCACCAAATTCGAGTACTCGAGCTGAAATTAATCTGGTCTTCAATGGGTGGAAACACCCACAGAAGAATTGGAAAATTTGGTATGACAGAATGCAGCCTCTTTACCAGCCAATTTGGGAAAGAGCTGGAATTCACAACGCCCTCAAGAATTCCACCTACCAAATCCAACAAAACGAGAATGTTATTCTTGGTTTTGCAGAAAGATGGTGTTCAAAAACACAGAGCTTTGTGTTTCCATGGGGAGAATCAACAATCACTCTTGAAGATGTGATGATTCTTGGAGGCTATCCTGTTGTGGGTAACTCAGTTTCTGGATCTTCTCTTACCTCAGAAGAGGAAAGTTGTTTTAACAGATTAGAAGAAGAACGAAAAAAATTGGTAGATGGACCATCAAGAAAGGCTACGCAATCTGGTTGGTTCAAGGCATTCATGAATGTGGGTAGCAGAATTGAGCACGAGGCGTTTCTCTCCCTCTGGCTGAGCAGGTTTGTTTTTCCCACTACATCTGAAAGTGTAGCTGCATTGGTTCTCCCTATTGCTGTTCGGTTAGCAAGTGGTGAAAGAATTGCTCTTGCACCGCCTTTGCTAGCACGAATATATTATGATCTGAGTAAGGTCAAAACTAGTATTGGTCAAGGCAGTGCCAGTGGCGAGACCAAATCTATAACTACGTGGGCCCCTTTTATCTTGTTGCAAGTTTGGGTGTGGGAGAGGTTCCATAGACTAAGACCGGAGCCAAATTTTGTAGAAAATGGTGAGCCAAGGTTGGGTAGATGGGATAAGAAGAAGAAGAAGAATGTAGAAGACATAAGGTTTGCCATAGACTCTGCTGCACAACGATTCTACTGGCGACCTTATGTGGCTACTGACAATAATCCAGTGTCTCGTCAGTTTTATCGAGAAAGGGAAGAGTGGATGGGAGTTGATAATAATTTAGAACTGGAATCATATGCTAGATGTTTGAGGGTGGGTGAGCTAGTGGGAATAGATGGCAAGATACAGCAGTACCTGCCCCACCGCGTAGCTAGGCAATTTGGGTTGGATCAGGATGTACCCGGTCTTGTTCCTGGTCATGTTCAAGCCAACGGGCATCCTGGGATTGCGTGGAGTAATTATATGAAGCCCATTGGAGAAGCAGTGTTCTTCCCCTCTCGAGCTGACTCAGGTATGACTTATGGGTATTTTGAGTGGTGGTGGAACCCGTCAGCGCGGGCAGACTTTTGAATTGTTCCAGCTCATTCAGGAGATAGTAGCGCAGAAAAATGGCAGATAGATGTTCTTCAGAAGCTGGACAATATGCTTAGCTAGATGTATGCAATTTACTGTTATTTGTAAATCGTAATTCAGTCCATCCAGATGAAGATGTTTTAGGTTTCCAAATTGTGTTATATGGTCTGCTGTTGTGTTCACATTTTATCTTTTAAACAGGCCCACTTGACCCATTTCTCCATAAAGGTTCGAGTAAACGGATGGGCCAAGCTCATAGGCCCGTACGAGCTCAATTAAATGGGTCAGGCTTAAGCCCGTCTGTTCGTTGCTCATCACCAGTAGCGTAGATCAGTGATTCTGGTATAATCTGCATAATTTTCACCCGTAAAAAGTACTGATATAAACTCTTTACCGCAATTAACATGTGCAGATAATGAAAAAAACTGCTAGGAATGGCAAATTAAGATTTATTACTAATGCATACCAAGAAGAAAGCAAATATAGGCAAAATATAACTAGTAAATAATCATTTTAAGAATGTAACTAATGAAAAAAATCACCCGTGATACACTGAAATGAATGCGGTTGTATTACCAAACCAGCCAATAAGGCCTATACAAACTCATTTACGAACATTGTGACTCGACTCACTCCAATAAGGCCTATATAAACTCTTACACTTGGATCATTTCGAAGTTATTCGTTGACATTCCCTCTTCATGAGGATAATCATCAATGGGTTTCGTCTCGGATGGCTAGATTCAATAGATTGTTGTTCCTGGTATATCATATCATTTGGTAGGTGTTTGAGGGTGTGTGAGCTAGCAGGAAGGAATAGATGGTAGCATACAAGAAAATAATGTTCAGAACCGCTGGGAAGGACTCTGAGGCTCTTAACGAACGCCAAGGCTCCACCAGTCACCGTTGCCGAGGCGGACGGGGCTCAATAAACCCGAATCCCGAGGTTGTGGGATCCGTCCATCTCGCCCTTCAAATCAGAGTCCTGCTAGGCCCAAGGGTGGCTATTTGAACACTCTTATTGGCCCCACCTCACAAAACACACCTCCCCGAGACAGGTCAGGTCCTTCCGGCACTAGTGGGATTCCGTTGGGGTCAGACAAGAGATGAAAATCAATCTTATTGGCAGCAAAACGAGAATGTTATTCTTGGTTTTGCAGAAAGATGGTGTTCAAAAACACAGAGCATTGTCTTTCCATGGGGAGAAGCAACCATCACTCTAGAAGATGTGATGATTCTTGGAGGCTATCATGTTGTGGGAAACTCATTTTCTGTTGGTGATTTTAGTGTCATCAACGATTTTATGTAATTGGATTTACTAGAGACCAATGCGATCTCATATTAGGCTCAGATATGAGTAAGGGAAAGTGTGGAGTACACACTCATTTTGAGTCAATATGTTTTCGACCACAGTCATGACTGTTGGGCCAATAGTCATGACTGTAAACAGTGCAACTGATTCTGCTCTTTTACTGCAATCTCTTTATAACCTGATTTTGTATCTCAGTTTCATTGACGAAAAAACCCTAATAAAGTTTATGATCTGTTTTCTTGGCCTAAGATATAGATTGTTTTGATTGTCTTATCCCAGTGAAGATTTCGTGAAACCTAGGCTTAAAAGGTCGAAATACTTTACTCGGATAGTGGATTGTACACGATTCAATCAATATCCAGGATTATCAATTACCCTAAACCTAAATTCTATAACAGTTTCTGGATCTTCTCTTAATGCAGAAGAGAAATGCTGTTATAGCAGTTTTGATGAAGAAAGAAAAAAATTGGTAGACGGACCATCAAAGAAGGCTACTCAATCTGGAGTGATTATATAAAACCGTTTGGAAGGGAAGTGTTCTTCCCCTCTCGAGCTAACTCGGGTATGACATACCGGTATTTTGGCTGGTGGTGGGCCCGTTAGCGCGGGAAGACTTTTGAGTTAATCCAACTGATTCAGGAGTAGTAGCGCAGAAGTGTGAATGGCAGATGTATGAAAATGAGATGAATGTTCTTCACAAGCTTGACAATATGCTTAGTTGGATGTATGCAATTTGCTGTTATTTGTAATTCAGTCCATCCAGATGAAGATGTTTTAGCTTTCCAAATTGTGTACTATGTTGTGTTCATATTTTATGACATCTTTTAAACAAGGCTTGAGTAAAAAAGATCTCTTACATATATGGTTGTGTTTCATTGAAGTTGTTGATATATTCCCTACGTCCAGATCTAATGTTCTTAGTTTGACTTTGCACGCTTATTAAGGAACTAATAGAAAATCAATGAAATTTTGGTCAACAAAAGTAGGTAGTTAAGGATATAATAGTCCAATACAATATTAATAAAGCAAGTGAGTGAAAAGTAAGTTGGGTAAATAATGGTTTATGTACTTAAATGAACTTTATGATGACAAGTTTGTCCAAAACACTTTTGACACTTTGCCATTTATGAAATAAAGCAACCAAAAACCTTAAACTGAGACGGACCAAAAAAGAAAGTAAAAACCTTAAAGTGAGGCGGCGCGAAGGGAGTAACATAATTTTTTTACGTCCCGGTTAGGCATGTCAACCGGAAGGGTTGGGTCGTGTTAAGGCGGGTTGTAACGGGTTGTTGCACGTTGGACCCGTTCAGCCTGTTTTATTTCACTGGTTGTACGGGACGGGTTGTGGCAGGTTGGAGGATTGTGGCGGGTTAACCCGCGACATTTTAGCTAAATTCAATTATTTTAATAAAAATATAAAACTTGTTATTGATACACCACTATAAATCCTATCAACAACCAAAAATATATTTTATATAAATAACAAAGAGTAATTAAATTCAATTACAATTATTTCAAAAAATAAAATAAAATCATACCAACATAAAAAAAATGAGAACATTATCTCGGGACCGAGGGAGTAACATTTCATGGAAACTGAAGCTAGATGAACTTCTTACTGAACATTCATATTTCATACTCTTTATGTCCCGAAATGATCTTTTCATTAGCCATTTTTCATTGTCCCAAAAAGTTCTTTTCATCTCTAATATATAAGCTTAAATGTGCATAAACACAACATGGCTAATAAGGCAAGTGTGGATATCTTTAAAAAGTTTGAATAGTCAAACGTGAAGATCATTTTGGGACGGAGGGAGTATGCAACAGTGACGTGGTAAATTCAACAATCCCAGATAAATAGACAAAGGGTTGTGACGATGTTTTGTTGTTCGTGCGGTTTGTAACAGGTCAGTCGGATCGACCTGTCTCAACCCGTAATTTTCCACGAGTTAAAGCGAGTAATCCGTTTCAACCCAAAATTAGAAACGGTTTGAGTCGGGTTGGATAATTAGCGGGTTGGGTTGGGTGCGTTAACAGGTAAGTAGTAATTATCGCCAGGCCTAGGCCCGGTTGACCGATTTCTCCCTAAAGGTTGGGCTAAATGAATGGGCCAAGCCGATAGCCCGTAGGGGTTCAATTAAATGAGGTGGGCTTGAGCCCGTCCATCAGTTGGCCGTCACAATGGATTTGTTATCTGATATAATTTTCGCCCATAAAAAGTATTGATATGAACTCTTAACTGCAATTAACACGTGCAAAACTAATGAAAAAATTGCTTGAAATGGCAAATTAAGATTTAATACTAATAGCAAATATTGGCAAAATGTAACTAGTAAATAGTCATTTGAAGAATGTAATAAATGGAAAAATTATTGGTGATACACGTAAATGAATACGGTTGTATTTCCAACCCAGCCAATGAGGCTTTTATAAACTCATTTACGACCCTTGTGACTCGCCTCACTCCAATAAAGTCTATATAAACTCTTATACTTTAATAATTTCCAAGTCATTAGTTGACATTCCCTCTTCATGAGGATAATCATCTATGGGGTTTGAGGCTCTTGTATGTTGATGTTATTATTACTAGCTACCACACACAGAGATAAAGGTCAGAACCGCTGGGAAGGGCTCTGAGGCTCTTAACGGCCGCCAAGGCTCCACTAGTAGTGGCTGAGGCAGACGAGGATCATGCTCTGAAGAATTCACAACGCTCTCAAGAATTCCACCTATCAAATCCAGCAAAATGAGAATGTTATTCTTAGTTTTGCTGAAAGATGGTGTTCAAACAGAGCTTTGTGTTTTCATGGGGAGAATCAACCATCACTATTGAGGATGTGATGATTCTTGGAGGCTATTCTGTTGTGGGTAACTCAGTTTCTGGATCTTGTCTTACCTCAGAAGAGGAAAGGTGTCATAACAAATTGGATGAAGAACGAAAAAAATTGGTAGACGGACCATCAAAGAAGGCTACTCAATCTGCTTCGTTTAAGGCATTCATGAATGTGGGTAGCAGAATTGAGCAAGAGGCATTTCTCTCCCTCTGGTTGAGCAGGTTTGCTTTTCCCACTACATCTGATAGTGTATCTGCATTGGTTCTCCCTATTGCTGTTCGTATAGCAAGAGGTGAAATCTCTTGCACCGCCTTTGCTAGCACGAATATATTATGATCTAAGTAAGGTCAAAACCAGCATTGGTCAAGGCAGTGCCAGTGGCGAGACCAAATCTATAACTATGTGGGCCCCTTTTATCTTGTTGCAAGTTTGGGTGTGGGAGAAGTTCCACAGACTAAGACCAGAGCCAAATTTTGTGTAAAATGGTGAGCCAAGATTAGGTAGATGGGACAAGAAGAAGAAAAATGTAGAAGACATAAGATTTGCCATAGATGGCAAGATGCAGCAGTACGTACTGGCGACCTTATGTGGCTACTGACAATAATCCAGTGTCTCGTCAGTTTTATCGAGAAAGGGAAGAGTGGATGGAAGTTGATGATAATCTTGAAGTGGAATCATTTGGTAGGTTTTTGAGGGTGAGTGAGTTAGTAGGAATAGATGGCAAGATACAGTAGTACCTGCCTCGCCATGTAGCTATGCAGTTTGGTTTGGATCAGGATGTACCTGGTCCTGTTCCTGTTCATGTCAAGCCAACGGACATCCGGGAATTGCGTGGAGAAATTATTTAAAGCCGTTTGGAAGGACAGTGTTTCTTCCCCTCTCAAGTTGGCTCGGGTATGATGTATCGGTATTTTGACTGGTGGTGGGCCCCGTCAGCGCGGGCAGACTTTTGAGCTGTTCCAACTGATTCAGGAGATAGTAGCACAGAAAGGCCAATGGCAGATAAATGTTTTTCACAAGCTCTGGGCAATATGCTTAGGTAGATGTATGCAATTTGCTGTTATTTGTAATCAGTCCTTTCAAATGAAGATGTTTAATTGTGTAATATGTTGTGCTGTTATGTTCAGATTCTATGACATCTTTTAAGTTTTAAACAAGGCTCGAGTATCAAAGATCTCTTACATATATGGTTGTGTTTCATTAAGATGCCCGTTTGATCCGTTTCTCGATAGAAGTTGGGGTAAATGGATGGGCCAAGCCCATAGGCATGTAGGGTTCAACTAAATGAGTCGCGCTTGAGCCAACATGTCTGTTGCCCATCACCGGTGGATTAGTAAGTGATCTGATATAATCTGCGCTCATAAAAAGTAATGATATAAACTCTCAATCGCAATTAACATGTGCAGAACAAATGAAAAAAAACTGCTTGGAATGGCAAATTAAGATCTGATAGTAATACATACCAAGAAGAAAGCAATTATATCTTGAATTTGTTTTAATTTAATTACCACGGACAAATAATGGCCAGAATTAACCGCTGGGAGGGGCTCTGAGGCTCTTAACGGCCGCCTAGGTTAGTGGGACCCGTCCATCTCGCCCTTCAAATCAGAGTCCTGCTAGGCCCATGGGAGGCTACTTGAACGCTCTTCTTGGCCCCACCTCACGAAACACATGTACCTCCATGGGACAGGCCAGGTCCTTCATGCACTAGTGTTTTATCGAGAAAGGGAAGATGATAGCAAAACAAAGGATTATGAGCTTAAGACCGAACGGAATTGAAACAAGACGGGATTGAAACCCTAATAATTGCACAACGGCAAATCTATTTTTTATTAATCAAACTCTAATTTTCGGATTACAACTTTGAGGCTATTTTATAGCACTCATAAAACTTGGAAAACAAGAAATAACATCCTAAAATAAAGCCTAACCTATAAGGTAACCTAATAGACGTCTAAAACTACTAAATCAAGGCTAAATCTACTCTAAAACCTCTTATAATCATCCTACTACATTTAATTCCGAAAATAATAATAAAATAACAATTAATTAAAATAAAACTCATATTTATCCCACTTTTATCATCATACTGCATCAGAAGAGTGGGCGGAAGTTGATGATAATGTAGAACTGGAATCATTTGGTAGGTGTTTGAGGGTGTGTGAGTTAGTAGGAATAGATTGAAAGATACAACAGTACCTGCCTCACCGCGTAGCTATGCAGTTTGGGTTGGATCAGGATGTACCTGATCATGTTCAACCCAACGAACATCTTGGAATTGCGTGGAGATATTATATAAAGCCGTTTGGAAGGGGAGTGTCCTTCCCCTCTTAAGTTGACTCAGGTATGACTTATCGGTATTTTGACTGGTGGTGGGACCCGTCAGCACAAGCAGAGTTTTGAGCTGCCCCAACTGAGGCGGGAAATAGTAGCACAAAAATGTGAATGGCAGATAAATGTTCTTCACAAGCTGGACAATATGCTTAGCTAGATGTATGCAGTTTGCTGTTATTTGTAATTCAGTCCATCCAGAAGAAGATGTTTTAGCTTTCCAAATTGTGTAATATGTTGTGCTGTTATGTTCATATTTTGTGACATCTTTCAGACAAGGCTTGAGTAACAAAGGTCTCTTTCTCTTTCATATATGGTTGTGTTTCATTGAGGTTGTTAATATAACATTACTCCCTCCATCTCAAAATACATGTCGTTTTGGGAGTTGATTTTTGTCTCAAAATACTTATCGTTTTACTATTTTCAAGGCTTTTTTGTCGTTGTATACCAATTATACCCTTATTAATTATAGTGAACTATCTCTTTCACAAGCATCTACTTTCCTAGGTAATTGAACTACTTTGGGGTATATAAGACTTTTTCACATGCATTAACTGTATTTCTTAAGAATTGTGCAAGTGCTGAAAACGGCATCTATTTTGAGACGGAGTGAGTATTTTTCAACGGGCTTCGTTAACTCGTTTCTCCATAAAGGTTGTGCTGAATGGATGAGCTACGCGCATAGACCCGTAAGAGTTCAATTAAATGAGTCGGCCTTGAGCCCGTATGTCCGTCGCCCATCACCAGTGGATCAGTGAGTGATCTGATATAATCTGCGTAAATTTCACCCATAAAAAGTATTTATATGAACTCTTAGCCGCAATTAACACGTGCAGACCTACTGGAATTTTTTTTTGCTTGAAATGGCAAGTTAAGATTTAATACTAATGCATGCCAAGAAGAAAGCAAATACAGGCAAAATGTAACCAATAAATAATCATTTTAAGAATGTAATAAATTGAAATATCATCTGTGATACACTGAAATGAATGTGGTTGTATTTCCAAACCAACCAACAAGGCCTATATAAACTTTTTTACGCCCCTTGCGAATCACCTCACTCCAATAAGGCCTATATATATAATCTCTTTTACTTTGATGGTTTCGAAGTCATTTTGTTGACATTCCCCGGTTCATGAGGATAATCATCAATGGGGTTTGTCTCGGATGGCTGGATTCAAGAGATTGTTGTACCTGGTATATCATATCATTTGCATGGTAGGTGTTTGAGGGTGTGTGAGCTAGTAGGAATAGATGGTAGCATACAAGAAAACACACCTCTCTGGGAGAGGCCAGGTTCTTCACGCGCTAGTAGGATTCCACCGGGGTCAGACAAGAGAGGAATATCATTCCTGTTGGCAGCAATGGACCATACTTATCCTGGGAATGCCATTGCTTTTGCCACCAACACTACCGCCAGTATTGCCGTCAGTACTGCCGTCACTCCTCTTGTTGCTTTACCTGATAACGGGAGTGAAATGGGAAAGAGTGATGTCACTGCTATTACTCTACCTCGCGTGCGTGAGTAACAAAGATTTCTTACATACATGTAAGGTTGAGTGTTGTTTTGTGTATTCTTATAAACAAGGCTTGGGCAACAAAGATTTCTTACATATATATAGCTGGGACAGAGTGTTCTTGGATGTAGGCTTATAAACAAGGCTTGAGTAATAAATTAGGATTTCTTATATTTCTTTAATATATTTGGTGGATGTATTTCCTTTTCTAGTAATTCTTATTAAAAAATAATATTTGAACACAAGGAAAATGATTTTTGTCAGATTTTTAAATTGCTCAAGTATATATTATTAAGTTTTCAGACTATTATATGTCAAATATGACAGTTTAATAGTGAAATAGGCAGTATTAATAACAAGATAGATAATTTTAAAAATACTAAAAATGATTTTTTTAAAAATTTCCTACAAGAAAGATACTCCCAGTAGATATTCTTATTAATTTTAAAAATATTTGAACACAAGAAAAATGATTTTTTTATATTTTCTTTGGAAGATGGTATTCTTATGTAGGAGGCATAAAAATTGGGGTTGGGGGGGGGGGGGGGGGGGGGGGGGGGTTGTATGTGTAATTGGTAAATAAGTGGGTGTGATTAGCGCCACTCTGATTTGAAGGGTAGAGCGACTGGATAAGAGATCATTTGGACTTTGTTGTTGAAAAATAGCCATGGCTTCAATTCACTGTACTCTCCAAATCCCCATCTCTTCAAAATCATCTTCTTCTTCTTCTTCATGTGGGTCCTCATCAACGCCATTGTTATTCAAGCTCAACTCTCGATTTCTTGGTCTTCCAAACAGGCTCGGCGGTTTTCGGGTCAAACCCATCTCCAAACCCACCTCTTCAACAATTACTTGCTGGTTTAAATTCGGTAGCAATGGAGTTGATGCTGAGGGAGCTGGCATTTATGGTAGCCAATCTCGCGATGATTTTGACCGAGATGACGTCGAGCAGGTACTCCACTGTTACCCACTTTCAATTCTCTCTAATAATTAGAAATTAGTCAGTTGATTTTTTTTTTGAGATTCATGACAAGGGTGTTTGTTTAAATCTGAAATGTTGACACATTGTGAAGTTGATTGTATGTTGTCAATTTAGGAAATCTTGATTTTCAATCAAGGTAAGAGAGCACAATTGGTGAACATGTTCTTCTCGGAATCATATTGCATAAGAAACCAACTGTGCTGCTATTTCACATTATTGGCATTTGTTTATACATTGTCTTTCTACGTTGGAGTTTGGTGAGAAATAGGGAGTGGAGTGGTATCAAATTGGATTGGTGAAGCAAAAATGAGAAAAATAGCAATAGAGTATCGTGTGATTCTGGAATTTTGACCGGAAGATTCTTATTCACTTGATCTGGATGCATGATTTGACTTGGTTAAATTTCTGACCATGATCACGCTTTACGATGTGTCCATTACACTTGAATCATTCAGTGACACACTGACACAGAAGAATGGTGAATTAGGATTGAGCGTAAGCAAAAGCTTGAGTTGTTGAGGTTTGACTCGTGGTTGCTACCAAAATCACAGTTATGATACATTATTATTTTCAACAAGTAGTTACTTCCAAGTACATACATATCATATAAGAGGAGACTCATTTTCTTGGCATAAAACTCGCAATGAAAACCCACAACCCCCTGGTGCTACGATATGCTGCAATGTGTATGCTTAGACAGATACATAGTTAAATGGTTACTGGTGCATTATTCACTTCTCATTTGTGTTTGTGGTCTTGTAGATACCCCGGGGAACCACGGCTTGGCTAGAGCGGTGAATTATCCTAGGATGTCTAACTTGATTTTAGATTGTTTAGAGTCGCCACCTATGTTTTTAAAGGAACATAAGAAAAACCTAGAAATAGCCTAATTTATGTACAAAACCAGAGATTCGGGAGAGAAGGGTTCGGGGGTTAGGTGACGGAGTAGGAAGTACTTAACACCCACTCCGCCCCGCTTATGCGGGTCTTGCTACTATTGGTGTTCTAATGCTAAATGTCCTTCAATTTATTAACAATGCTAACAATTATAATGTAAAGAAAAAGGGGAAAAGAATGATTTTATTAATTTAATGCTAAATAGTTACATGTTGGACTAGTGCTAAATGATTACATTAAGAAATGAAATATAAATTAAATGAAGTTTGGAATGTTGGGATGTAACCTTGGCCAAACTTCAATAGTGAAGTGGCCTTTTGGTTGTATCCCTTTTTATGGAGATTGCATACTAGTAAGACTAGACAAATAAAATAAGAGAAGAAAAGAGATGTTGTACCTTAGAAAAGAGGACTTCAAACTTGGACTTGGAAATGGTGTTGTTGTAGAGAAAATGTTGTGCAAACACTTTGTGTAGTGTTTTGTAGGGGAGGATTGTTGAGATGATTTGTGTAGAGTTTTTGTTCAAGTCTCAAAAATTGGGTCCCTTTCCAAGGTAGAAGATGATGGTTTTTATAGGTAAAAAAGAGAGGGAAATGATGGAGGGAAAAGATGATCATCCATGTGAAATGGAATTGACCAATCAAAAATAAGATAAATAAAATAATAAATAAAAGAAATAAAAGAAAATCAAATAAAATAAAAAGGAAATATTTTGTTTTAATGAAAAGGCTAGAAGTGTGGGATTGGGAGTTAATGAGAAAAGGGGGGATGAATGTGGATGTAAAAAGATGGTTTTTGTGATCAAGAAAAGATGTTTGTAAATAAGAAAAGGGAGGGAAATAAGGTGCAATCCGTTACTGCCAAAGTGGGAAGCGCGCGGGTCCGGCTTTTGGGGCGGGACGCGCGCGCGGCTCACTGGCAGTGCCGGAAGCGCCCGCGGCAGAGAAGGACAGAATGACCCTAAAAGTTAACTCTGTTATGCAGTTTAGTCCAAAACTAACGGAATCAGTTAGGAACTTAACCGAAGTAACAGAAATCAACAAAAATAAGTTAAATAAAAATACTTTGTATGCAATCGGGGTGAGAGGTCCAAGGCGGGGTGTCTACAGGTCTAGCAACAAGTTTTTCAAGTATCAAGTTTATATGTGGTCTAGCAAGAAGTTTGTCAAGTTTACACTGATCCAAAAGCTTAAGCTGGTGGATAGGGGCTCAAGCATTAAAATTCCCCTCACGTGTGACCTGACCACATCGGGAGAGTTAACACGTGGTGCAATTGTGCACAACATAATTCGGGTAAACAAACGCAAGCATGACTATTTGAAGTGATGATTACCTTACCCAACCAAAGCTCTCATACCATTTCAAGTTTACCACTGATCCAAAAGCTTAAGCTGATGACAAGTAGGTGCTCAACATATAGAAGATAAGAGAAGGGTGATAGTCAGAGTCATTCACACATGAGAGAGATGGTTTGATATGAAACGACTCAAATTAAATTATTTACAAATGATAGGTATTTATAGTTACAATGAGACTTTAGGGTTTTATATAAACTAGTCCAAGTACAATGAATCTATAAATAAGGTATGGATATACAATAAATTATATTTGGAAGATAAATAATATAATATCTACATTTGATTTGAATGTTATCAAGAGGGATCTTGATATATCTCTTATACAACAATGTATACCAAGCCTTAATAAAGTCTCATGACACGGTTTGTCCGTGGAGACCTTGATCGTTTTTCTGGATGTCCACTACTCCTTGCCTCAAAATATGCTATCTACTTATCACCATAGTAATCTTCATCTCTATATATATGGCCACTTCAGACAAGTCTAACAACAAAACTCAAGGACTCGAGCATAAAAGATAATTGAGGCTCTGTGACATAAATTAATCTTTGGTTGGCAAACTAAAGGCTAACTGCCCTTTTTTGTCGAAATTGTGCAGTACTTCAACTACATGGGTATGCTTGCTGTAGAGGGCACATATGATAAGATGGAGGCACTTTTAAGCCAAAACATCCACCCGGTAGACATTTTATTGTTGATGGCTGCATCAGAAGGTGACAAGCCCAAAATTGAAGAGTTGCTACGAGCTGGTGCTGATTACACGGTCAAGGATGCTGAAGGGCGTACTGCCCTTGAGAGGGCATCTGATGAAATCAAGGAATACATACTTGGATTTTCTGTTCAGAAGGCATAATCTGATGTATTAAATTTGTATTATTCTCTGAATTTTTGTTTATGAAAGTTTCGAGGTTAGGTTTTCTCGAGTCATGTTCTTTCCGTTCAATCTTTCCTGACAGATGCAAATTCGGATTAGTTATTGTTGTATAAAAGCCATGAACTGATTACATTGTCATAGCGTTGTACTACTATTTTTGTAATGCGAAATGTGTAATGCGCACGAAAAGATCTTTGCATTCAGGTACTTGTGTAAAAGCAAAAAGAACCAACTCCCGATCTTTTACCGCTAACCAGACTCGACAAATCACTTCACTTGAACCACAAACGGGTGTGACCACCAATCAAGCACCGGGGTGCGGCTTCCACCTTCGTGGCCATGACATAATAAGCCCGAGGCCCGACCTCCAGGCGCATGTCAGGAATGTCCAGTCGCATTTAATGTTGAATTGCGTGTATGCCATCCTACGAGCATCGCCATACTACTAATGTCAGAAAAGACATCAACATCCTACGACTCTGTCCCATCAGACTGACAAGCCAATCAGGAGTCACTACGTGTCAGCTCTGTACTGTTTGCACCCAAACCTCGAGAACATTGGTATATCAACCACACCAATGACAATATAAACAACCTTATCTCTCCATGATTGAAGTACATTCTCTAACCCTAATCCGAAGGCATTCAATACTTTCTTACTAAGCTAAACATACTTCCATGGTTTTTACTCTCACAACTGAGGCTCTGAGCGGGATCACTCCTCCCCGGCTGAATTAAGAATAATACTAGGGGCACAAAAAAGTCACAAAATCTTAGGTGTAATGATTTTATTGGTGTTTTTAAGTAGAGTGTGGCGGGTCCATTATCGATGCAACCAATAAAATATCGCCACCTCATTTTGTGAGCAAGATTTTGTGAGCTTATTTTGTGCCCCTAGCATTGCTCCTGAATTAATCATATTAGTATTCTTGACGTTTTATGTACTCCCTCGTCCCAAAGTATATGTCCACCTTTCATTGTTAGTCCGTCCCAAAGTATATGTCTAATTCCTAAAATGACAAAAAGATCATTACTATTCATCTCACTCATTCTCTCTCATACTTTACTTTTATACTCACAACACCAATCAAATTATTATTCCCTCCCAATTATTTTGTCTCTTACTTTACTTTTATACTCACAATATTTACATAACTTCCACCATTTCTTAATCTCCGCATAAATGGTATGGTGGACATATACTCTGGTTCGGAGGGAGTATATTTTATAAAAAAACCCAAACCATTAAATCATTAAAGACCCAAACTCCTTATGCTATGGGCCCAATCAATTATATAATTAATCCGCGGCCCGACTCATTTTTAATTGATTTAATTTAATGGTTTCATTTCATGCGTAAATTTCCGCTTTTAATATAAAAGGAGGGGAAATTACAAATAAAGAAATAAGACTGAAATCTTGAGTACTAGGGTAAGACAAGGTCAAGGGCTTGCTTCTCAATTCTTCTCCCCCACCGCCCAACCTTCCACCGGCCACCGCCGCCGCCGTCGTCGTAATCTCCCCGCCGGTAACCATCTCCCTCACTATCTCTTTCTTACTTTGTCTTTTTTCACACATCACCCTAGTGGTTTCGTTTAATTTTCAACTGTATTCTGTAGACTTCGCCGCCGGCTCTTCACTGTCTCAATCTTGAGCTTTGGTCGCCAATTCGGTTTCTTCTGAAACCTCCGTCCAGTAAAGATCCGTTACCTAAGGTTATTTCTTCTCCACATATCTCTTTATCAATCGGATTTGTTATACCCTTTGACCATATTAGTTTACTCTCAAATTAATTACGAGCTTGAGGACGTATTACTTAGTCACTCAATTCTTCTTGATTATGTCTATTGTGAAATGAAAAGAATAACTCAAGATCTAAAGATTGAAATGGCTCATAACTTTGTTCTATTTGCATATAAAGAAGGGTAGGAAAGTTGTGTCTTTCTCTTGTTTCCATTAAGTATAATTTGATCGTTCAACTACATTTAATCTTTAGGGGGAAATAGGGAAACCTCCTTGTTTTAGTCCCCATTTTGGGGAGGCCCTCATCCTGTTATTTTTTAGGGATCGTCTCATTGTTATTCGAATCTTAGGTATTACACCTTCCTTTCGATTCCCATAAAAGCCAAACGGTGGAAAAGAAACACGTAATTGTTAAAATGACAAAATGTCCCTCTAAGTTAAATGACCAAATTATCTTTGTTTTTGGGTTCTTAAAATATGAAAACGGTCAGTAACGAACTCTATTCTTTTTCGTCTACTTAACCGTCAGCCTTAGTCTTGCATAGTCTTTTGCTGAAAACCGAACTCATTAACCAAATCTTCATTAGCCAACACCAATGTTAACCTTCCACCCAATTTTGTAAAAATAGAGCTTTACTCTCATATAGAGTCGGCTAACATGAACCATTGTATGGAATCGTCAATCTGGAAAAAAACTAAAATCAAACTCTATCACCCACATGAATTATTGCCCTTCACTCTCTTTAGCGTCATATTTTCTTCAATTCCAAGTAGACCCACATTACCCTCAGTCATCTTTATCCTTGATTTTAGCCTTTCCTCTACCTCTACCTCTAACCATCTTAGCAACAAAAGATTGATTTCTGAATGGGGAAAAAAAAAAACCTTTACATTCTTGGCAAGGGTTTGGAACTTTGGATACAGGGATTTCCAGAAAATAAATAAACAATTAGCAGAGTGGACTTTGAGAAAACTTGTAGTCAATTGGGGTAGAGGAGTGATGTTTATTGGAAAAAGTAGAAAATTTTAAATCTTTGTCTGTTGGTAATTTATAAATTCTTGTGCGAATATGTTCCCAATCTAGATGTAGAGGGTGAGGGCTGGGAATAGGAGTGTTGGGGGGGGGGGGGGGGAGTGGGCATTGCAAAACCCGCACTTCAGCCCTTAATCCAGCCTTCAAATACTCTGCTGCTGCAATTTGTGCGTTGAAAACATTAAATTAAGAATGGATTGTGCGTGTGTGATTGTGAGAGAGAGAGATTGGGTGTAGATGTGTTCTTGAGAATGTAAGAGTGAGTGTGTGTGTGTAATATGGAGAAAGTGAGAAAGAAACAGGTTGTGATGTTGTGATGGCACGTGAATGTCAAAAAAGCAATTGATGGTGGGTCAGTGACTATAGATGTTGGAGATGTGGATGGATTGGGTTTTTTGAGGTAGATGATGAATTTATTCTTTACGGCCCGTTAGTTTGTTTATTGCGACGCATAGCCTTTGTATTGAAAACATTGACATTGATCTTCTAAACTCAATATGGGTGTTTGGTCATTTCACATTTTCACCTACCTTTGTTACTAGAATTTTGCAGGAGTAGCTTCCTTAAGCTTTGTCGTTCCATTTTGCTCGTACTTTGTGTCAAAGTGGGTAGTATGTAGTTTTATACTCCCGCCCCAAAATAAATTGAGGAGGTACAATGAATAAATTTATTTTTAATGTTGGTTTTTTTTTTGGGTCGGAAATTTAGTTAGCTGTTTACGAAAAAATCTTTACATGCCTTGGGAAAGATGCTGGCAGTTGAGTTTGTTGTTTTCAGTTTAATTTGGTATCTTCTTCCTAGTTTCCTTTAGTTGATGCATCAGTCAAGAGGACCTTATTTAGGGCTGTGGTCTACCTAGCACTATATGCCTATTACATGCATTAGTTTACTGTTTGGTTAGTGTTCAGATCTCTTTTTTAATCTTGGACTATCTCAAAAACAGAATTTTCCCATATAAAACATGATTTCTCTTGCACTTCATAAGCACATAACTATATATGTATATATATATATTTTTTTGTGTGAAAATAAGCTTTTGGGCGTTAAGGGTGTCTAGTCTTATGTTTCTTCTCGGGTACTTATTTTCTGGCCTTCTAGTAAGTGTTGGAGAGAGCACTAGTTACTTTCAGTACTTGGCTTTCTTGACTGGATATAGTATATATACACCTCCAAATTCTGAAAATTGTCGAAGAGAGCTTTTGTTATCTTTCCTTCTTTAGCTGTCTTTTTTTGCCATTTTAATCAAGAGCAAATTTGATTTTTTTTTGGTCATCCATTTAGGGATAGAGGGAGTACAGAGTACTTAATTGGTTGCCTTTTTAATTAGTTTCACTCTTATCAATTTACCCTTAATTGATTACTCAATATTAAGTTTGCACATGTCCTGTGGACAATGTTGGAAATTTCAAAGAATTAAATATTTTAACAGTAATCCACTTTTATTGATCTGTCTCAAAACAATGGCACCAACGGGACATTTATTTTGAACTAGAGGTAGTATATATCATGCCAATTTTGTTTTCTTTAGACTGTCAATATTGCCTTCATCAGTCTCCATTCACTTCTTTCTTTCAAAGTTTCTAATTTGCTTCCCCTTATTGCAACTTACAGCTTGTCCTCAACCAAGTAACGATATCTGTACTGCAAATCTAGGAGGATCACAAGAAGATGGAGGATTGGGGTAATGTTGTTTTGGATAGTATTTCATATCTGGTTCTACTTGTACTTAATTTAGTATTGCAGTAAGAAAAAAGAGAAAAGTGAAATATATTTATCTACTCCTGCTCGTGGTGATGTGCCAGTCAGTTCTTTTTCTCAGCCCACCATTTTTTGTGATGGCAGAATATGCTTGTTAATATGTTTATCGTGATTGCCCACGATTCACTAAGCACCGTTAGTTAGAAGATATTTGTCTTCTTGTGATGGATCCATGCTATGTTATTGAATTTTATCTTAGTATAGTAGATACTGGGGTTTCATGTGTACCTGTAATCATCCTTACTAATTGTCATTATTTTTCTTCATTTTCTACTGAACAATGTTTAAATAGAATTTATATTGTCTGAATTGAGTGCGGATATTTGTTTTATTTACTGTAAGATGAACCAAACCAGCTACCCCAAGTGAGCACCTTGTTATTGACGTGACAAAATAATCTCACTGTGGACAGCTCAACAAACACTATTTCTTGAGATGGATATTTTTGTTTCCTTTTTCCAAAATAACTTTATGCTAACTTTGTTTCATGTCCTTTCACAAACAATAGAATTCAGATAGAGGTGAAGTGAGTAATGTTACTTAGCCATCTTCTCTGTGATCTTGTTTTAATTAAGTTGAATGTCTTATAAGTGAATTCGCTATTGTTGGCGGGTACGTCTTGTCATTGATAGTGATGTGTGAGCTTTATTGTTCCAGAGGATGAGCCAGCTCCATTGGTTCTTAAAACGGAGAAACTTAAGAGTATGTGGGATGACGAAGATGCTGATGATAATGATGTGAAGGATTCTTGGGAGGAGGATGAACCTGCTCCGGTACATTCTGATAATTTTCTATATGCTCTAATTTGTCCGCTAAGATGGTTATAATTTTCCAAAGATTATAACTGCTATTTGATTTTAAACAAGTTGATTTCATTCAGTAATTTTTTTCCGGTTACAGTCAATGGAAAGATAAACACTCATGATGCAGCTGGGACAACTTATAAACTAGAATCACTTACTGATTGCTGAATGTGAAACTATAACTAGACTTTTCTAGTTCTCATGGATCATTTCACATAATATGCATACTATACCTTCTCTTGATCGATAAAACCATGATTTATTTTCTGTGTTACAACAAATTGTACATTTTCTGTATCCATTTTGTAACTCCTTAGCCGTTATGTTTGTATCTGTTTTTTTTTCAGCCCCCAGCAGTAGTGGCTCCTCTAGTGAAGGCCCCAAAGAAACCTGCAGCTAAGCCTGCAGAAAAGAAAGGGAAAGCTGTTGAAGTAGTTGTGGAAGAGCCACTAGATCCTGTAGCAGAAAAACTTCGCCAGCAGAGGTAAGCTTCTAAGCATACTCCCTCCGTCCTAAATTGAAGCACCCATTTTGCCATTTTTGGCGTCCCATTGGAAAGTATCATTTTCCTAAAAAGGAAAGTATATACTCCACTTTCTCTCTCCTTCTCACTCACAACAACTATCCACTTACTATTCTCTACCCCACTTTCTCTCTCATTCCCACTCACACCCCCTAATTTTCCAATATCTCTCCTTCATTCCAGTTCCTAAAATGAAATGGGTACTTTGTTCTGGGACGGAGGGAGTATGTTAATATGTGCTTCTTATGCAGAAATTTAGCAAGTTCACTTACACATTGGAGAAGATTTGGACATTTCTTGTAGTGGTCAATAACGATATGTATGTGCTGTAACCAGATACACATATGCCGACAATTTTATTTGGCAATTGGTTATATATACTTTTAGGATTTAATATAATACGGAGTATATAATTGTATACACACACACACACATATTTATATATAAACCCTATAGCTAGGGTGATACTAGATGGTAAATGTCATCCTCGCCACCATTTTACAAGTTTTTGGAGTTTCTTTTTGACCTTTGAGTTGTTTGTGAAGTCAAGTTGCTGTTGTTTTTACAACGTACTGTGTTAGTTTGGTCTACAGGTGTCCTTGTTTATAGAATAACGATTCAGTTTGCAGTTGGCTGTTTAATAATCTTGTCAATGTGATGATTTGGGTGTATTTTTTATTACGTGGTTTATGAATGAAAGTGGTTCTGTATTTAGCATCTGCGATATGATAGAGAATAACGATTACCTTCTCTTTGAAAACCCTATTGTTCACTAGTCTAGGTTATATTATATCTCATTCATTATGTTCGTTATACAGGCTTATTGAAGAAGCTGACTACAAACATACTACAGAATTGTTTGCTAAGAAAGGTGGAGATGACAAGACACTAGAAAGTTTTATTCCAAAATCAGAAAGTGATTTCTTAGAATATGCGGAGCTTGTTGTGCATAAGCTTAAGCCATACGAGGTGTGTTGTTTTCCTTTCTGGTGGCATTTCTGATTACTGATTTAGGCCTATAGGATCAAGATTTGATTTGGTCATCACTATGTGCAGAAAAGCTTCCATTATATTGGATTGCTCAAGGCTATAATGAGACTGTCAATGGCAAATTTGAAAGCAGCAGATGCAAAAGAGATTTCCTCTTCGGTCACTGCCATTGCAAATGAAAAGATTAAAGCTGAGAAAGAAGCCAATGCTGGTAAAAAGAAGACAGGTAAGTCCTTATCTTGGTGCTCGCGCACACACACACACACACGTATACATACACACACACACATACATACATACATACACACATACATACATACATACGCATATCTATTGCAATATATCTTTGCTTGGAACCAAAATGATTGCTTTGGATTTATATACAGTATGTTGTGTATATATACACAGTTATTAGCACGTAATATTGCCATATTTTTGCTCAAAATGATTGCTTCGGATTTATACGTCTGCAGGTGCGAAGAAGAAGCAGCTGCTCATGGATAAGCCTGATGATGAGTCAGTGGTTACTGCCTATGATGGTTACGATGACTACGATTTCATGTGATCTTTTGGGGCTTTTGTTATTCTAGCATGTGCTACTACTACAAGTCAATACCTTGCCAGTATTATTAAACGGGATCTTGTAATTACAATGTTGAGGAGATGAAAGGATCGTGCGTCCAAGTAATTTCCAAGTCGTGGAAACTATTTGAGTGTGTGATAGCCTGCATCTCCTCGAGGAAAAACTGTGTTTTTGAGATATATTTTGATGGTTTTATTTTGTTTGTTTGTTGGAAAATATCACCTACTTTTTGTTTCCAAATATTGTTGCTATCCTGTGAACCTCAGATCATGAAGTGGAAGATACTTTGTATTAAACATTTTTTGCTCCACTATTTTTCTGGTGTGATTGACATCTGGTTAATAAGATGATGTGCAATGTTGAGATTGTCTACTTTGTTTCTTAAATATATATATACTCCCTCTGTCCCAACTTATTATATGCAAGTGTTGTGTGTGGGAAAAGGGAGATGCAAACTGGGATTTGCAACTTAATTATGTAAATACTCCCTCTGTTCCGTCCGAAATAAGATTTTGGTAGCTTTTTCTATACTTTGACCATATAATTTAAATAAGAAAAAATTATCCTAATATAAATTTAAAAATTGTTATCGAGAGTACTATTAATTGTGATACAATAACAATTTCTAAATTTTTATTTGGATTATTATATTTTCGTTAAAAGACTTGGTAAAAGTAAAATCAAGTTTACCAAAATCCTATTTCGGGCGGGACGGATGGAGTATAACGTTGGGGTAGAGATAATATAAGTGTGCGCATCTGGAATACATTAGTTTTTACCTAACGTATCCAAGTAATGTATGATATTTAGGTTCTCACACGAAGCATGGGAGGGGCGGATGCACGTTTGAGAGGAGGGGGACCCCCTGACCTTTCCATTTACACCCACTTTAACCCCTTACATTCTTATTCTTGTAGATTTTGACTCTAACCCCTTGAAAAAATACCCTTGACCGTCCTGAAATATAAACCAAATTTATCCAACAGACCTTCACTTATTAATTTGGTTTGCCGTTGGCTTGAGTTGATTTAGTTTGCGATTTTACCATTGTGAGTCGACGGAGACAACAGGGAGAGTCGGACGATCGTGTCTCGGCGCCACCCCATCTTTGTCGCTTTGATTTGAACAGGTATCTTCTCCTCTCCCTTTATCAGGTATTTGGCTCTAATCTCAATTTTTTTAATCAAAAAATAAATAAACTAGGGTTTTAGAATCTGAAACACTTTATTTTAAAAATAATCTCAATGTAAAAAATATTGATTCTTCAAAATTTTATCAAGTCTGCAAAGTTAATTGTGCGGTCTATGTTACTCAACAACTTCAACCTCTATTATTATTTCGATTATGCTGTGTTTTTCTGTTTTCTCTTAATAATGCAATTTCAGCAATGTATTTTTTTTATTTAAACAATTCCTGCACATTTTTTCAAATAATGAAACATAGTTGACCACGAATGATAGGGGACAAATCAAGATTTCTGCATAAATCTGAAGGGTTTTCTTTTTTGAACAAGATGGTTGTAGTCAGGCAAGTCCAATGGCTGCTTCAGAGGCTGCAATAGCTATAACAAAAATTGCGAAAATGGTTCACCAGCTAAAGATAGAATCAGTCCTATTTCGTTTTGATTTTGCAAAAAGAAGGTCCATGTTGCAGACTGAACTTGTCAAGGATATTGAACTTTGTTGTTGATTTGGAGATAAATATATAAAAAAATTATAGTGCTTGTTTATTTAAGAAAGGTATATCTTTGCGTATGAGATTGATATTTTAGAGACTACAAAGAGCATTATTGGACTCTTAAAGAGCTAATTCAATAACTGTTTGGGAGAGACAACTGGAACTGGAAGCGTGCTTTCAGAGAATTCTTGAAATGAGTTATTGATTATTACTGTGCATATATTGAATCAGTGTTGATAAAGTTAGTACTATCATCAAAAATTGGAATGACGATGAAAACAAGATTTACATGTTTAATTGATTTTATCGGAAAACTTTTAGAAACATTTTTTGTCGAAATTTGACCCCCCTCACCTTAAATCCTAGATCCGCCACTGCATCTTTGTCCTCATAAAGTTCATATATTACCAAAAAACAATCACTTACCCATCTACTTTTCACCCACTTGTTTTATGAATGGACAATTATATCCTCCACACACTACTATTCTTGACTCAAATTTGTCGTAGTTCCTTAATAAGCGTGTAAAGTCAAACTAAAAATATTAAACCGGGACGGAGTACTACTTTATATATGAACTAGTGCAATACTTAAATTTAATGGGGAACTTCAGGGCAAGTGATTGATTTGTTAAAAAAAGGAGTTGTCGGTCGTTTCCTTTTTCTATCTTCTTTTTTTTTCTTGTGTGTGTATTTTTTTCTTATATATATATATATATATATATATATATGGTTTTGTTAGGATACCCATAGTGGGAGTACTTTAACAAGTGACCCTATTTTTAAGGCCAAAATAACCCTTCAACTTGAGCTTGAACCAAAAATACAATGAGGGTAAAATAGTAAGTATAATATTAATGCCACCACAAGAAAGAAGGGGGGAAAAAGGGTGGGAGCGCTCTTACATGGTTGCCGAGAGTATCCTGCCTCTTCATATTTCTCCCCCACCCTCTCTTTTTCCATTATGCCATTTCCATGAAAAGTTAAAATTCTCTCAAATCAGCATTACAACAAAAGATTGGAAGCTCCCAGGTACCCAATATTCTTTTATGATTACAACTAATATTCTATTCATGTAATTTTTTTACTTTTTTTCCTTTTCAGTTAGCATAACTCACAGTATATCGCCATACTTATTTTTCAATAATTTGTTTTCATATTTTGGCTCATTATGCATAAATTTCTTGTACTATCCAGATTAAGTATAGAGTTTTTGTTTCAACTAATAATTTGTTTTCTTGTACTATCCAGATCAATTATGCAATTGGAATATGGAAAATAATGTCAAGTGAGCCGATCAATGAATATTTTAGAATGGGGTCAAAGATTTGTTGTTCGTGCGGTAATCATGGGTGTTACGTTGCAATGGAAGGTAATGAAGCTGGGGTTGGAAATTGTTTTAGCGAGTGCGATTCAAGAGTACATGACCAACCATCTCAAAACAGTAACGCTGATGTAGCTCTATATATAGGACAAACATTTGAGAAAGATGATGAGGCTTATGATAGGTACTGTAACTTTGCAAGGAAAAATGGATTTTCAGTTCGCCGCAATCACTCATCAGGAAGTGAAGAACATCCGCTTGGAATTTATAAAAGAGAATTTGTGTGTCACAGAGCATGATTACCAAGACCAAAAGCAAAGGTGCCTGAAAAGGAAAGACAACGAAATCGAAAATCTTCAAGATGCAATTGTACAGCAAAAATTTTGATTTTTAAAGATGTTGTTGATGGAGTTTTACAGTGGAGAATTACTGAATTTAATGATGTTCATAACCACGAGCTTCTAAAGGAAAACGAAGTTCGATTTCTTCCAGCATATCGTAGTATTGGACAACTTTTTATTAACATGAAAATATTACAATTTGTATTCAAAATTGATAACCAAATGAATCAAGTCATCACTCGGACAATATGTCGAACACCTTGTAGGCAACTAGTTTATTACTCAAAGCTACATACCATAACAATCTGAAGAAGCCCCAAATATTACAACAAAATCCACTACAATTATAAGAAAATCAGGAACTCAATAAATGGGATTATGATTAAGTCTAAACTCTGTTGTAGCTCTAAATCAAGGAATCAAGAATAACGAAGATACAGAGGATTGAAAGTGGACATATATATTTATATTTGATTTGGAAGGATTGAAGTAATAGAATCACTAATTTGAGTTGTTATTTATTTTTTGTTATGGAATTTTTTGAGCTGCTTATAACATTGTGTTTTTTGTTAAAATCAAGACATTGAGTAGGAAGACAACGGTGGAGCCAACGGAAATTATGCAATCGAGATTGTTTGATTTGCTGAACGGAGAAGAATTTTTTATTTGGAAACATGTCTGCTATTTAAAAGGGTGAATTGAAATACATGAAAAATGGGTCCTACTTTAGATTTGGAATGACTGTTATATCATTTTAGTTTGTATGCTTTACTCTATAGAAAGAAGGGTTATTTTGGCCTTAAAATAGGGTCACTTGTTTGTTAAAGTACTCCTACTAGGGTATCCTAACAATACCCATATATATATATATATATTTATAATACAGCTCGCAAATTCAGTGCCGAAAGTTCCTTAAACCCCACTACTATTCTATAGAATAATCCTAGCTAGCATATTCCAAATCCAGAAATGGTGCCGGAAGGTTCATCGATTACCGGCCCAACAACAAGCAACAGTCAAGCCGTTGTTAATATCGCCGGTGAATTGAATCATTTGGATATCGGAGGCCGCCAACAATTCACTGCTGTAAACCCTAAGTTTGACAACGAGCACAGCAGAGACGACGGAGGTGTGCAGATCACGTGCTTCACCGAGATGGTTAACGACGTAAACCTCCATTTTCAGATCATTCGATTTCCCAAACAGGTAATTTACTCCAGTAATGATTCATGTTTGAAGCTCCGAATTTTCTCTTCTGCTATCTGTTAGATTGAGCTTTTAGCTATACTTATTTGCTAGCACGTCGATAATGATAATCTTGTTCAAAATCATGATAGTTCGGAACGTTGATGCTTTTTGTGTTTCTGGTGATTTACAAATAATAAGCTGCATTACTGAACCAAACCAACAATAGAGTGCCGTCTGTTTTTGTAGTTGAGTTGAGATGCTGTGGTGGTTGTGTGTTGAAGTAGGATCTTGGAATGAGGAGATTTAAGATGAGCATGTTTCACTGTCATGGTAGATACAAAGTTGCTTGAAATGGTTGACATAAACATTATCTTTACCTTAAAGGTTCAACACGCAGAATATGTACTTCTGATATTAAGGCTTGGTTTCTGAATATTTTTATAAGTGTGAAATTTTGATTTACTAACTGAAAAGTGCGTGCAGTTTCACAACGGAAGACACCCCCCTTCTCCGTCTGCACCACACCATAGAATGATTGTGAATATTAGGGATTCCAACTTCTAGTTACAACTTTCCGTCCCGACTTTCATGGCACAACATGTGATTTGTTAGTTTTTAACCCAGGCCCATACAGAAGAGATATAATGTCAACTAATCTCATCTAGAGCCACATGGATTAGGATGGAAAGTTGAGTCCTCACTCCCTAGCATCACTAGTCCTTACACGTGTCAGAATGTTGAAAGTGACATTTTGATTTTGCAATAATCATTCAAAATCAGTCAGTTACATTTCTTCATGAATTGATAGCAAGTCGGAGATGTGAGAACCATTTTGAAGTATTATAGTGATGCTCCTGTTTGGAAATGAAAAGTTGAAATAAAGTTTATGCTCATGTTGGGACGGAGGTCATGCATTGCTATATTTGGCGATGCTTGCTCAGTTTTCACCAGTATGGTGCGGTTATAATTAAACTTCTCTTGAAATTTTGAATCCTCCTTCCAGAGTCTGAATTGAATTTGGTGTTATATCCTTATCTTAGCATATAATGTTTGAGGAATAGGTCACTCTTGTCTTCTTTCTAATTGGTTAAGGGTGAAAAGAGGCGTCATGATCTCCACTGTAAACAAGACATAATAGGACCTCCATTGATGCTTTAAAAGGTAGTGAACGAAAGTTAATTTAATACTGTGCAAACACAACTTTTATTCTAGCCTTTTTTCTCTTTGAAAGCCTGGTTCTCGATTTATGTTGAATGCCCCTCCTTGAGGTCTACTACTCGTGAATCATTTTTATTTAGATATACGCATGGATTGGTTGCAACTCTGCCAAATTCGGAAGTTTATATGCTGCTGCACCTACCAGACCAGTAAGTTCATCATTTTGATACTTCGTTTTAGATCTGCTCAAGATTTTTGATTTTGACGGTTAATCTTTTGGGGTTAGTTTTCACTTCAATTTTTCTTTTAAAAAAATAAACCTTTTTTACTTGTTGATCAATGTAAGTTTCTCATCAAAGAACATTTAACAAGATTTTCAGAATAGGAAGTATGAAACATTTAAATTCTGGTATCTAGTCTGTTCATTGTAGTTATCATCAGCCAGTTACCACCACACCTTCACCAGGACTATATTCACCTTATTTCTTATGATCATTGTGCAGAACAACACAGTCAGTGTCACTTCTCTGCTTGGAGGATCTTCCGATAAGACGGGATATTCAATTGCTCATCGGATAGGTACATTAATGTATTAAAATATTCAGATCCTGTTTAGTTTATTGCATAACATTTTCTGGTAAAATTTATGGCGACAATCTATCAATAATTTCCTTCTTCTTTTGCATGAATCATTTTGAATTATCATTTACTTCATTGGTTTTCAATTTGCAATTGTTTTGTGTTGCAGTTTGTGACTTTTATATTTCTTAAAAGGAGAATAGTTTCTGAAAACATTTATTCCTGAATTAGTTGTGCATCAATTGGAATATTCTCTACAAGTCCATCCGCTAACTTGAGTTCTTTTCCTACAGTAATAAGGACCGGTCTTAATGTAACTTTGGCGTGTAACATTCCAAAGGATAACCCAATGCTTGAGGTTGGTTCTCTCTCCCTCTCAAACACACACTTTTTTTTTCATGATTGGTACGCGTTTTTTTTTTACCTAGCCTGATTTTAAACTTTGGGCGGTGGGTTAAGGTTGCTGCTCAAAGGAAGCTAGTAGAGAAGCTGATCACTCTTGGTTACGCAAAGCCCAAAACCTAAATGGGTGAAGTTTCCAATAGTTGCCTCTCAAGGTATGATGCCTTGGTACAATTTCATTACCTATAACAAGTTTCTTTACCTTACAATTTATGGCTTGTTTTTTGTTGAGCTCTTAATACATTTTTCACATTGTATCCACGAGCACATGTAACAAGATTTTTAAATGCTAATCCTTCTTTTTAAATTTATTTATTTACTACTCCCTCCGTCCCGGACTAAGATTCTTAGTTTGACTTTACACGGAGATTAAGAAAAAGTAAATGTTGCGACTTGCGAGTATGAAAAGTAAAGTAGGAGAAAGTAGGAGAGAGAAAGTGGGTTGAAAGTTTTTGTTGTGAGAATCCATTGTCCATTTTAAATAATAAAGCAACTAAGAACCTTAATCTGGGACAAACCAAAAAGGAAAGTAAGAACCTTAGTCTGGGACAGAGGGAGTGTTATTATGAAGGAGATTAGGTTCTGAAAGACATGTTGACAGAAGATAAGCCACTCAAATAGTCGAATATGCAAGTCATGTTACCATTAATATGGTGCATTAGACATCTTGGGTAGTTTAGTTTACATAACACTTAACTTACTCATACTGCGAGTAGAATGTAACTAGATGGCATACACAACTCCATTAGTTTGCTGTAGACTGCACTCAAGACCTGACTTGTGGAAGATGTAATCGAGTAGTTATCTTAAATGAGTTATGGACTTCTTTCTGTAGAATCCGTACATAACACAAGTACACCTATCCTAGTGCATTTGCCACCCCAAGGATGGTGATTTCTGCTTCCACGCTGCAGCTGTCCTTGTAGACAAGTCCCTTGTTCGCTTGACACAAGTAACTGAGAGGTATATATCTTGACCAGCCACATTCGTGACTTAAAGCACTGAACCAGTGATTGGCTGCAATATGTTAATTATAGAACATTGTGTTAGAAACTTAATATAGCTATTAGCCAAATGATAATTTTCAGATGGGACGGCCAAAACAGTCGTGAAAGATAAGTTTGGGTGTAATGTGTTGCAAAAGTGGCTAGTTATATTCACCTTTACGGGACAGATGCCTGGCATTCTCTTGGTCCAGTATACGCAGAGTGAACTCCACATATATCTTAGTAGCAGGAGGTAGGGTCGAAGGCTCAGCCAAACCAACATAGAGAGATAGATGACTGCCCATACCATCACCTTTTCCATTGGGATATAGCTGCATCTTCCTGTGAAGCACAATAGGCATATAGTCAAAAAAGTATTGAAAGCATTCCGTTTGGGACTATGGATGAAATATATATAAAAAAATGATTGTGGATACCATTTGTGATTTCCGGCATTAAATATGGATGAGTGTTGACTAATTTCAGTGATAGTTGTCAATTTTCCAGGTGTGCTTGTAAGTAATAGCATTCTTTATCATTGACAAGCACTCAGCTTTCCCTTTACATCTTTCTTTGCAGACAAAAACCTCCACTCCAAATATGCAGGTGTCATCAATGAGATATCCACTTGAGGAATCATTAAATGCCTTAAGAGGGACACATTGGTCAAACCCCCACTCAAGCTTCATTCATCTGCCAGAGATTATTGACAGAATTTAGGCTGTGAGTCGTAATGCAACTTTTTGCCATTTGGCATCAAAAGTGACATAATGCATAACAATCTTTAAGCATTCTGAAACATGTAAAATATGGTCATACACCCATAAGATGTATGGGTGTAGTCTTTAATATAAACATGAAGGTTTTTGTATTTCTTATTTAAGAATACTATCATATGGATTCTCGAAATCCACTTTTGCTGCAGATGTTGGTTCTCTAAATCCCATCATTAGTTGAATGCTTACGTGAACCCTGGGGAGAAGAAGCAGAACAATAATATCAAGAAAAGTATACCTTCAAGTTTGAGGTAATTGTCCTTGTTCTGATCGAGTAGAAATATCCGGAAATTAGCAAACACCTCCCAACCTAGGGGAAGATCACCAACTTGTGCCATAGCAAGGTAAGCTGATAAGTATTCCGTAACACCTTTGTTCTTGTTCCCATGTGGGTGCACTATCAACTTCCTGCGACATTGTTGTGATGTTGTTACTGCGGGTGAAAAGGGAAGATAGGAAATTGTGGAAAATACCATTTGTAGCCTCCAGCGTCAAATTGGCTAGACTCGTATCTCTCTATTTTACTTTCTGCCATTTGTGAAAACTGCTGGAACTTGACTGTGTAATGAGTTGGTGGTGTCTCAGATATCGTTCGTGAAACCCCTAGATAATTACTTGGAATGTAAAGTTTGTCAATGTTTAGAACTGCACATCGGTTTGAACATGTTCATCATCGAGTGTCGTGACAGTTTTCTTACTAGTTGCCATTGCAATAAAAATCAAAGCAAACACCAAATAGTTGAATTGGTAATGGTAATGGAAGATTGAGATGTGTTGTTTTCTTATTATTTTTGTAATTTCAAATGGGAAGAATGGAATATAGCTTGAATTTTGAATGTAGACTCTTAAAATGAAACATAATAAATAATGGACTGAAATGTAAACTCAATAAGAAGTTTGTGTTAAATGCCTAACAACCCGTGTTAACCCTCTTATCCCCCGCTTATTTATACTGAAGGAGGGGGTGGTTTAAATAATCAGGGTATTAAAGGATAAGGATTAATGTTATCTGGACGTAACTACCCTTCATGATATACACTATGCTCTAATTAATATCCTACAACTCAATCACCCAAATTCATGGCTTTTCATATTTACTGGTAAGATGAACTGTTTGCGTTCTGATTCATCTCCAAAACTTGGGTCTTCGATCTTCGCCTCCCACAGCTGCAACTAATTCCGCCCGTCGATTGCTACTGCAGTCCGTCTCTGTTCTATGCCGATCAATATCGTCCACTGACACCGCAAACTCTCTGTCTCCGGTCATCGCCACACTATCTCATTCTACGGACATCTGCCATTGCCATTGCTTTCATCTCCATCTCCTTCATTATATCTATCTTCATTGTCGATTGTGGTATCGTGTCTGAGCGTTCAATCATATGAAAACCCAATTGCCCAATCCCATGAAATGATGGTGTATTTTGATGATGGGTGAAGTCTCAATTTTATATGGATTTGTTGAGCTGCTATTGATTGTATGTCTTGGTAATTGCTTGAAGGAGAAATATACTTATTTTGGGTAATTTAGTCTTTACCCCATAATTGTCATGTTTTGTGCTGTTCATACCAAACACAAACTTAATATTTGTAGTTTTGATTATTTACAACTTTTTAATTAGTCAGGCGAGTATTAGTCCCCTTATTATTAACACATGCTAATCCAGTCGGGTTACCAAACGAGCCCTAACCTAAGTGATTTATCAATAATAATATTTAGAGTTTTATTATGATCATTAGATTGACACCAAGGTCAAAGTTAAATGTGTGTTAGACCATAAATAAAAAGAATGATTCCGAACTTTTTGGGGACAGAAGGAGTATTCTGTTGCCACGTGAACAAACTCGTAAACAGTTGTTCAGTGTAAAAGAAAACTTGAAACAGAGATGAACAATATATACGTATAAAAGGATGCATATACATTGTTCCAGATTGCAGTATGTCTGATCAACTAGCACAACAACACTATTATACTCCCTTTGACACAAAAAGATAGTCTCGTTTTGAGTTTTTATGGTCAATGAAAATGAATTTTAACCAACCATTTGTGACTATTTAATCTTTCTAGTGAAATTCTAAAATTTGAAATTGATAGATCATTAAGTGATTTATCAATAACAATTTTTACAATTTTATTGTGATCATTAAAGTGACACTAATGTTTGATCAAAGTTTATTTTTATTGACCATAAAAAATCAAAATGAGACTATCTTTCCGGGACGGAGGGCCTCTTGGGTCAACCTTCCTTCTTATTCCACCCAGTTTGTACGCAGAAAACACACCGTAGGTAGGTAGGTAGGTAGGGAGATGCATTATTCCACTGTCTGCTTCACAAAATACTGCAGCAATGTATAAAAATCCAGTGGATGATTTTAACCAAATAGCTTCAACAAAAATGTCATTTGCATACCTCAACTAAGAACAGATCTTTAGATACCCATCTTCCGTTCCAACAAGAAAGAGTCGCGAGAATGGTAGAATGGTTATACTCGATAGTATAGACACGTTCTTTGTTTCACCATCTGCTGTATACAGAAGTTGCGGTGTAATCCGATGCTGTCCATCCTATCATAATGCATTTCAAAGTGTAGATAAATACAGAGCACTTGTAAATCATTCCAAGTCTATTGCTTCACAACTTTAACCTAAAGACACATGAAGATTTTAAAAGTATTCTGTACGGGATATGTTGGCTACTAACAAGATGTACTAAACCTAGGTCACGCAATTGACAATGACCACATAAAGAAATACAAATTGCAGATAATACGTATACTCAAAATTGCAAAAGTTTGGCAAACTGTAAATGTTCGACCTCTTTTGCTCATTACCAAGGAGTCAACTTGTATCCAAAGATAGTTAAAACTTGTGTGTTCAAGATGCAAGGTATGTGAGTAAGATAGTACAAGAAAGTTGGTGGACGTACATCACTTCCCGATCGAGATAAAGAAGAAAGACCAATCTTATTTCTCGATATTGAAATAACATCTTGTCCCCAAACTGAGAAGCCTGACACACTGTCATGATGGCCTCTGAAAACAACAGGTTCTGACGTCCAATTTCTGTAAATGTCAAAAAGGGGAGTTAAAAAATGAAAAGCCAACAATCAAGCGAGGTTACACTTTATTCAATCTTAGCCAGATAAGGTCCTCGAGTTATATTTCAACCGGGAAGATTAGCTCATATTTGATGCTGACGCTAATGCTTGGAACATGAGAGAACCGTAGCAATAAAATGCCATCTTTAAAACAAAGATTAAGTTTATTGAGATGATTAAATTTCCATAAATGTTTTGTCAAAGTTCACTTATGTTGACCAGAAAACGTCAAATGGGACTAGATGGAGAGGACGAATTTCAATGAATAAATAACTGTACACACTTCTGGATGATAACTCAACAAATGGATGGACAAGCAGTCCACCTACAATCAGGATAAAGAATTCATAACAAACAAGCAGAACATGTACTCTGTAACAACAATCTGTTTGCGTGGTAGTTGTTTTATAGTATTCATTTGAGAGACCTAAAAGTAACAACAGATAGCTAAAGCCAACAGAATTACCTTCTCAGGTCCCAAACCCGTATAGTCTTGTCAAGAGAGCTGGAAACAATTAAATGATCCTCCGGTGCAGCTAACTGCGGGAATAGTATATAATGAACCAAATTTCACAGTGAAGCGATTGGATTATTAACAATAAAGCATACCTTTGTAACATATCCATCATGAGCCTGCCATGAGGCAATTATATTTCCACTCCTCATGTCAAGCAACCTGCATTTACCGGAACTAAGCCCCGCAGCAATCCAAGATGCGGAAGTGACAGCTCCATCAGCTTGCATTTTGTCAGAACCGCTTGAGCATAAGGATGAGACCAAACAAGGAAAGTTGGATTCAACAGATTCACTCTTCCACAAATGAAGTTTTTGACCTTGGATGATGTCAATGAATCTGCAAGTCACAGTGACATTAAGCAAAGCATTGTGAACTGAAAAGGATGGTCCCAATTCATGCGGCTCCCATCGTTGTAGAATCTGGGAATGTTGGGAGTTATACCCATATAAGGGAGATTAGAGGACTGTTTATGTGCATAAGCAAAGTGAACAGACCACAAAAGTTGTTTATGATTAAAATGTCTCGAGGACATGTATCTGACTCTTAAAAGAGATAGTAGTTACCTTAGAGAACCATTTCCAGTGCCCACTACAAGGGAATTAACATTCTCCAGGTAGTGCATAGAAGTATACAAACTTCCATCTAAAGCAGTGCTTAATATCCCATTAGACAGGGGATTGAAATTCAGCATATTGGCTTGGTCAGAATTTATCCTTGAAACAGAAGCCAAGGGGTTTGCAAGTTGTGCAGAATTTTCAGAGAACTCAGCAAACACACATATTAATTTCCCAGTATGGCTGTTCCAAACATGTACTGTTCCATCACAAGAAGCCACTCTATCAGAGGAAGCTAGAAGACAAATGTCATTCACAACCTGACAATAGAAACAATAGTTATAAATGAATCAATGGCCTTTAAACAATGTCATTAGAAAGAGTGGCAAAGCATAAGTCTACACTATGTGAACGCAGCAAAATGAATAGTATACAAGGCCATAGACTGCAAAACGTAAAGGAACCTCCAATTGTTTTACAATGTTTTTCAGCAAGTCAGTTTTGCTGAACTGCTTGAACGTAAAAGTCTAACACCAGATACTATTCCGCCAATTATTTTACTAGCAGACAGACCTAATTTTGACCCACCAGATGGCACCCATCACCATCACTATGCACTTCGTAGAAAAACTTATCCTCGAATTTTATAAATTATTACCAATATTAAAAAGACTGAGGAAATAAAAGGCAAAGCCCGAACAACAAGATCTTAATAGCAATTGATTGTAGTATTATATTATAACCACAGCGGCAGAGGAAACAAACCTCCTCATGGCCATGATAGCCCGATAATGAATTGATTCTACACAGATCCCACTTTAGAACAGTTCCCTTGAATCCTGCACCAACCCCAGCAGTGAAAACAGTACGCTCGTCCTGGCAAACAGCAAAAGACCTGAGTGCCCCATGGTGGGCACGGACAGACTGTGTCACTGATGCATTCATCTTCCATGGAATTTCATTATTTGAGCCTCCAACACGACGTATGAAATCAGGTCCATCCCAGCTAGATGCTGGACTTGGGAACCAATGCCAGGGTTCCTGTTTTCCAACATATGAAGATGATACATGCCTCTGAATTGGGTTCTGATGATGGTCGTATAATCTCTTATGAGGCATCACGTTTTTGGAACCTTTATTTCCTTGGGATTGGGGAACTGACCACCCAAACCCATTGAGCAACATCTTAGAAGGATTGTATTCAGAAGCTGAGCTCTTGCCCACACTGGACCTTCGAGAATTTGTATTTTCTGGATCATTATGAGATGCTTCTGATGGGTATTTACACTGATCCAAGACAGTTTCATATGATGAAATTCAACAGCTGATATGAAGCACAGAGCATCAAGCACACTCTAGGAGGCAAAAATAAATGCTTACCTTCCAGCCATGATGTCGTAGAAGAAACTGTTCAAGAATCAACCATGTGGTACAGCATTGGCGAAGTTTCTCTATACCAAGAAGAGATGCAAAAGGAGGATATAAAAGTAACCTGCAAAGATCCTTAACTTAGAATACATTTTGAATAGATAAAGTGATTTACGCATAACAAACTTCACTAAATATGCTCACAAGATCAAATAGAATGAAAACCTACACAAGGTCCATACGGTTATCGATCTGATCATTTTCTACTTTTTTCTTAGAAACTTTTAAGCTTCCACCCAAAGAACCAGAACCACTGTGAGTTTTCTGAGAAAAAGCAAGCTCATCAAATAATTCTTTTAGTTTGGGCATGACGTGCAATGCTGTTAAATCAGGTCCAATTTGCTGAGAAACTGCAACAAGACTTGTAGCTGCAGCCTGACAAACAGAGTGATTACTGAAACATGCTAAAGATCCATCATATTTAAACAAGAAGAACTACCTAGCCAAGGGGACAAAAGTATAAAATATGCGGCACCTGAAGCACTGGAATCCCCAAATTAGCTTGCATAAGAACTTGAATGTAAAGGCAACTTCCATCCTGATCAGTATGATAAACATACAAATAATTCATCAGTCAAGTACTCACATCAAGAATGAAGTTAATTTGAGCACATTTGAATTGTAATTCTCATACTTCAATCAGCTCCTTCACAACCACTTCTGTAGGCAGTAATGCAGCTACACCATCCAATGTCATTAGGCAATCCGTAAGTGCCAAAGTGTTCCAACTCTGGACAGGTTCGGACTTATTCACAAATGAAACACCAATGCAGGAATGAACAACATTTCTAAGTAAAGGTACAATCTGTCTGACAATAAAATCCTGTCCGAAAAGACCACCTGAAAGAATAAAGGAAATATTAGCATGCTAGCTATAGATGACTATTCCAAGAAGAGGTTATCCTGGAGAACTGGGAATACCGATTCTAACCACGACATCAATTCCTTCATTGCAGAGTCCTTTCCCGAACCGATGAATCAGAGGTAAAATTGTCTACATAAAAACTACTAGGTCAGTACCAACCTCAATTGACCACATATTAAAGCTAAATGCCTTCATCTATGAATTTACCTGATGAACTGTAATTGGTACACCAAGCTCTTCACTCGAGCCAATTAGTAGCACAGAGGCAGCACTAGCTGAACTTCTATGAGGAGAAACGTATAAATTTGATAGGACAATTGGATGTACTTTCTCCAGATACTCTTGTTTCCCAATGCTGCTCCACAACTCCTGGACAAATGAGTCTTGGAGAAGAGAGACTTTCATATGTGAGTAGCCTGCAACCTGCAACAAGTGCCGGACCGTGTAAAATGTGAAAAGTTTTAAAAAAAATATGTAGAAAATCCGCCTGCTGAAGAACAACACTGTGAACCAACCTGTAGAATCTTCTGGACAGAAGGCAAAACAAGTGTCTTTACAGCTTTTAGATTCAGGCACTTCAAGAATTCTTTTAGAATTATGTAAGCGCACTCTGCTTCAGTATCTGATAAAGGAGTTAATAGAAGCGGTACGCAATAGGGTGCACACATTTCAGCTGCAAATTTGCCCATATCTCTCAAAACTCCACATTTTACAAAACCTGCAGCATAACGAAGACGGGATCCATCTTTTGATAAAAGTTGAAGTGGGGCTAGAAACAAGTAACATGACCTAACTGTTGCCGGGAAATATGGAGACTCCAAAAGGCACTTGGCGGAAGGCCTCCTAGTTACATATAAAACAAGGAAATACTTCAGTTCTGAGAAATCTGAGATGATAAATGTTGAAACAAACAAAAACACAGCATGCATATATGCTCACTTAAATTCTCTGACATTTCTGCTTCATGGGAGACCACTGGCATTCTACAGTTATAGCAATGGTAAGATTTCTTCTTCTTTCTCTCTCTCTCTCCCCCCTCCCCTCTCTCTCTCTCTCTCTCTAGTTTTCTAGGATTGATCATACAGCTAATGTGGATCATACATGATATTGTGGATATTAATAAAGTGAATTAATATCAAAGGGAGCAAAAACATGGATGATAAGCATCTTTTCCCTGAATTATATACTGGGAGCGTATAATTAGCATCCTTGTCTCAGCTAACTCCCCCTACATACATAAATTTAGCAATGCAGTGAAAAGGAAATTATATATTGCGTGAACTATCCAGCTGCTTTTGTAGGAGTTGTACACACGCCATTGGTTCCTCTTAACTCGTCAAATTAGGAAATCGGACATGTGATAGATAGCAAACATAACATAACTTGTAAGTTTGTATAGTACAAATGAAGTTTCCTCTCTGGAGAAAATGAAGTTAATAATGATTCTTCCCGTCATTAACTCTTTCACTGGATATTGGATTCTATGACATCATTTGTAATCAACATTTAGGAAACAAATTACAACTATAAAGCTTCATACCAAGGACAGTTTGATCTTCTAGATTGAAACACAAAATGAACAAACACTAATCAGTCACACAACTTTACACACGAACTATGAAAAACTAAATTCCATATTTAGTACACTCGCCAAGTAATACGAAAAATGACGTAAAAAGAAACAAATAGAGTAATCAGATACTGGCTAAAGTAAATACATCATCATTTGATACAAGACACTCATAGACAAATTTTAGGGGTGCAAGGGAAATCTAGCTTACCTTTTCTCATCCTGCTGAATGCATGCTTCAACCAGGAGTTCAACTTGGGGAGGAAGTTCTTTCATTGCTTTAGGTGATATACCACTCTCTAAGTGCGTAGATAATGAGGTTGGATCGAATAGTGGCCTCTTCAAATAAAGCTCAGCTAAGATGCATCCAACTGAAAAAATATCCTTGGCAATATCTTCAGAAAGATTACTCAAACCGGATTTCTGCCTCCAAAGAAAAAGCTCCTGATATCCCGCTGGACTATCATCATACAACTCGATACACTCAAGAAGAAAATTCAAATCAACGACCGATGGCATTCCAGAGTTTCTGCCAAACCCAGGTACTCTAGATCTGTTTATGATAGAACTCTTACCTGGGGGGTCTTCTAATGAAGGACTATTTTTAACAAATTCATTTGTATAATAGAGAGGACACAAATGCAAAGAATGTTCGCAAAATGCAGCTGCTTCTTCGAGTTCTTCTAAATAAGTGGTTCCACAATCAGATGTACTTCCAAGAGCTTTCTTGGAAATACAATGACGAGCAGGGTGAGGTCGATTGAAGAGTTGGCGGCGCCCCACTGACCTCGGTATTCTGGGTTCTGAAGGGGGCAGCATAACATTTTTGGCAGTAACAGCTTCCTGACCCGACATTTTGTACCCAAATGTGATGTCTATCCAGTTATGAATTTGGCTTGAAACTCGATCACTTTCTAAAGCATCTCTATGCAATTTAATGAACTCCTCAACACTACCAGCCCATGAAGGTACTGCCAAGTCAGACATGCCCGAATGTCTAGAATGAAATATCTGGGAATCCAAGTAAAATTCAGGGATGCACTCGTCAGGGGTCCATTGGTAAAGTCTTTGCATTGTAGAAGGATACTCATTCGGTTCATATACTGAACGAACAGCCATCCTCAAAACGCTCAAAGGTAACCTCCTTGCTTTGTAACTGCAAACAGCTAGTTCAGATAGACACTCATCTGATACGTGGTGTGGAACTTCAGAAGTTGAATATGTGAAATCCAGCTGTTCATCCCCTTTTGCTAAACGCCACTTGCTTTTACTTAAATCTCGCCATCCGGTATCATTCTTTTCATCAGGTTTGATACTAAAATCAATAACCCATGGCATGACGACGTGAAAGGTGTGATCACCCCACCTTCTCCCAGCTAATCGGTTCAAGAGCAGCAGATATTCAAAATTACTCAATTCTCCCCTCCACCAACTACGAAAACCAGAGTGCCAATCCATAGATCCAGATAACTTTAGATCAGCATAAATCCCACTGGAGTAGCAGTCCTTCATGCAGCACTCAACAGGGGTAATAAGGCAACCCTCATTTCCAGATTTTGAGTTTATGTTAGAGCTCAACTTCAGCTTATCGCCAATATGAAGCCAACACCATAAAGAATCGGTCAAAAGTACATTCGATGGGCAAATACTACCATGGACAACTCCTAAACTATGCATCTGAACCAATGCAGATAGTAGCTGGTATACTAAAAATTTGATATGCCAGTCAGAGTACAAGGCACCGGGGCTGTAGTGAAGGATGTTCTCCAAGGTATAAGAAGCTTTTGGAAGTACTAAACTGATATGACTCGAGGATTTCATCATCCCCAGAATGGGCACTATGTTTGGGTGCCTAATACAGCCCGGAATACTGTTATCATCAAAAGATGGTATTCCAATTAAAGAAAGGAAATTTATGCTATCTCGACAAGTCGCTTTTCCTTCGATCAGGACACTAAGTGAAGACAAAATATGATCTTCCAGAAGTCCAGATAAGTACTGTGAAGCAACCTCCTCAAAAACAGAATATGATAAGATGCCAATCCGAGAAACTGGAGCCAAGGCAGATATTGTCCTCAGGCAAGAAAACCTACCAGACAAATGACAGGGCGAGCTTTTGCACCCTAATCCAGGTATTGATAAATTTCTGCCACCAGTTGAGAAACACTGAGATTCATATGATTTAGTTTGTAATGAAGTAATTTCATCACCAGGAATTCCAATACTGACCTCCACTTCATCTTGACGGATTACTGACGCAGCCGCATTATCTTTTCCATTTCCATGACTGCCATTAAGATGTTCAAGGCAACATTCCTCACTGAAATATAAAGGTAAGCGAGAAAACATCATATTGGAGATTTAACATAAATAATACAAGGATCTTATAAACAATATATAAGAATAATAATAATACAACGAAAAAATATGTTTGCACCCCTAAACTATTACCCCAAATCCCACTTCACCCTCGTGCGAAATTGGCCCCACTCTGATACCTCGTGTCTAAAATCGTCCCACTTGGCCACCTCCGTTCAACGGATGTTGAAAATCCTTGCCGATAATGCTAACTAATGTTACATTATAATTCATATTTTAGCTAATTAATAATCTGAAAAGTGTACAATAGTTATTATATAAATATATAATAATTAATTAATGTCAAGCGTAAACATTTACACACACCCTTCAAACTGTAATTTATCGTCCGCTAGCATTTCCTTTTAGGATCTCGTATGTCCATTGGACGGAGGTGGCTAAGTGGGACTGCTTCAACAATAGGGTACCGAAATGAAATAATTTCCACGTGAGGGTGCAAAGTGAGATTTGGTGTATAGTTTAGAGGGATAAACGTAGTTTGGCCTAATAGAAACATAATATAGCTACATTTTGGAATGCATTGTAGTTGCTTCTAAAACAGTTAACTTCATCAGAATCTTGTATCTTTGTATTTATATCCACCTATAATGTACAGTCAACACTAGTCTATCTTCACGAGTTGGCTTGGGTGTAGAATGTGTGATGGAAAGCTAAGAAAAGTTCATTAAAGAGATGAAAAATATCCGTTTATAAGAACGTGCAATAGCAGCCTATCACTTCCTTCTATTCATGAGATGAGGCCGTAACAGTCTATACAAGATGCTAAAATGTTAGGCCATGCTGAATTGTTGAATGATAACATATTTCCTTGACTTCCTTGCACAGCCTAGAATATTGATCATAGAACAATTTCAAGATTAGACTGCCATCCTACCAAATACACTGATCATTGAACTATTCTAGAACCTACATACGTAATTTTGCCTCAATAACCACCCATTAACAAGTTCCTATATTACAAGGGAGTTGTTGAGATAAAGTGTACTCCATTCATCCCAAAATGAGTACTCATCTTTGTTTATGATCTTGAACAAGAATGAACACTCATTTTCTTGACTAAGGGGGTACTATATAGGTGCATAACATGTGCCCCTCAGGCACAATTACCTTTTGCGCCAATATAGTCATATTTATATCTACCTATTGTTTATGTATATGTTTATGTTTGAGTTTACACATAGCTGTGCCCAACACCACTTATATATCTCCACGAGTTCGCTTTGGACGGAATATCAGCCCCAAATGGATTCCCGACTGACAACCAGTAAAATGCACCCCAAACCAAATTGTTCGAAGCATAAAATATCTCCTCAAAATTCATCCTCTATCCTAAGCATCCGATCACTGAATTTTATTGAACTTACACTACCCTTGTACCAACTACGGCTGCTCTATTAAATTCCCAACCAATAGTAACATTCCCAACCAAAAGTTACGAGTAACATTAACCAATGAAGAAAAGTTGAGGAATCATAATTACAAAAACAAAATGTTCAACTATCAGAATTAAGCAGTTAGATGGACAATAAACAGTCGATGGGAATAAATTGCTAAGGGATCATACATGTAATTAGCCAAGCAATCGTCTTGACGTCTCTGAATATAAACCAATTCAAACTGATCTGGTGATGTCTCCCCGTCAGGGTTGGAAATCTACATGAAAACCAAAATTTTGCAGAAATTTATGAACATCAGCGGTTAAGAAAATCCACACACATAAACACACACCAAGTACCTGGACGACTGCGGATGAGCCGAAGGGGAGAACCGACTCAGGGATTGCATAAATGAAAGTGAGATTTTCCGAGAAATCGGAGCGAATTTGACGTTGGAGACACTCAAAGCACATTTGTTGAGCTTCTTCTCCCATCTTCAGGGTTTAATTTTTCACAACTTTTTCCGAGGAGAAAATCACTTGGAGGAAATTTTAATTTAGGGTTCAAATGTTAACAACGTTAGTCAATTTGAGGTTTTTGGACTAAAATGCAAACAAAAATCAGTTAAGTCACACGACGTGCTCACTCTGCTCTGGCGCCTTGCTCTAGTTCAGTCCGCCCTCCAACCAAGCCCCGGCCCCGGCCCCAAAATCTCTTATTCCATAATATTTCAGGCCGAACCACAACAACCTCATCATTCCTCCAGTAAATGTGGAATTAACTCCCACACATTAAGTACCAAATCCCTTCCAACCATTAACACATACATACGCTTGATAAACGACAATTATACCCTTAAAAAAGTCAAGTGATATGCCCATGAATGTTTTCCTGTTAAAAAGCTAACAATTTCGTTAGGTATTTTTTTTTTTTTTATCAATTTGCAGCAATATGACAAACACAAGAATGGTGTTACAAAACGGGAACCAAATTGCAAAAATAGTACAAACACACACACATGTAACCAAATTACAATTGACAATGATTTAATATCCAAAAATGAACATAACACTATGATTCCTTGACTGTATTCCCAACTCCAACTCCAACTCCAACAATCTCTTGTTCTACTCTGTGTATGTATGTAAGACTTCATTCCAGACTCCAACAACACTATTATATCAACCTTGTTGTTGCACCGCACACAGTTTTTTCGCAGAAAACACCCCCCATTAACCTCTACTTCCACTGTCTGCACTGCACCAGTTAATTCATAAAAATCCCGTGGATGCTTTTAACCAAATACAAATGTCGTTTCGTTTGCATGCCTCAACTACAGTTACAGTTCAACACCAATTCATAAAAATCCCGTGGAGTTTGTTCAACATAACATTTTATTTTTTTTTATCAAATGATGAACAAACAGATCCATAACACAATATTTGGAAATAGGGCCAGCTGATCCACCTCCTCCAACCCACCTGCCCACCAACGTTTAAAACATCAACAAAACTAACATACATACTACAGTGTCGCTCATTCTTTTCTTTTTGGTTTCTCTCTCAGAATCATCATCATCCTCATCACCTTGTTCTTCTTCTTGCACTTGTCTCAACCGTACAGATGCCTCCATCAACGCAGCAAAGCAGTCCCACAACAGCCCACTAGTCTGACTTCCTAGCCTCTCAATCACTTTCACCAATGTCATTACTGGAAACCATTACAGACCCAATGTTAATATTCTTGATTAGTTAACAGAGAAACTTTCCTTCACCCCCTTAATATGTTGCCAGATGGTCTCCGTCCCAAACTTATTTCCGTTTTGGGCGTCCCATACTATTGGTTACTTACTCAAAATGTTCAATTTTCTTTCTCCTACCCACTCACAACAATTATCCATATAATAGTCATTTTCTCTCTCCTACCTACTCACAACACCTATTTTCAATTTTAGTAATCATTAGTTTGGGACGAAGGGAGTATAATTTTGGTCCTTTCTATGCACTATTCTTGTAATTTTTGACCTTCATTTGTGTCAAGTCCAAACTATACAGTGTCATAACAGTTTTAACCCTCTTTAAACTTTATGTGAAATTACCCCGCCACTGATTTGACAGTGCTATACCAAGTAGAAAAATAGACTTGAAGAAAAATAAAGCAGTATAAACTAACCAGATAACTTTAACTCAGACTCCGTGCTCAAACTTGCTGGACGAGATAAAACAAAGAGAAGATACCCAGGCTGTGAATCCCTCACGTTCATCCTTCTCTAAGACATTGGTGAAAATGATCATTTCCTTTTATACGGTCGGAACTCGATTGTTTTGCAAGAGCCACCGTCGGAAGAAGAGAGAGAAACGGTCGAGAGAATTAGAAGGTCGTGTTTACCTATTTGAAAATGATCCTTTCCTTTTATAAGGGCAACAAGTCAAAAGGTTAGTTTGGTAATTTCGTTTTTATCAGGCGCCAAATTAGATGGTCGAGATGGTCCAGGGACTTATTGGGGGTTTTGTAAATATCAGTCCTTATTGGTAGTATTTATTTGACTGAAGAACTTATTTATTGGTCGAAAATAATGATTTTAATAAAGATTTAAAAATGGAAAATGATTGGCATAGTGAACTTTTAAGTGGAATTTTTGAAGCGACTGATTTGGCCAATTACATCATCATGCCACGTCAAACCCAACCTATACTGCTTATCACGTCTCTCTTCCCACTAACTACATTATCCCACTTCTCTTTCTATCTATCTCCAAACTTCTCACTACCCCAATCAGTTAAATTCTTATTTTCATTCTGTGTCAGTCAAATGGTGGGCCAGAGAGTTGATGACACGTAGTTCGCAGTCCTTTTTCGCCATGCTATGGTTGCTAAGCGTATCACTGCCCTTTAAAAATTGTTATTATATCACTGTTATTGTATCACAATTGATAACACTATAAAAAACAATTATTAGATTTACATTAAGATTCTTAAAAAAAAACTATCAAAATCCTATTTCGAGCGGGACAGAGTGAGTAGAGGGAGAGAGAGAGAGATGATTTTAAAGGTGTGATGTTATGATTGTGAACCTTTTAAAAGTATGATTCTAATTACAGTAGCAAATGCATTAACTTGCATTGCATCATCACTTGAAATAAAGTTGTACAAGCTTCTTTAGTGTGTCAAAAACACTTGTAAAGGGGTTAAACTGAACAGATGAACTCAATCCAATATCTGGAAACTGGTTTGTCAGAGCTTGTTGCATTCCTGCCATCGACATCATTGCTGCCAACTGGCTGTCAGACACCTCACAATCTTGCGGAGTATCTTTGATTTTGTTTGGATCATACCCGAAGTTCCCCAAGTACTCCTTGTATTTCTCTATAAATTTCGGCCCTGGATTTGGTGTCCTTGAGTATATCTGAAATGATTGAGCAGAGTAACATTATATACTTTCTTTAAGATGTGTTTATTTTTTTGAAATACCAATTACAAGTTCACTACATTGATGTCAGATATGATGTGTACCTGAATAAAGCTCTTGTCTTTTGCTCCTGAAACAAGGGCGAAATTGTCATAATCAGTAGCAATCACGTCGTAAGGCTCCTTTGGAATAAATGGCAATGTAGGAAACCGAAGGTAGCACTTCTGTCTAATCATCTCTCGTTTTTCCAAATCCGTTTCAGTCTTCTCCAGTTCTTCATCCGATATACACTGGACCCTTCCCCTTATACCGGTGATGTATCCATCAGGACCTCCGTGCACACAAAACGTGTCGACCTGGATTGCAGATGCTGCCATATCAAATGTATAAACACCCTGCAGTAAGAACCAAATATAAAAGCTAAGAAACCCATTTACCTAATAGCAGGGACGGACGCAGTTACCATTATTATCTTAAGAGCAATGCTAGGGCCACAAAATCTTGCTCACAATATCCCATGCGGCAGTCATTGATTAGTGTTTATTTAAATTATCTAGTGTTTGGGCCCACAGAATGCGCATCAAATCTAATTATGGCAACTATGTTTTTTGTTTTTTTTAGCAAGACTTACCTGAGTGCAGTGGCAATCTTCTTGACCTTGTCCTGCAAACCCGCGTTTAAGAGAAGCAACTTCAAACCACCTTCCTGAATATCTTACGGGATCAAAGTTTGATGCTGTCATACCTCTCATCATCATCAGCTTAGGCCCCTCATCAACTGGAAGAGTAGGCTTACTGTCTGCAGCATTTGCAAGCTGGTATAAGTTACTATGAGAAAGTTCACCCCCAAAAGCCTGCCAAAGGGTGAAATTATAAGCAATGGCGGACCCAAGGTAATTAATCAAATAATCTGTGTGGTTCAGTGGGTAAAATGCCAAGTTTTTTATGGTTGTGGATTTGAGTCCCACAACAAGCATTTTATTCTCACAAGAAGCTTTATAGTGCATTGGTGCACCCACTTACGAAATGTGTTATTGGATCCGCTACTGATTATAAGTCTTGTTGATATTCAGTTGTGGATTATCTAGTTGTCGCTTATTTATTCATGGCTATTATCTGATTTCCCTGGCATCGTAAACATTGATGAGGAAGACTCTAGACTTAACATCATCAAAATAACAGGGCAGCATCGCAAAAAAGTGGGATATCACCAAGCAATGGATATACATCTTAAGTTCTATACCCGGAAATCTTCTGAGCTTTGGTATTCATAAAGATTAGAGACCTTAGGAAAACTTGGCACAAAAATGCCGACTGTTATCAGTTATCTTCTTGTTTCAAAGCTAAAATATCTGTTGGCTGCCCATCTTTGATTGCGTTATACCCCTGGAAGCTGTAGCACTGATTAAAACACTCTCACTACATGGGGACGAGTTATCATGGGTTCTAATTATAGTTTTCAATCAGACATTACTGAAGATCTTAATACTAGTAATTCAAGGAATAAATCAACAAACCTGGTTTGTTTGAGAGAGAAAAAGGACAGAAGCTGCAAGGCCTGATACGACGTGTCGTCTCAAGCTCTTAGTTGACACGGGTTGCTGAAAACCACAGTCAACCTTAACTTTCCCAGTCAGTTCCCTGTAGGGACGGATCAGCCGATGAGGAAACTCATACACTAATAATGAGGGTACTATCTTGTGACACTAAAATTAAATGACTCATCAAAATAAAAAGAAAATTCGAGAATTCAAATTGAATTGTGGGAATCAAGGTTTTCAAGAATGCAATGGAGTCTCTTATTAAGGATCTAAACTGGAAAATCTCTTAATACTCAACAATCAGTGCAAAGTGATTCCAAAAATGAAAGTTTAACACTCAACCGATGAAATTGAGTTACATTTTCTTACATTCAAATTATTATTATTTTTCTCTGATAAAAAGGTACATACAATGCAATTAAGGGAGAGAAAAATAAAAAGGAAGAATAGCAAACAAAATGAAAGATGATCGAATGCAAACCCTAGAAATAATTATGAATGTGGGTATTCACCTGGGGGGATGAGATTGAAGAATCGGAGGCAATGAATGGCCAACAACAGTAATTGAATGATAACCCATTTTCTCAATCGATCAATTCTTCAAATTTGCTGCTTTCGTCCTCAATGGTTCATAGCAGCCAAGAGTTACTATTCCCTGTGATTTTGGGCTAATTCCATTCACACTCCCATCACCATCCCCACCGCGCCCCCACCTTATTTGGCTCTAGTAAGCAACATCTTTTCCTTCATTTGTCTGGTATAAATGAGGTTTGGTTTCCTTTTTTGGTAAATATAAAGTCACAAAAAAAGCCACAAAATGTGGCTTACAAAATGATGTGTCAAAATTTTATTGGTGTTTTTTATTAGAGTGTGTCGGTTTCACAATCGATACAACCAATAAAATATCGTTACCTCACTTTGTATCCATCATTTTGTGAATTTCTTTTGTGCCCCGAGCATTGCCCTTCCTTTTTATTGCTCCCTCGGTCCCTCCCTAATTATGAGTGTCCAATTTTAAGAAATATTTGTCCCAAAATGAGTATTTATTTTGATCATAATTTTATCCATAAATATTTTATAAAAAAAAATTCACCGGTCTCTTTATACTTGCCAAAACTAAATGTTTGTAAAGAAAATTACAAGATTATATATGAATTTTGCCACAAAATTGTACAAAAAGTTATGTCCCTTAAAATGAAATTTGGACACTCATTTAGGGATAGAGGTAGTAACTTTTATAATTTATACTCCCACCAATCTAAAATATCTGTCGCTTTTGAACAATTTTTTCGGCTCAAAATAGCAGTCAATTTAGGGTCAAAACAATGACAGTTATTTTAGATCGGAAAGGTGGACTATAAATAAAGTTAAGCATGAAACTTTCACCATTAATATGCCGTAATAGTTGCATTTCTTAATCTTTGTGAAAAGTCTAAAAATGACAGTTATTTTAGATCGGAAAGAGTAATTCACAATATTTATGGATTACTTATTTTCCTTTTGGCATTGTCCCATAACAATTGTTACTAATCCAAAATGAAAAGGTGATAACTTTTTAACGTAGTGGACTTACTTGACCACTCACAACGATAATCCATTTATTATTCTTTACCCTATAATATTCTCTATCAACTTTTATTTTTCATACTCACAACACCTATTTCACTATTATTATTATACTTTTTTTTATTTATGCGCATTCAATTTTGGTAACAACTATACTCACTCTGTCGCACTTTAATCTGTCCCACTTTAATCTACAATTCTAATTTTAATTTACAAATCTTAAAATAGAAAGTTTTTAACACTTTTTAAATAACGAGACTCACTTGTCATACTCATAATAACTACTCACTTACTATTTCTTACCCTAATTTCTCTCTTTTACTCAACTATCTACACTTACAACATCGCATTTTTCAACTTATCTTTAATTCTTGTGGCAAAGCTCATTTTTGTAAATTAAAGTGAGATGGAGGGAGTATAATTCTTAGTACTTTATTTCCATAATAAATATTTACAGTATATCTTTTTTAAATGTATCAAAATAAACGTGCATCTTTAATTTTAATTTTAATTTTAAAAGCACAAGTACTTCCAAAAAAATTCCATTTTATTTGCTTTTACATTAGGTTCTTTTTATTTATACGTTTAAAAAAAAATACTACTATTCGAGTATATGTCCATTCCCTCAAGATAAAATGTTGATGTCAATATAATCATTTTAATAAAATTTCAAAAAGTGCAATTGACGTATCATTAAATGATTTATCAATAAAAAAAATTATTGTGATCATTAGATTTACACTAATGCTAAATCAAAGTTCATTTATACCTTAAAAAAGCAAAAATGAACAAACTTTTTGGGACAGAGGAAATATTTTTTTTTTCCTTAAAAAAATGAAACTAAAACATTTCAAATTTCAAAAGGTGGATAGTAAGAGATTAGATCTATAATCCATGGTTTTGCAGACAATTTGAGTCGTCTTTTTATCATTTGAAATCGTATACTCCGACACTGTATATGATTTCAAATGATACTCAACCCACTCTGCTACTCAAATCTCACACACAAATGTAATGTAAACATTACGTCTTTCTCAAGTCTGAATCCTTCCTTTTTCAATTCAGATCTCATTACCCTTTTCAACTAAGCTTCAATTTTGCTTTCATGGTGGATGGATAGCCCTACTTCTTCACCTATCACCTTGTTCATACTGTTTTCCCTCTTTCTCTCTTTCTTGAATCTTTGAATTTCTAATCTTTAAATTCGACAATGGCGACCAAATCTTCTTCCAAACCCACAAAAGAACCGCCGTCATCTACCCCTCCTTCTAGATCATCTTCCTCTTCTTTGTCTTCCCATTTCGCCATGATTGAGCTTAAACAGAAAATTCTCTCTTCTATCTCTAAACTCTCCGACAGAGACACCCACCAAATCGCCGTCGACGACCTCCAGAACATTATTCAGACCATCTCTCCCGACGCCGTCCCCATGCTCCTCAACTGTTTGTATGACTCCACCAATGACCCTAAACCCTCCGTCAAGAAGGAATCCATCCGTCTTCTCTCTTTCCTCTGTGCTACCCACCCAGATTCCACCGCCACCCATTTCACCAAAATTATTGCCCACATTGTCAAGAGGCTTAAAGACTCCGATTCCGGCGTCAAGGATGCGTGCCGTGACGCTGTTGGGCAGTTGTCGGCGCAGTATTTCAAAGGAGGTGATAGTGGGTCAGTGGTTTCTTTGTTTGTGAAGCCATTGTTTGAGGCCATGAATGAGCAGAACAAAGGGGTTCAAGCTGGGTCCGCGTTGTGTATGGCTAAGATGGTGGACCTTGCCACTGACCCGCCCGTGGCTGCGTTTCAAAAGCTGTGCCCGAGGATCTGCAAGAACCTTAACAACCCCAATTTCTTGGCCAAAGCTGCACTTTTACCTGTCATTGCCAGTCTGTCTCAGGTCTGCTCACCACAATTTCTCTAGTACTGCTGTTGTTTCTTTGACTTTAATGTTGAATCTGTTCATTGTTTGTGGTGAATGTTGATATACTTGCATATTAGGAATCTGAATATTGGATTTCAATTGTGTTGTTAAGATTTTGACATTTGCCTAAATGATGCAATGCACTTGATGATTAATTAGTAGAGAGATCAGTCCTTAATGCACGGAGAATCAATCACGACTATAGTATTAGAACTTGTAAAATAAAACAACAGGGCCAATCAAAGACTTAAAAGTCTTGTAAAACTTAATGCAGGTAGGGGCTATTGCACCACAAGGGTTGGAGGCGTTGCTTCAAAGTATTCATGAATCTCTTAGCAGTACGGATTGGGCAACACGAAAGGCAGCTGCTGAAACATTAAGTGCCCTAGCCATACATTCAAGCAACTTGATCACAGAAGAAAGTGCTGCATCCACACTGACAGTGCTTGAGGCTTGTCGCTTTGACAAGGTAAACTCTTTGGCTCATTCCTCTAGTAAATTAAGTATTTCTCCTCTTTGCCTATATTAATAATGACCATGTCACGTTTGGTTTCATGAAGGCAATGAAGCAACCGCATCTTATGTCGGTGGCTGCAGTTTACATTATTAGGATTCTATAACTGTGCGACTTGAAACATTCCTTACCCCAATTTTTTTTGAGTATTACCTACTAGCTACTTGACCAACACACACCCCTTTATTTTTCAACTGACCTGATGTGTATTAAAAAATATATTTCCATTTTTATAGATTGTATAGTGCATTTTTTCACTCTTGAATGCCCTTCTGTGGCCTGTGGGTATTATCATAATCTTTAGTTCATGTAGTTACGGCTACCATATGTCATTCTTACGTGCTTGCACTTAGATCATGTATTAGGCTACTTGCAGTTGAAAAAAGCCATTATGGCACATCCTTGGCTATAGGTTCAAATGGTAACATACTTGAGTAGTTTTTGGCATGAAAATGTTGTGATTTGCGATCTCTAGTTCAAGCATGAAATTGTAATCTGCATCTTTTGCTGTCTGATACTCCATCTGTTACAAAAAAAGAGTAAGCAATTTTGACAAGTAACTCTTTTTACATTTCAAAAAAGATCTCTCATTTGTTTTTTTAGCAAATCCCTCTTCAACATTTGCTTTAAGATAGCTTTATTCGAACATTTTTTGAAAATCACTTGAGCCTATTTTTAGGACTATGACTTTTATTGGACAAAGGAAGGCTGCGTGGCTCTTTATCTAGGATGGAGGGAGTATCCATTTTAGATTTAGCAATGTGACATGAGGCATCTTTGGTGGGTTATGGGACAATCTTAGCTCACCCGTATAATAGATATGCTTATGCTCCCTCTGTCCCGGAAAATAAGTCCCTCTTTTTTCCGATGTTACTACGAATGAACTTTGAGCAATAATTTCGGTTACTTTTAATTATCCAAATGAAAAATTACAACCTGTTATTGATACACCATTTTAAATACTATCAACACCAGTTTTTAGATTCTCATTAAGATAATTAAAAGTTCATTCGTAGTAACAACAAAAAAAGAGGGACTAACTTTCCGGGACAGAGGGAGTATAACTATAAGGGTTCATATGTAGTGATCTCACTTTTGATTTGGTTTACTATAACTTGGCTGTTTTAAATTGCATAGGTTTATGCCTGCTCCTATTGCAAATAACAATGCATATTCACCTTCTCATTGACCGAAATCTGGATGTTTCAGATAAAACCCGTAAGAGATTGTATAGTAGAGGCATTACAAATCTGGAAGAGTAAGGCAGGTAAAGGAGCAGATGGGGCTTCTAATGGGAAGAAAACATCCTCTCATGGTAAAAAAAAATATGGCTGTAACTATTTTACCTGATTGCATTCTTTTGCCTCTCTCCACCCCTAACTTATTTACTGATGCTTCAATTGTATGCTTCAGATGGTGAAAAGTCTGAACCAGCCCAGATCTCGAAGAAGGACCCCCCAAATTCTGCTGAGAGAAGAATTGAGACATCTTCGAATGACTTATCAACTAAGGTTAGCAATATTTCAGACAAAGCAGCTGGAATATTGAAAAAGAAGGCACCTGCTTTAACTGACAAAGATTTGAACCCAGAGTTCTTCCAGAGGCTTGAAACAAGAGGTTCTGGGGATTTGCCTGTTGAAGTAGTTGTTCCTCGTAGATGTCTCAAGTCCTCAGATCCGCACAATGGAGAAAACGGTGTGGAACTCAATGATGTGGATGGAAGAGTAAACTTAAGGGACAACGGCCAATCAGAGGAGGGATCTATGAGTGCTAGATACCGTATGCAGGAACAAGGACATGAGGGTGCATCTTCTAGAAGACGAGATTTTGATGATAATAATGGTCAAAGTCAAAGGGAGTCATCTGCCTTTCGTGTGGGTCAATCTGAGGGTCTTAGTAACAAAGGGAATTGGTTGGCCATCCAGAGGCAATTACTACAATTGGAGAGGCAACAGGCTCATCTCATGAACATGCTGCAGGATTTCATGGGCGGGTCCCATGATGGAATGGTGACTTTGGAGAACAGGGTTCGGGGTCTAGAAAGAGTTGTTGAAGACATGGCACGGGACTTGTCATTATCATCAGGTCGGAGAGGTAGTAATTACATGACAGGATTTGAGGAATCTTCTGGTAGACCATTAAACAAGTACAACGGCTTCCCTGACTATCCTAGTGCCAATTCTTTTATTGCTTCAAGCGTGAGGGGAAGAGGCCCTTGGAGACCTGATGTATCCGAGTCCTGGGACTATCATAATTATGGTAGGAACGGACAAAGCAGTGGCATAAGGAGGGACAAAGGGGACCGACCTGTAAGGTTTGGGGAAGGACCTTCTGCAAGAAGTGTTTGGCAGGCTTCTAAGGATGAAGCAACTTTGCAAGCAATTCGATTTGCTGGTGAAGATAATGGGCCCACTCGAAAAACCAGAGTTGCAATACCTGAAATGACAGCAGAAGCAATGGGAGATGATAATCCTGCTCAAGAAGAACGGGACCCGGTCTGGACTGCTTGGAGTAATGCAATGGACGCACTCCATGTGGGAGATATGGATTCGGCGTATGCAGAAGTTTTATCGACTGAGGATGATCTCTTGCTTGTAAAGCTAATGGACAGATCTGGCCCTGTGATTGATCAGCTCTCTGGTGAGATAGCATGCGAGGTATTGCATGCTGTCGCGCAGTTTCTTGTGGAGCAAAACTTGTACGACATCTGTTTGTCTTGGATTCAACAGGTATGTCTTTTTTGTTACTAAGATACACTCCCTCCGTCCCTAAATGAATGTCTGTTTTCAAGTAATTTTTTTAAGGATAAAGGGGGTATACTTCCTCTGTCCCATAACAATGTGCACAATTTTGGGTGTGCACAAGAATTGGGGTTTTTGTGAATATGAAAAGTGTGTTAGGAGAGAGAAAGTGGGGTAGAGAATAATAGTAGATAATTTATGTGAGTATGACAAGTGGGTCCCATTGAATAAAGAAATATATAATATTCCATTTAGGGAAAGTGTAACTTATCAATGGGATGCCCAAAACTGAAGTTTGTGCACATTGTTATGGGACGGAGGGAGTATTTATTTACTAAGATGTACATGTAAATAATTTCCAGTGGCTGTGTTTAATGTAGCTTTACTTATGAAGTTGACCTTATTACATGGCTCCTTTGCTTCTTGTTGACCAGTTGGTGGATTACACATCAGAAAATGGAAATGAAGTCTTGGACGTCCCCATGGAAGTGAGAAGGGAGCTTTTGCTGAATCTGCACGACGCATCCTCAGCCTATGACGTACCTGAAGATTGGGAAGGTATGTCACCAGACCAACTCGTATTGCAGCTGGCCTCTGCCTGGGATTTTGATCTGCAACAGCTCGAGAAGTAATTATCTTACAGCCTATTTGTATTAAAAATTGTTGACTTTGAATTTGTTGGTCTGGTATAGGGTTTATACATTTTGATGCATATAAATGAGGTGGGATTTTGTGGAACAAAGAAATTCACAACTTTAGTTTAGTGTTGCAGTTTGTATGATGATTAATTCAGAAATAGAAAGAGAGCATCTGCTTCATTTTGCTTCTGAGATTGTTAGGTTCTTGTTTATCCTCCCACCAGGAAAGTTCATTTCATTTTTTATGGTCAACTTGACTGAACTTGGACCAAAGATTTAGGAAACGGCAAGCTGTTTCCACCATATTAAGTACAAGGATAAACAGCACCAGAAACTTTTGTATGGCACAATAATGTTTGAATATATAAGCAGATTTGTTACATACAGTTAGAGTGTTATAGACAGTAAAAACTATATACAACAGCTAGAACTGCGAATAGATTCTAATACATCCGTAAAAAAATTGCAAAATACATGTGGGTGATTTGAAGAATTGTACTGTACATGACTCCAAGTCCGTCTCGGCTATATCAACCAGAATCTACTTGGCAGAATACCAGTTTTTGGCACATTTTGCATCAACTGATAGGTCAACAGTGAGAATATTCTTCCCATTGAAGGGTTTGGACATGCAGTCAACGACTATCGCCTTGGCAATCTCAGCTGACTCTGTTGGCCCTTCCAGGATCACTTCATCATGCACCTGTTTCCAAATCAATGTTAATTTCCAAGTACAATTTTGCAAAAGCCATGTCAACTTCATGGGTAAGTCAAAAAAATGGATATTTATAAGTCATAATATCACAATTAAGCATATCATAGATCGAAAAATAGAGCCAGGGAATAGAAGCTGTAAAGCATACTCCCTCCATCCCAGCACAAGTGACACTTATTTCCTTTTCGGTCTGTCCCAACACAAGTGACACAGCCCAAAATGGATATGTTTTAATATATTTATATTCAACCAACCCCACTATTTAACCCCACTCATTCTCTCTCTTCATTTTCCACCACTCATTTTATCCAACCAACACTACTATTTACCCCACTCATTTTCTCTCTTCATTTTCTACCACATATCTACTACCTTTCCTTAATCTCCGTGCCCAAAAGTTGGTGCCACTTCTGCTGGAACAGAGGGAGTACATAGTATTCCCTCTGTATCTAAATGAATGTCCAAATTTCCAAAAAAATTGTCCCAAAATGAATGTCCAATTTTTCGAGAAGTTACTAAAGCATCCCTCACCATACCATACAACATGTTCTAATTCACACTCATGATGGAATATGGAGAGATCATTAAGCGTTTTTATGTACTTATGTTGCTAAACATGCTTAAGTTTAAAACACATGTTTAAAACACATGTTCTTTTGAGATAAACATTTTCAGACTAGTTTCCTAGTGAAGTAGCCGTGACCTACTTCTTGGATACATTTAGACGAGTTTCGAATGGTATCTTTATTTCAAATGGAGTAAACGACTAAAATGACCCGCGTACTATGTGAATAACACCAATTTGACCTCCGTACTATCTAAACTACCAAACTAACCTGCGTACTATCCATAAATTAACCAAATCAACCTAAATCGTTAACAGAATTTAATAGGCGTTAACAAATGTCAGTAATTTAACGAATATTGCTATCAATCTTTTGAAAAATATTAACCATATTACAAAGGGGCAAAATGCAAATAAATAATTTACAAATAAAGCCCTCAATTAATACCTTATGTACCTTAAAAAACTAGTAAATCTTATTCCCAGCAAAACCAAATCCCTTTTTCTCCACCAAACAGCCATTACCCCCAACCCCAACTAGCGCAGCTCCCACCCCACCGGCCGACCGCCCTCCTGCGAAACACCATTTTCTTCCCAGTACCCACCAGCTCAAACCTTCCCTCGTCTAGATCTAAAACCATTCCCCTTTCCCCTTTTTTCCTACCACTTCGTGATACAACAATTGCACACCCACGCCGCCACCGCTGTCTTTACCCCTCGTCATCGTCGGTCAAGCTTCGTCGTCGCCGGTCAAGCGTCGCCGTCGTCGGTCAAGCTTCATCGTCGGTCAAGCATCGTCTATCCGGCCACCCCACCTATGCCCCCTCCAAATCGATTTCTCTAACTTTCTCTCTCGCTGTCCTAAAATGTGCTAAATCTGCAATTAATTTTGAAATCAAATCAAGCATCTTCTTATTTTCGTTCATGGGATGCATCTGCAACTCTGTCTACCCTTTTAGGTGTTCTCAGATGCCCAACTCTTTTTGTATTGATTTATTTCCCCATAAATTTTATGTAAATTCATTTGGATGGTTGAGTTGTGGCTAGGGTTATTTGAATAAATGAATAAATTGTGACAAGGAGGGATGGGGTGCTTGGTGGTAGGGGATGGTGGTGGGTGAAGGGTGGGGAAGGAAGGGACGTTCGTTCCTTAAAGAGGGTGAAACCACCACCATTGATGAACAAAAGTGAAGTTTTTTTTTTTTTTTTTTTTTTAAATTTGATTTGTGGATTAGGTTTTGTTTAGTTTGAATTGGGTTGGATAGAGCCTTTGAATGAGGGAATTAAGAGGAAGGGGTTGGGCATGTGGTGATGGAATGGAAAAGATGATGAGAAGTAGTTTTCTTTGTCCTTCCTTTTCTCATACGATTTCAGATCAAGGATGATGGTGGGATAAGGTGGTGGGGTGTATATTAATGTTTATTGGGGTGTAGTCTGAAAATTTTGACTATAATATCCGTTAAATTACTGACATTTGTTAACGGCTATTAACATCTATTAACGATTTGGGTTGATTTGGTTAATTTATGGATAGTACGCAGGTTAGTTTGGTAGTTTAGATAGTACGGAGGTCAAATTGGTGTTATGCACATAGTACGCGGGTCATTTTGGTCGTTTACTCATTTCAAATGTGGTGGGGAATTGCTTTGACGTACAAACGGAAATATATACTTCTGCTGTCCCCCATAAGTATCAAATTTCAAAAACATTTGCCCTTGAATGGGTGTCCATTTTCTAGTGAAGTTTCTAAATGCACCCTTTTCGATCATTATGTTCTAATCTGCACTTGCAATCAAAATATGGGATCACTAAGCGTAATTATGTACATAAGCGGAACGTGCTAAAAAGTCAACTCCTTTAATTTAGCTTCAAAAACAAAAAATGGACACTCATCTGCGGACGGAAGGAGCATCTTTGTTGAGACCCCTATTTCTGACTAGGGTATTTCCACTAGAAAGGATTTTAGTTTACAGAATAAGTAGTGTTTATCATTGTCAATCAAAAACATGATTAATGGCCAGCCACCAACAGGGGGTAGATTAATCAAAACTTCAGAAATACAAGGAAATCATTTAAGTTATATACAAAATAAGGTTGGGGGATTAACCTGCAAAAGCAACTTCCATCCAAGCTCCTTCAAAAGGATATTTTTGGATATTTGCAACATTGCACACATAGCCACATCAGCAGCACTACCCTGTTATGGAAGTTTAAGTATGAGAGAGAGAGAGAGAGAGAGAGAGAGGAGGAGAGGGGATGCTTAAGAAGATCAAGAATCGAGACCTGGACAGGAGTATTAATGGCAGCTCGATCAATGTGACCTTTTTGATATCGACTAGCATGTTCTGTCGAGGGAAAAATACGAGCCCGTCCGAGCAATGTATGAACACGCTGAGTTCTTTGAGCTTCCAATTTACGTACTTCTTGCCACTGACGCACTTCTTCCCTCCCTGAATACCATAGTTTAACTGTTTCCCTGGCTTCTTTCACCGAAACCTGAAATAAAGATGTGAATAGCAATCTTCTAAGCAAACAGTTATTCAACCATCATATTGGTCTGATAAGACAGGCTTACCTTCCAATCACGAGCAAGTCCCACAGCAGTTTTTCCATATGCAATAGAAAAGTTCAGCATCTTCGCTTTCCTTCTTTCAGATGCATATACATCCTATACAGAAGAAATTACAAAAAATTTAACAGAAACAATTTGAAAGAAAATCTACATAAAAATTGAAGAAATTGGTCCACAGTGAAGCCGTAGATCGATGCTCAAGAGTGGAGGAAAATTCACATGGGAGGAACCAAGATGCCGAAAGAGCAAAGAATCATTAACAGGGGCATTCTACTGCATTGTAGTCTTTTAGATATAACCATACATTACAAATGAAATCGGCTTCACAATCCTGAGTGTTAAGTACTCCCTCCATCCCAAAATGATTGTCCATTTTTTGGGACGGGGTTAGTATGTTGAAATGGGCAGGAGGGATGAAACTTCCGCGAATTTGACCCACAATAGCAGTTACTAGCTGATTCGGATGGAAGGTGTTTCTGTATAATGATTTGCTAACATGAAACTTCTGAAAACCGTATGACACTGACATGTATGTATGTAAAGAGAAGTACAACGCATAACAGCATCATCACATATATACATTCATAACTAACCTCTTCACCAATCAAGAAAAGGGAAGCAAAAGAAGACTCAAGATCAACCAATGCTTTTAGTGGAAATATACCAAAAAAATGAAATCTTAATTCACCTTTAATAAAGGAACTGGAGGCTTGTCTTCACCAGGTAGAGGATGCCACTCAAGAAGCACCTCCTTTTTATCTACAGCATCACGGATGTAAGAATACATGTTCATTGCGGTCCTTGAATGGAAATCTCCACCAGCCTCGAAGGCGTCCAACATGCTTTTACAGTTGGAAAGATGTGCAAGGATCCTAAGTTCCAACTAATCAATAATAATAATAATATATTCAGTTTACATTTATATAGAAACGGCAGTACAAGAGCACCAGACAGGAATAGCAACAATCAGAACTGCCATTTACCTGACCGTAATCAGCAACAATGAGGGAGTTTCCAGGTGCTGCTATGAACGCCTGGCGAATTTTGTATCGATCCTTCTCTAAAGCAGGCTGATTCTGGTTTACAGAAAATTAGGATATATTAGCAAATATAACCATTCAAGAAAGGGAGACAGAGAATATGGATTTTTACTCCATTGTAGTTCAAAGTTGCTATTGATGTTAATGATATTCAAAATCCATTAAACACATTCCATAACTCTCTTAAGGGAATGATGACCAATCAGGCATAACTGCTCACACAATGTTTTAGAACCACAAACTACACCATCTCCTGGAATCGTTTCTTATATAAATAAATGAACCTTAGTTGCATAAACCTTCCTGAACAATGTACCCCCCCCCCCCCCTAGACCTAGCATTTCATGAGCAGCTCATTTTGCCCAAGCTCCAAATCTAAGTCCAAGTACCACTATTCGAGACCTCCAATATTATTCTAATACTCCCTCCGTCCCAAAATGATCTTCCCATTTGACTAATCAAACTTTTAAGAATATGAATACTTGCTTCACTAGGCATGTTTTGTTTGTGCAATTTTAAGCCCAAATGGTAAAAATGTGAAGAACTTTATCGGACAATATAAAGTGGCAAATGGGAAGATCATTTCGGGAAGGAGAGAGTATTTAATAGCTTCAAGAGGTACACCGTACATAAGTGCTCTGACATCAAACTTTTACATCGGTTAACTGATTTCTTTGGACCAGATTGTATAAATTGTGGAATCAAGGTCTTCTGCTAGAGTGTACAAAGGAATCTCCTTTGAAAGATAAAATATTCTGTAACGAGACATCACTCTCTTGTATGCTAGTAATTGGTCACCTCTGTATTTAGAACTTGCTACAGATTTTAATTACAAGCAGATGGGCAAAATATTTTAGCTTGTGTAATGCATCAATTTTCGATAGTTGGCATTATATATAACTCTAAGCAACCAAGATTGTGAACGCACGTATCAGAATTATAAGATCACCACTTCTTGAATCATTTACTGACCTGCAAATTTGGCCTCCTAGCTGATAAGCGCCCCGTTTCCGTGTTAATATTTAATGAGCAATGAATACGTCCATTCTTGCCTGATATGTGACTGCCCTGTTGTTGGAAGTAAGCTAAGTCAGTATAATCAATCTTGGTTGAAGAAAACTGCATTTTATATTAAGTACTAGCTGAAAGAAAGAATCATTAGGTTGCCTTGATAACTTTTGTCTAGACACTCTAGCTTAACCTGAGAACTTGCTACTTGTGGCCTCGCGTTTGGAGAGGGGGGGGGGGGGGATGCACAAGCAAGAAAGCATACATTTCAAAAGCTTTTGCCTAAAATGGTGTTTTCAGGACACATTAAAACTCTCACAATAAAATAAAGTGCGTGTCTGCGTGTGTGTGCGTGTATGAGAGAGAGGGATGGTAGTAGTCGTGCAAGTCTGCAACTCATCATGTCATTATCATTTTTTTAAGTTTATTCTACCAAAAGTATCTCTGTGTGGAGATGGTTTGTCAACTTTGCCCCATACAGATATATAATGTACTAGACCCTACCTGAACTAGCAGTGGAAAGAGATATCCTTAAATCTCATACAGAGTAAATTTGAAGCCGGCCAACTTCCAGAACATTTTTGAACTTAAAGCTAACAAAAGTGACTCTAACAATGAACCAAAAGTTTGACATTAGTTAGTCCAGTACATAAATAATTTAGACCGCACGTCTATCAAGATTCATGACATACAAGAACTTATTGGTTGTCAGTCACGAGTGACAACGCATTGCACCTCTAAAGAAAGGGACTTTCGGGCTCCTACTATATGAACTAAGGATACGCATATAACAAAGGGGAGGAAGAAGCTTGAGAGAGAGAGAGCGCTTATAAAAGTACAGCAAAACGTTACCACGGCTATCGAAAAATAAACCTTTCTAAGCAATCAACAAACAGTATTTGGCATAGTTTAGAGTCCTAGGCAATGACATGAAGTAATTGATGAACTTGCTACTTCTGAATCGAAAGTAAAAAATATAGTAGATAAGAACTTCGTAATGTGTTCATTGAGATTTGTTTGCATGAGAGCTTTCCTATTAGTAGTCAGAGATAGTTTCAATTATTATCAATAATATATATCGGTTTTTCTATCCTATGCCCTTAGGGCATAGGTTAAGCACTTTTATTATGGTAATAATATTGCCTTTTATCTAATAAAGTCTAATTGAATCTTGTAAGTATCTATCTAACTAATCTCCCCCTTTTCCTCTCCTTAATTCTAGCATTTTTTACACTCATCCGGTTTTAACCTTCTTTTTCTTTTTTTTTTTCTCACCATTTGACTTTTTTTTTTTAACCAGACAAATATACCATTTAACCAATTATCTTTCAAAAGTTTCATTCAAGTTTTTTTTTATATATAAATATTTCTTCACTAAAAACTAGTCCCTTTGTTTTAAAATAGATGTCACTTTGAGCATTTGTAAATTCTTTAAGAAATATAGTTAATGCATGTGAAAAAGTCTCATATGCCCTTAAAAAGTAATTCTATTATCTACACAATTAAATATAGTTTACTATCATTAATAATGGTATAATTTGTATACAACAATAGAAAAAACTTTAAAATAGTAAAACGACAAGTAATTTGAGATAAAAATTATCTCCGAAAACGACATGTATTTTGATTTTGAGACGGAGAGAGTAGTATCTTAAAAAATATTATGTAAAACAATACAACATTTTTTATTTTTATTTTTGAAAAGTACTGTGTTTTTATTAATGCAATGTACGTGACTGTAATTTGTTACTCTCTCTGTCCCAGAAAGATAGTCTCATTTTGACTTTTTATGGTCAACAAAAATAAACTTTGACCAAACACTAGTATCAATCTAATCATTCTAGTGAAATTCTAAAAGTAGTAATTGATTAATCACTTAATGATTAATCAATTACTACTTTTAGAATTTCACTAGAATGATTAGATTGATACCAATGTTTAGTCAAAGTTCAATTTTGTTGACCATAAAAAGTCAAAATGAGACTATCTTTCTGGGACAGAGGGAGTATTAATTAGATAACCTATAAAGAAATTGTAGGATTCAATTCTCCCTTTAAATTTTATTAAATGTGACAAACATCTTTCATGCCCAAGAACTAAACCCTGTACTTTATTTAAATTTTATTAAACTAATAAAAAAATGTTACACATGTATTGTGACATTTTAATTTTAAAGGAATTTTTGGAATAATATTGATTGAATAGTGTAATAGTCGGGTGAAAAAAATGGTGAGGAAATAACGCTGAAAACGGATGAATGTATGGAAACACTAAAGTTTAGGAGAGAAAAAAAATGGGGATTAGTTAGATAGATATTCACAAGATTTAATCAATTTATTTCAGATAAATATCAATAACATTACCATAATAAGAGTGCTTAACCTATGCCCTTAGGGCATAGGATAGAAAAACCGAATATATATATATAACCTGAACTGCTCCAACAACATAATATGTATTACAACCCAGTTGAACTAAAGATGCAATATGAGATGAACAACTATCTCTAAACTAACGGATTGCATATCCTTCCTTTGTAATTGTTTTGCTTTAAACTAAGTAATCGTAGAGTTGAAAGCAAAATACTACGTACTCCCTCCGTCCCAAAATGAATGTCCAAAAGTTTTACAATTTTGCTCTTGATCAAGAGCAAATTTGAAAGAAGTTTGGACATAAATTTTGGGATGGAGTTATTTATTGCTAGTAGATGATTAGTTAAGGTCTTGTTCAGCAAGCAAGGTGCAATCAACTGGCCAGGCAGGTATTCTTTTTAATAAATCCACATACGTGTATTCCTTGAACAACTCAAGTAACTTCCTATGGTAAGAAAATTAAATCCCAGAGCCAGTATGACAAGGCAGTATTATACCTGCAAAGGAAGGATGAAGTTGGATATCAACGAGTCTATAGAGCAAACTTCACATAAAGCAGCAATGGCATGGCAAGCCTCAGCTCCTTTAGACCCCCCACCAAAAGCATCATAAGCAGAGCCATAATCCTTGGAAACAACTTCATTTGTCTCCGGTTGTTCTTCATCCGAAGTTTCATCCGCATCATCAGTATAATCATATTCCGCAGACACCTTCCCCGCGAGGGTTTTCAAAGCAATTCCACTCATAGAAGGCCATCCAGATGCAGTGTACACTTCAGGTTTTATCTCTTCCAAAGTAATCTTCTTGAGCTCAATATTACGGAATTTTGTGGCAGTTTTCTTGCCTTCTTCAATCACTTTATCAACATTTGGAATTTTATACGATTTCTTAAGTGGAAGATACTCATCTGGATTTTTGCTGCAGAAGAATTATTAGGGTAATGGATCAAGTTAAATCTCTGATGCCCTATAACAATGCAGAATAAATGTCATTGGTACAGTAGTTACGGTACTTCTTATCAAAAAAAATAAAGATAGTGTAAGTACTTAATGCATATGTGCACATAGCCTTATAACAACATCTCTCTCACAATTATAAGCAGTCCCTTGAATCTTAATAAATCACACTCATGCTTTCAAATTAGTGAATTACAATTGAACCTTTTCATAAATCTAAAAGACGTCCTTCAATTTAGATGTGCAACATTTACCTATTTTACTTTTTACAGTAGGTACGCAATAATGTAGATTCTGATATCTATAGTCGGAAATTATCAAGTCTGTGTCAAAATTTCCCATTCGAGAATGAGCATATTGGAGTTTGCGGACTTATAAATGCGGGAATAGGTAGCAGCTGTAGGTGAATATGCTCTAGCGTGACACAGCTTCACTCGAAATAGAAGTATTAGCTCCAATTTGCACGGTAGCGGGAAGGAAATAGAATATACAGGTCACATCAGTAAGTTCACGACAATAAGATTGCCTCAATCCTCAACTGAGTTGATCACTGCAAAAGGGACACAGATTACCAGACCACCTTATCTTATACTCCCTCCGTCCCAATACAAAGTACCCAATTCATCTTAGGAACGGGGATTAAGAAAAGATGTTAGAAAAGTAGGTGTGTGAGTGGGAAGGAGAGAGAGAGTGGGGTAGGGAATAGTAAGCGGATAGTTGTTTTCAGTGGAAAGGAGAGAGAAAGTGAAGTATATATTTTCCTTTTTGGGAAAATGGTACTTTCCAATGGAACGCCCAAAATGGCAAAAGGTACATTGTTTTGGGACGGAGTACTCCCTTTGTCACAAAATGAATATCCATTTTAGCAACAAAAGAAATGTCCCAAAATGAATTACCTTTTTCTGATGAAGTTACTTAAAGCTCCTTGGTAAAATTTTAGTTTTACTCTTGTGGTAACAATGTCATATGGCGAGATCATGAAGGGTATATGTGTATACATGCTACAAAGAGTGCCCAAATGTGAACTTCCTCAAATTCCCCTCAAACTCAAAACTGGACATTCAATTTGGGACGGAGGGAGTAATAAATAGGAATAAAAAATGCAATTAATTCCAACACATTCAACTTTTTGTAAAATGGGAATACGCTGTGGAGTCCAACTAGAGAAATTGGTTAGAAATCATATATGGAAAGGTTCCCCACTGGGGAATATACTCAATTCAATGAACTTCTCCAACATGTTCCAAAAGGCACTCAAGCAAGACTTTTATTGCAATAGGAACAAAATTGGGTAAGACTTGAGAAAGCAGACAATTTTCTGGAAAAGACCAGAATGGAAATAATAACAATCTTTTGGAACGAGCAAATACAAATTAACTGGACATTATTTCTACCAGAGTTAAAGATTGTTTAAAGCATTATACCTGTTTGCAGTACCACCAAAAAAGAGTTGGCGCAGCTGAGTGTCACTTCCCACATTCATGTACTTAGCATCAGGGCAGTATTTTGATGCCCAATTGCGAAATCTATCACCAGCCACTTGCTGCTCAGATTTTGCTACCTTCTCAATCTCCGCGAGGTAGGCTCGATCAACCAGCATGCCTTCATTTTCCATTTTCACAAGAAGCTCACCAAACGGACGCCAATATTGCTCGTAAAAATCAAACATGTTTCCCCTCATTACTCCGTGGGGCTTCCAGGCTCTACCAGATAACTTGCTTTTTAATCCCTCATAGAGTTTAAGAGTGCTTATTGCGTCTAAGGCAGAGTAGCAAATCCATGGTTTTCGGTCCACTCTTTGAAGCTCTTCAACAGGAGGAATGTTGATTATTTTGCCCTCCGATCCGTTCTTTTTTAATTTCTTCCTGCCAAAGATGGCTTTCATTGATACTTTACCAATCAGCTCTTCGTCAGGAGCCAGCTTGACTTCAGACATGATGTCTCGTGAACCTGTTAGCGCTTCCAGCGAATACCCGCCCATCGTTCGCCTTGAAGAATCCCACAATCTTGCCATGTGCATTGTATCCGCATGAAAACCAGAAACTTTAAGTTCGTAATTCTCTAGCACATGATTATCAAAGCTATAATTGTGCCAAACCTGCAGTAAAATCACGCATGAAATAGCTAAATGATATGCAATGAGTGCTGATCCTAGATGAAAGTAAAAGCCCAGTGTATCTATGAGTTGTTTTAACATTTAAGTCACAGAACCAGCTGAAGTGTGAGAATAAAGAGAGAAAAAAAAATCTTCTATTTTTCCTCTAATCATTAGCAAATAATGATTGCTTGTAGGCACTGAATTCAATTTTCATGGAAAACAGATGAACCTTTTTTATGTGTGGGTCTTCAAAAAAAGGTGCAAATGCAGCCAAAAGACTTCTGCCACCACCATCGAGAACATCAACCCAGATACAGGACTTGCCACCACCAAAATCTGCTTGAGCTCCAGAATAAATACTGAAGCATATAACCTCCCCATGATCAACAGGCGTTTCCTGCTTTACATCAATGTTTGCCACCTGGAAAATACGAGCAAATACACAGGACAAACAGAAAATATCTTTAAAGTAAATTAGAATTAAAAAAAATTAAAGTCAAGTTATCAAACTTTCTTCATGAGGAGTTGTACACCTATAACCACGCGGCTCAGTGACATAGAAACAAGTAAACAGAACGCACATAATCTTAAGAAGCCTTACCTCTGTATCACACGCATGAACGAGATTCCGATACTCATTTACAAGCTTCCCAACGACTTCATTGGCTAGAAGGATATTGTCAACTACAAGAACCTTGTCATAGATCCGATTCAGCCTTTTATGGATTTGGGCTTGTTCAGATCCTTGTCCCAGAGGCACTATTGTCCTCTCTAAGATATCAGGCTGAACATGCCCATTCATAGAAATATTTTCGTCCGCTGCATTATATTGCTCCAAACAGTTATTTGACTGTAACTCATCAGATTGCAGTCTTTTTATGGAAATATTTGATGAAGATAAATGTTTCCTGTCCGGCTTCTCATTAGCATCAAACTTTTGTTGTTGCCTACAGGGATTTTGTTGACTCCTGGAAGATTCAGAGTTAATTGGGTCATAATTTGTTAAGTTAAGCAGTTCTTCTGAAATTCCAATTGCAGATCTTTTGAAGTCTAGACTAAGTGAAGCCTGATGCTCATCCTGTTCATCCATGATGGTTTCCAAATGTTGGGTTTTGGATGCCACATGAGGGAACTTAACAGAACATCTTTCAGCTAGCACCTTTCTGCTTTCTATAATCCATGGATTAATAGTCTGGGCAGCTTTTGGGGCAGCCTCTAATTTATTGGGGTTGCATACAAATCCAGTAACAGCCTGCTCTGATCTTTCTGTCCTCGACATCTCAGGAGGAACCATCCGACCAAATAGTACACCACTTGATTTGTGGGTTTCAAGTCTCCAGCCATATCGGGCATAATCTTCTGAGACAGCATAGTGATGAGTTCTTACTGACAAGATATTACTGCAATTTGACCGCTGCAAAAGAATATGAAATTGTTCTCTTGTATTATGGAACTTGATAATGTGTCGCCTGCAATGGAGAGGGAAAAATTACAACCTGTATTCATTGACTCTGCTAAATACAGTATAAAGAAAATAAAAGCAAAGCAAAGTGAAAAAACACATGCCCAGAAAATTCACATACACCATTTACCATCTCAGCGTCTCTTGCCATTTTATCTCTTAAGTTCATTGAATGATTGAAAGAGACTGACAGCTCAACATTGTATGTAATGTTGTTTCATTTCTACATATGAAGTTTCAAACAACCCCAGAATAATCCTGGCAGGCGTTTGCCTATTTTCTGAGTAACTAACAAAATGGTCATTGCATCCCAAAACTCTTTTATTTATTTGATATGTATTGAGATTATTTATTATAGTGAAGATAAATCAACTTGGAACAATTTGTCATGCTCTCAAATTAGATACTCGGTACTTCAAACGAACTGTGGGTATTATGTTAATGTGCAGAAATGAGCATATTTTCAGCAAATGCTCAGTCAATTGTTCTTCATGCAAGTACAATCCTGAAGCATACTCCTTCTGGCACATAACAAACTTCCCATTTTGCTATTTTGGGCGTCACAATTGGAAACTCCCACTTACCCCAAAAAAAGAAAAGATTCGATCCACTTTCTCTCTCCTCCCACTCAGAACAACTGTCTACTTACAATTCATTAACCCACTTTCTCTCCCCTTCCCCCTCACACCACTTACTTTCTTTAATTCGCGTTCCTAACATTCTATGAGAAGTTTGTTACCAGACGAAGGGAGTACAAGTGAATGCAGAAGTTCCATTTCAACAACAAGTGCAAGGGCAACAATCAATCAATACAAAACAAATACTAATTCATTCAAACCCACCAAGGATAAGACATAGTTAAATCAAAATCACAGGCGAGTGAGAAGAAGCAAAAAAGAGAGAGAGAAAAAAAAACCTGTGGAGGGCTTTAATGGAGAAAGACCGGATGGAGTTGGAAGACCAAGAAATAGGAAGGGCAGCAGCAGAAGGGAGTTTCTTGAAACTGCCCGTTTGGGTCATTGACATTCTCTCTCCTACTTTCCTCCTCAACCCTGCTATGGCTGCCGTCTTGATAAGCTTCTGGTGGAGGGACGACGGGATTACTCTGTAAATAAATGGGTTTTTCGATGAATTTGTAATATCTTCTTCATTTGGTGGTGGTTCTGCATATAACAAGAAACCCCATTGACGTGTTTCTAGAGAGAGAAAGCTTAAACCCTTTCTTCTTCTTCTTCTTCTTCTTGTGAAGAAAACCCCAATTTTTTGCGGGTAGTTTCATGGCTGTCAAATTATTGTCGTTTATTTTATTTATTCTTTTATTTTGGTGAGTTTTTTTTTTATTATTATTATTGCTGAACAACAAAAGGGGCTTAGGAAACGATTTAATAGCGGAATTGCCATTCATTGTGACGGCGGCGGATAGCGTGATAATTTTTTTTGGTGGCCTTTTTTAATTTGGATAAAATTATTAGGGCAATAAATTTGATATTAAGTAAATTATACTATGTTATTAGCGTACTATTCTTAACAACCCGGATAACACCTCTTCTCCCCATTAACTATTTACGATAATACTCCCTCCGTCCCAAAACACCTTGCACTTATTTCTTTTTTTTTTGTGTCTCATTGGTAAATCTCCTTTCCTAAAATATTCAAATTTTATTAATTTTCTATTCTCCCTACCCCACTTGTCATACTCACACACCTAATTTTGGATCCCACTTGTAAATCCCACTCAACTTATCCTACTCACAACCTCTTTTCCACTCACATTACTTTTGATTTTTTATACTCATTCCTTAATTTTCGTGCATCTCCAAAATGGTGCAAGGTGTTTTGGGACCAGGGGCGGACCTGGCCTTGTGCCTGACGGTGCCGCGGCACCGGAAAAAAAAAATAAAAAAATTATACCTATGTAGAGATGGAAATTTGAGACACCTACGACTTCTCTCTCACAAATCGAAGGGTTAGAGGAGAAGCGAAGTATGAGATGTTGAGAGTCAGTCAACGCATACGCCAGAAATTTCTAGGGATTTCTACTTACCTCTAGATGGAGGAGATGGAGAAAGTCCCAAAATTTGAAGATAGCTACCTGCACCGCCATTGAAGGGAAGAAGAGATAGAGAGAAGAGAAAGAAGCTGGAAACTAACGTTGAGAGAGAGAGAGAGAGTTTCCAGCAAAAGAAAAAAAAAAGAAAAGAAAAAAGGAGAAAAGTTAAAGGAAAAGAAAAAGTAAGGGACATAATGAGATCTTGGAAAAATTTGTCAATATATTTAGGGATTTTGGTTATCTAGGTTGTCTCTTTTGAGGATTTAAGCTGTCATTGTCATGTCTAATCCACTTACATCAAAGATCTACTGTAAATTACTCCCTCTGTCCCTGTATTGCTCAAAAAAAATTCGGGGGCGCTGCCCCCTAACCCCCGTGCATCTTAGTTTCCCGTCATTTTTTAAAAAAAAAATAGGCACCACCAAACTTAAAAACATGGATCCGCCACTGTTTGGGACGGAGGGAGTACAATATTGGGGAGAGGGACTAAGTAAATGATGGCATTATGCAGTGAAGTCCAGTGACAAACGCACCAATAGCCATTTCTACTTACAACATTATCGTGTACCCTTCCGTTTCATAATTATGTGGATATAGTCGATTGGGCACAAAAAATAAGGAATAAATATTAGTGAATAGTTGTTGTGAGTGAAAAGCGGAGTAGAAAATAGAAAACGGGGTAGGGAAAGAATAGTAGTTTGATTGATATTGTAAGTATAAAAATAAAGTATGAGAGATTGAGTGGAATAAACAGTAAAGATTCTTTACCATTTTAAGAAAATACTCCCTCCGTTACAAGAAAGTTTGTAACATTTTGCCATTTAGGTTATTTTACAAAAGTTGCAACAATCCAAAAAATGGAAGTTTTTTATTACTTTTATAACCCTCCACTCATTCTCTATTTTCCTCTCAACCACCAATTATTCTCCACTCATTCTCTTTCCACCCCCATTAATATAATATTATATCCTTAATTTCCTAAATCCAAAGTAAATACAGTATTTCAGTTTTTCTAAAACGGATAGAGTATAACTTATTAATGAGATGCGCAAAATAAAAAATTGTCAATATAATTATGGAACGGAGGGAGTATGTAGTCCGATTTTCCGTGAAGGTACAGTTTGGCACGTAACAGAATTGGGCCCAAACGAGTCCAGATCTTCTGTGCCCCTCCATGTGTCTTTCTAATCTGAACCGTTTATATTGATATTGTAAACGGTCCAGATTAAAAGGGCACATGGAGGGGCACATGAGATCTCCTCTCGGCCCAAACAGTATTGGATTTGTATAAATCATCCCCCGTACACCTTAACCTCACAACCGCCAAAAATCAATCTCTCATTTCATTTGTAATAAACTTGTCATCCAAACATGGCCTTCTCCTCCGCTAACCCAACATTCACATCTAAACCCTACCCCTACCCCTCCTCCGGCTCCGCTTTCACCCCTTCCCAAACGCCCCTCAAATTCACCAAATTTCCGCCTTCCCCGCCGGCCACCACCAGGTCCGGTTCCATTTCCTGCGTCCTCGCAAAACAACCGGCGGCGCAGATGGTGGACGAGATCAAACTTCAGGAACCGGCGGTTCACCTACGTCCTGACTCATTCGGCCGGTTTGGTAAATATGGAGGCAAATACGTTCCCGAAACCCTAATGTACGCCCTCACCGAGCTCGAATCGGCGTTCAAAGCTCTCGCCTCTGACCATGAATTTCAGGTTCCGCTCCAAGCCCTAACTTGATTCAGTCAATTGATTGTTTTTTCAATAAATTAATTTTTTTTTTAAAATGCAAACTTTAGTTTTCATATTCATTTGTATAGCTGATCTATTATGTTACATTTCTAACTTTATGCAATGGACTATCGAATGCAGAAAGAATTAGATGGGATATTGAAGGACTATGTTGGTAGGGAGACTCCTTTGTATTTCGCTGAAAGGCTTACAGAGCATTATAAGCGTCCGAATGGGGAAGGACCTCTTATCTACCTTAAGAGGGAAGATCTTAATCACACTGGGGCACATAAGATCAATAACGCTGTTGCTCAAGCTTTGCTGGCTAAGAAATTGGGGAAACAGCGCATCATTGCTGAAACAGGGGCTGGTCAGCATGGAGTTGCCACAGCTACTGTGTGTGCCCGGTTTGGGTTGCAGTGTATTATTTATATGGGCGCTCAAGATATGGAAAGACAGTCTCTTAATGTGTTCAGAATGCGGCTTCTTGGAGCTGAGGTTTGTTTTTAGCTCTTCTGTTTTCTAATTATCTTGAATTAGCCAAGACTTGTAAGCTTTTCAATGTTTTGCTGGAATACTATTCTGTGAAATAGTCATTGGTATCAGTGGCGGAGCCAGAAATCAAAGTAAGGGGGGGGGGCAAATATGTTGGAGGCAAGGAATGATGAACGGGGGTTCGGGGGCAGCGCCCCCAATTTTTTTTTTCTTTTGGATTTTTTTTCGTTGTTTTCTATATACTGTACAATACAATTTTAGGCATAGACATATAGTTAAGTACTAACTTTAATGATGACAATAAAACATCTACGCTTCAACACATATACTCCCTTTGCCCCAAAATGATATTTTTATTTGCCATTTCTCATCATTCCAAAAAGTCCTTCTCATTTTTTAGGTTTAGGCTTAAAAGTGCACAAAACAAATTGAATAGTCAAATATTGAAATTATTTTGAGACAAATGGAGTATAACACAAAGTATCCAAAGATTTAACATTTATAGTCCTTTTCTTACATAATTTTGACTTAAAAATAAAAGTGTATTCCCTCCGTTCCATACTTACCGCTACTTATTTTCCATTTAGTGTCTCATACTTATTGCTACTTACCTAAAATGTTCTATTTTCTCTCTCTTTACTCACAACAACTATCCACTAACTTATTTTCTCACTCCTACCCACTCACAACAATCACTTTTCCAATATATTTTATTAATCCTCATGCATTCTCATTTGGTAGAAAAAATAGGGACGGGAAGAGTAAATTTTAGTGGGACGGAGGGAATATATTTGTATGTACAGTAACACATATACATGTATATATACATATATAGTTAACTGCAAAAAAAAAAAAAAAAAAAAAATTGAAAAGCCAAGTGGGGGCAGTTGCCCCTGCTTGCCCCCTTGTGCCTCCGCCCATGATTGGTATATTTGATAATTCATTACGAAGAAACAAAAATGTGTTAGTTTTTGGCTGGTTACATTTTCAGATAAATTATTGGAACTAGAAGTCAGGCAAATTTAATTTAAGGTTAAGTTGTGAAGCGAATAATAAATGACAAATTAGTTTAGCTGCTTTGAGATTAGCTGGGATCTCAAAAGGTCCTTCTGCTCATGAGAATTATTTTTGGTTCTTGTGGCTCTTATCTGCAGTTGCAACTAGTAATTTCTAAGCCTTCTTGAACCTACTTTTTGCTTTTGGATCCATGTCTTTCATTTTATGTGTAGCTCGACAGAAGGGTTCATTACAAGTTAAACTACCATTATGTGGAAGTGTGTAGGTATCCTACTAGGTAAACTTAAGTGAAATAATTTAATATGATTATTAACCTTTTGCTAAGTGAATTCCACTATCACCTTCGTAGCCTTCTTGTATATCAATAGCCATGTAAGTGAATTGATGCACATGGAACATCACTTCTCTTCTGTCCGGAATACACAAGTTTTTTGATTTACTAGTAGAGGCATACAACATTTTTTGAGCTGATCTCACAGGCAATACTGAGATTTGTTTGATAAGTATTTTCTATGATTATGACGTCACTTTTAATACTGAGATGTGTTTGATAAGTATTGCTTCTTTGATGATGAAGTCGGATTTTAACATGTGTAGGTTAGAGCAGTTCATTCTGGCACTGCTACACTTAAGGATGCTACATCAGAAGCCATAAGGGACTGGGTGACAAATGTGGAAGATACACATTACATCTTGGGATCGGTTGCAGGACCGCATCCATATCCCATGATGGTGAGAGATTTCCATGCGGTGATTGGTAAAGAAACAAGAAAGCAAGCATTGGAAAAATGGGGTGGGAAACCAGATGTGTTGGTTGCTTGTGTTGGTGGAGGTTCAAATGCCATAGGACTCTTTCACGAGTTCATTGATGATAAAGATGTTAGGTTAATTGGTGTAGAGGCTGCTGGTTTTGGGGTTGATAGCGGTAAGCATGCTGCTACATTAACAAAAGGAGAGGTGGGGGTTCTACATGGTGCTATGAGTTATTTGTTACAAGATGCTGACGGGCAGATAATCGAGCCTCATTCTATCAGTGCAGGGTAAGGGAGAGTAAACCTTATCTATTTGTCAGCGGTTCTCGATGTTACTATTGCACTCATCTTAACTGGAGACTATTTTTGTGGTTGGCTTTTTATAGGTTGGATTATCCTGGAGTTGGACCAGAGCATAGCTTTCTGAAAGACATAGGTCGTGCCGAATATTATAGCATTACCGATCTAGAGGCGTTGGATGGTACGTAGTTCTATGCATATCTTTAATTAGACCCAACATGCATGATGCTAATTTGCTTTTTAACTTGAGGATGAATGATTTTTCTTGGTTGTATATATCTGAAAATAGATAAATTAAAGAGTTCATTTGGTCGTGTTTCTTGCATATTAATAGAAGTGCATTCTTCAGAACGGCTAATCTCAAGATCTGCTATTTGGGTTTAAATAGTAACCCATGAATCTCGCCTTTTATCCAAATTGCTAGCCCCTATTTAAGATTTAGGGTTCTTCCCCTTCCTCTTGACTCCACCCACCACACTGTTACTCGTTTCTTTGTCTTGCATCTCCTCCCTCTTTCTTGTTACTCATTTGTTTTTATCTAACTTTGTATGCAGCTTTTAAAAGATTGTCTAGACTAGAGGGCATAATCCCGGCACTGGAGACATCACACGCACTGGCTTATCTAGAGAAACTATGCCCGACTCTACCAAATGGAACCAAGGTTGTACTTAACTGCAGTGGTAGAGGAGATAAAGATGTTCATACAGCCATTAAGCATCTGGATGTCTGATAGCAATGCTTCAAAGATCATAGAGTTTTGCCATTTATCGGGAAGATTTTCCCGTCAGCCAGCTTGCTTTATGTACTACAGAAAAAATGTGGTGTTGTGTTGATACAATAAGGTTGTACCATTAACCATTTATCTAAGTTTTTTTTGGCTATGTAACCCTGTGGCACAACATTGCAGATTTGCAACTCCCTTAATTCTTTTGCTTGTGAAAATAATAGTTTCCTGTTGGCTAAACTACCAAACTGGTGAGTTTATGTCCTCCCTCTCAAGGTGAATGTCATTTTTCCATTTTGAAGAAATTTAAGAAATTCAATTTTTTTGTAAATTGTGTAACAAAATGTATGAAAATCTTTGTCATCTACTTTCAAAACTTCTTATGTTGCAAAGTACTCCCTCTGTGACTCTGTGTGGTCAATTAAGTTAAACTTTGACTAAAAAGTTACAAGAATCTGAGCGTTTTCATACTATTTTGAAAATGGTTATTGATACATCAATAGAAACACTATTTATAACTAGTATTTATTAATTTCAATGAAGATAAATAATTTTGCATTAAAAATTGGTCAAAATTTAGCTTAATTGACTATATGTGACATTTATTCCGGGACAGAGGTAGTATATAACTAATACAGATTTCTTTATAAAAAAACACTTTTAGAATGTTTGCAACACAACTTAATTATCAAGATAAAGTGACCAAGCAGGCTTTACACATAACTGATTATATTGCTAAACTCTACTAATATAGATAAACAAAGTTCAGATATTGCCCATTTATTCAAAAGAACATTTCATTTTCCACCCTCAGCTTTGTATAATGTATTAATGTTATTATTGTTTTCTGTAAACACTGAAAGCTGCCGGTCCATCTCACTAACAATGGATCTAAAATGCTATATCACACCTCTACCGCACGATGTCTCTCGTTTATGTTACATGACTCGATCTTAACGCTTGATCCCTCCTCACTGCTTTGCCTGAAAACGAGACAAGGAGAAGATATTAGAATAAACATTGCAAATTAGAAGCTCTAAAAAAAATGTAAAATCAATGTTAGATTGATCCAATTACTGCAAGCATACAGCTCGGAAAAACATATCCTCACTAGTCATCGTGATCTGAAAGCAATGTTACCATGCATGAAAAGAAAAATATGCAAATGAGAACACATCCTTAGAGCAAGTAATTGTTGTTTCTTCTCATTATTGGATCAAGCTACCTGATAATCAGACGAGAAGAAGAAATTTCTAGAGCACTATTTTTTTTCTTTAGGCCTGACTGTATTTGTGCGTGTGAGCGTACTCATCCCTACCTGACATTTGAATTTGTTACTGAATCTTATACCACAGTCTGAAGTACTAAATTTGTACTCCCTCCGTACCATAAAGATGTTCCCATTTGATTTTTCACTCAATTTAGTGATATGTTTTCCTTTCCATTACTTATTTTAACATAAATGAACTTTCGCCAACTGTTGTTTCTTTTTATTCTTGTTTTCACGGGTAATGCGAGATGGTGAGACAAGTATCCCATTTCTGTCACCATTTTGTGAAGGATAATTAAAAAAAAAAAAGCCTTTCGTATAGTATTTGATTTCTACCATGAAAATGAGTTGGATAATATAGAGAAGGTATTCTACTGTCAAAGCCAATGGTTTAATATGCAGAAGGAAAAGTAAAGGTTTATGTGGGCCAATCAAGCAGAAGTGGACCCTGCAACGGTGTCCGAACTAGAACGTATCAACAGAATGGATTGTCGAGATTGAATAGCTTGAGACTCTGTTTTTAAAATCCGCTCTTCCATTTTCTAGGCCTTCTGGACATCTTAAACTAGTGTTACCTTTTGCTTTAGTAACTAGCTTGTTCGTTGGATGGTCATCTGTTCTCAAATTCATTTCTCATTAAAATTAGGTAAATATAGTTTATAAAGCAAAGTCATTACCTTCTCCATGCAGGAGTTCTATCTTCAATTTCCCCCCACACATGGTATATTCTCTTATATTCTGTCCTGTCTTTATTATCACTACCATTATTTTGTTCATTATTTTATTCTACTCCCTATGTCTCGCTGTCCCGGAATGATTCCCTTTTTTTGTTGTAACTACAAATGTACTTTGAACAATAATTTTAGGGTAATTTAATTATCCTAATGAAAATTTAAAACTTCTTACTGATACATCATCATGGATACTATCAACAACAAGTTTTAGATTTTTTTCATTAGGATAATTCAACTAACCTAAAATTATTGCTCAAAGTATGTTCGTAGTAACAACAAGTAAAGGGGGAACATCATTCCAGGACAGAGAGTATTTTTTGTATACTTACCCCAATATAAGGCTCTGAACTCATCGTGCACCTAAATATGGAACTACAAATCTTACTTGTACGGTTGTACCCTCCAACTCTAGCTATCAACACTAGCTACAAAAAGCACGCTCACGTTAATCCTTTTTGAGACATTATTACTATCATTCCAATATCAGTCACAATCATTAGCCAAAAATTATATGTATACATGGCAATTTGTCCATTTACCAGCTCCACCCTTTTGACCAAATATAAATCTGAGAAAACTCTTCAAGCATAGGTGTAACTTTTAGAGGGGAAACAATACAATACTCGATCGGTATATGAGAAGTAAGTACCTGAGAATATAAGAAGGTTCCAAAGATTGCGATAGCAGCTCCGAGGGCATTGATGGGCTGGACAGGTGTACGGAAGATGATGATGGAGGAAACTATGACGGATATGCGCTTCATGGTATTGCCAATGCTAAATGTCAACGGTGAGATTTCATCAAGGGACATGTACGAAACTTGATTGTACAGGTGATAGAAGATGCTCTGGGCCGCCACCCACCTAATATGCAAAAATATGAGCGACAAAAAAAGTCACCTAACTATAACCAAATCAATAAAATGCCATTTGAAAATAGGCCACCCAGATGTCGCACTATTCTTAGGGCAAACCACAATTCCAAATCTTTATATATAAGGAATGTAACAACAAAATATAAGAAAAGGTCACCTACTCATGAAAGGACTTCATATCTTTTCCGACAACAATTTTTTTTGAGCCGCTTAGATCATAGATACTATTTCCCGACTATTTGCACTTCAAAGATTGTAAAACGTGGTTTAAATTTTTATAACTTTCGTATGCTGATGTCATCGTAGACCATTCTAATAGTGCCACTATATTTAGTTGATCATATTTTAACAGACTATTTTTTTACGGATAAGCCAACACCGTAAAACAGACCATCAAAATACGAAACAGAAACTCATACATATCAATTTCATTTTCAAGTAAATCCAATTAAAAAGATTTACTAAATATCCAGAGCAGTCTATTCCGTCCATAATGGCTACATATCTGTCAAAGTATAAAGACAGAAAAGTCATTGTTGTTCTTGTTTCCTTGCGAGTCTATGTGGATACAAGATTAAGAAAATCAACAAATGCGAATCTCCTAGTAATACCCACCTGTACCTATCAATATATCAGACAAGTACATAAGTTTAACACTAAATACTTGCACCCTAAATTCATTTAAGTGTTTAATTCGACCCAGCACACAAATTAAAGAAAGCAAATTGACTCTTAAAAACGTTACAGAATTTGGACTTCCCAATTGAACTGGACCCCCTTACTAACAAATCAACCAAATCAAGGACAAAGTAGTAAAATCGAAAGTCCAAACATGAAAAGTTTACAAATTGGACACTTTATTTTTCTTTTTGGAGAAGGAGCGAGTATAATCTTGTTGATGTAATTAGTTAATACAAGCATTCAAATTTAAAAGGTCATATGACCTTGGGCAAATTAGAGAGCCAAAAGAAATAGAGTTGGTAGGAACATGTGGTTACCAAATGAAATTGGGCCCTATTTCGGAGACAGCTTGCTTCCATCCAACTGCCCACATCTGCGGTCCCTCCACAGCGATTGCAAATGGAGTAAGAATTAAGAGAGAAAGCATGGATAAACATGCGTAATAGTTCATCCCGCTAACAGACTTCCCCTTCATCCCTCTCTTGGAAAATATGTTCCTGAATACAAACGCCAAGTTTGATATCATGGCCCCCATGAAACCTGAAATCGACAGGCAACAACAAATTATAGGTATGTAATACCTCTTAAGCAATAAGCAGAAAATTACAACTCAACCGCCAAACAACCCTTCCTAATACACAAAACTTTTGACAATTTCAATAAATTTGGGAAAAAAGAAGAGTTAGTCAAACTCTTTTCAATCAGATCCACAACTTTTGGTAAATTTAATCATTCCCCAACTCTCTAGTAAGTTATAAATTTATGTGAGGCTAATTAATTACCAGTCATGTTGAAGTTGAGCTCCGTTAACGCGGCGAGTCCACAACCACCGATGATCGGAAGAAGAGACAGGTAGACCGCCATCGGAAATGATTCACCCAGGACAAACCTCGAAACCAAAACGCTGAAAGCAGGCTCCCCACTCTTGATTATGTGAGTAAATGAAACAGCAACCTTAGACATACTCACTGTAGCAGCCACATGACCAATTGTATGTGCCACAGCAACCTAACAAACAAACAATAATTCAGCTCAGAGAATACATCACAAACCCAAGAAACAACAAACCTTACTAAGAAATTAGGAACAAACCAAAACCCAGCATTAAAGAATTAACATACCCACATCAGAAAAATCCAAGGAAAAACAAACCCAGCCAAAAAATAAACAAATAAACCAAATCCAACTCAAGCAAATGCAAAATTATTGAAAATATTAAAAATTAAACCAAACCCAGATCATGTAAATTCCCAAAAACATAAACCCTATTCTGACTTACAGGTAAAAGAGATTTCCAGAAATCAAGATCTGTTTTTGGGGCTTCTGCAATCCTTGTGGCCCATGAAATCAACATGATGAGGGATCCAGCAGCAAGGGAGAGTGTAGAAGTCAACCATGGATAAGCAAAAGCATTCAAAACCTTCTTGTTATAAATATTGAAAACTACATTCAAAGACCACCATGTTGCAAAGTAAATTCCAATCTTGAGCTTCCTTGCCGCTTCAGCTTTAGTCTGATCAGGCTCAATTTTCCGGTCAGATCGGTCGGCTTCATAAGCCTTGCATGTGATTGAAGAAACCCTTTGATGATCCTTTCTTTTCAAAGACCCAAAAGTCTCAATTGAAGAAACATAGAGGGGTTTCGCAACTGAAACAAAAGAGCACCGGCGGCGAGTTTGAACCGGCGGTAAAACCGAGAATTGCCGACTAGGGACCGTAGATTTTCGCCGGAAAACAGAACTAGACCCGGTGATCGGTGTGGTCGATTGCTTTAAAGACGAGATCATAATGGACAACAAATCCTTAAAACCTTCAAATAAAAAAGACGAAGATCAAGACTTTTTCAGCAAAAGTTTGGAAAATTTTCAAGAAACAACGACGGATCAAAGTCTTGAAAATTGATAGAAACGAAGTAAATAAATAAAAGAACCCAACCGGAGTTCAAGATTCTTTGAATACAGCAAAATAGCTTAAACCCTTGTTTCTTTGTAAAATTGGCAACAAGAAAATAGGGATGGGGGAGGAATGATATTGGAATTGGAATGATCTCAGTCAGATTATAATCTTTTAAAGTTGCGTGTACATTTTACAACTTGTTTGAAGAACCCATTAATCATGTGCTTAAGAGTCCTTTTTTCTTAGAAATTATAAACAAGTGTGACGACTTTTATTTGGTAAAGATATTGAATATTTAGGGTGGTGGAATGAAATAAAGGTGGCTTTGAGCCTTTGAGGGGCCTTCATGTCTACCTACCTAACCAACAAGAGTCGGCTGGTCGACCAGAAAATCTTAGCAAAAACGCGTTTTACATGCGTTTTAGTGTAAAACGTGTTTTTCCTATGCAGAGTGGCATTTTTGTAAATAAGTGGAACGTTACTTAAAAGACGCGGTGGGATTGCTGTAAATGGCTGAAACTTATAAAACTCAGCATGCACTTTTTAACACTACAGGAGACGATTTTCAATACTACAGGAGGCAGTTGTTAACATTAAGGCAGACACATGTTTTTTAACTTTTAAAAGCTCACCAACCATTTGTTTAGAATGTAAGAGGCATATTTCAACACTACAGGAGGCGCTTTTCAACACTACGAAAGGCAGTCTTAACACTACAACGAACAATCATAACACTACCTCTAAAAGTGTTTGTTTGAGTGTATAAAAGTGACTGCTTGAATATGACAATCATAACAATACCTCTAAAAGTGTCTGTTTAAGTACAAAAGTGTCTGCTTGAATATTTATAAGTTGGCGAATGACCAAACGGTGCAACGTACTTTCACTTTGTTTACACCAAGTGCAACGTACTTTAAAGTTACCACATAATGCAACGTACTTTCCAATTTTGTTTCAAATAATGCAATTTTCGTTTCAAATAATGCAACGTACATTTTAGTACGTTGCATTATTTGAAACGAAAATTGCATTATTTGAAACAAAATTAGAAAGTACGTTGCATTATGTGGTAACTTTAAAGTACGTTGCATTTAGTGTAATCTAGGGTGTGGTACGTTCATCAAAACGTATTTTTCCCTTTATAAGTGTAATATTACAATAGTCACTTTATAATATTAGAACAGGCACATGATAATGTTAGAGAAGATAATTGTGAAAAACTCGTTTTTCTATAGCTTAGTGTAAAACGCGTTTTTCACAAGAACGACTCGGTCAACAATGTAGCCATTTATTTATTTTTGTCTAGTTTCAATGGGCTATTCCAATAGAGGGGGTCTCCTGTGCGACGGTTTCACCGTGCGACAGGAGCCCTTTCCTCTTTCTTTTCTTTTTTTTCCCCTTCCTTCTGCTGAGTTTTTTTTTTTTTTTTTTTGCCACCCCAACTTTTTTTCCTCCCAACAAAAGTAACACTTATTATAGCGAAATGTAACACTTTTTTCTTTTCAAATGTAACACTTTTTTTTTTCAAAATGTACCACAATTTTGCTGCAATAGATTAAAGATAACATAAAGATTGACAACTAAACAAATGTCACACTTTTTATAAAGGAACGTAACACTCCGTTTTTCAAATGTAACATTTTTTTTTTCAAAATTAACATAAGATTAACAAACTAAACTAATGGTACATTTTATAAAAAATAAATGTAACATTTTTTATCTCAGTTGTAACAGTTTATATTCTTAAATGTAACATTTTTTTATTGAGAAAGTAACAATTGAAATGCAACTCAATTATATATATGAATTTCTACTCTTTTTTTTTAAAGAAGAAAAGTAACATTTACTAAATAAAAATGTTACATTCATTTATATAAAAATTTATAATTATATATTCACTTTGTTACACTTCAAATATTACTTTTTCTAACCACAAAAACTATCAAAACAATTTAAATTTTCTTGTAAAATTTCTGTTACATTTGACTGTAAAAGTGTTACTTTTTGAATATGAAACTGTTACTTTTATTAGAACAGAGTGTTACATCTCAGCTGACAAGCAACTCAAACTTTTTGTGTTTAAAAAAATATGTTTTTAAAAAAAATAAAAATCAAACCATATCATGACCTATGTAGTTTTATTCGTCTCGTCGAGACGAACACAACGGTATTTTTTAAAAAAATATCCGACTTATAAATCTCAAGATATAATATTTTAAAGTTATTGGGGTTTTTTTTTTTTTTAAGGAAGACACATGTCGCGATCTGGGAAGAGGGAGGGCTGAATCTGGCCGTCGGCTATAGCAGAGTAGGCAGCTGCGAGAAGCAGCGGAATAAATCAATGTTGCCGCACATGGTGCGGCGGTTGTAGCCAAGAATTTGTCATTCCAATAATAAGAAGATTAATCACATCGCAAATTAAATACGCTCTTCACGCATAAACATAATTGAACAAATTTTATAAATATTACAGTAGACTTGTCAATACTTATAATTTATTTATTGTACAATTTTTACACCATGATAAAAATTTCTAAAATTAATTCTTTATTTCAAAAATTTGACACTTATCTTGATGAGTCTGACAAAAAATAAAAGTACACTCCCTCATTTAATTTAAAATTGCAAAATTTATCGTTTTGAGTGTCTTATAAAAATTGCAAAATCTAATAGTATACTCTCTCCGTCCCACCTCACTGGAGATTTATTTTCATTTTGGCCCGTCTCACTTCACTTGAGACTCCCCAAAATGATAATTTTATTATAATTTTATATTCATCTACCCCACCCACTCATTCTCTCTCTCCATTTTCCATCACACAATTCATTCAACCAACCTATTATTAACCTCACTCATTATCTCTCTTCATTTTCTACCACACATTTTTCTTATTTTATTCTTTTTCTTTTGTTATTGTGTCCACCTCTTAGGTTTCAAGTGATGTGGGATGGAGGGAGTATACTTCTTCCGTCTCATTTTCAACTTCAAAAATATCTACTTTGGGTGTCTCATTTTAAACTTCAAAACCTAAAAATAAATGTTTTTTATACTCCACTTCTTTATTTGTGGGTCCTACTTATCATACTCACAACAATTACTCACTAACTATTCTCTACCTCATTTTCTCACTCCTACCAAACCATCTACACTCACAACACATCACTTTTTTCTTAATTCTTGAACCCAAACTTTTTTTGAAGTTTAAATTGGGACGAATGGAGTATTTTTTAATTAATGAGACTCATTTGTTATACTTGCATCAACTAACCTGCATACTATTCTCTACTACACTTTCTCTCTCTTATCCAACTATCTACACTCACAACACATCACATTTTTCAGTTTTTCCTTATTTCTCGTGCAATAACGGTTTTGTAATTTAAAATGAAACGGAGGGAGCATGAAAAAGAAAACTAAGCTAGTCAATCACTAGTAATCTAATCTATGTCTTATAATAACTTAGCGCCATTTATTTTGATACGGAAATCAAAGGAATGTGTATATTTTTGTGACTGGAAAAGGATATAACAAGTGAAAACTTGAAGTAGGATTGCTTAGAAAAAAAAGAAAACTTTGAAGTAGGATAAATAAAAATTTGGCATTTTAAAAAATATACTCCCTCCGACCCATTTTAAACTTCAAAAATTTTCCTTTTGGGTGTCCCATTTTAAACTTTAAAATCCAAAAAAAGAAAGTTATTTAAATTTTTTAATTTAATGGGACCTACATGTCATACACACAACAACTATCCATTAACCGTTCCCTACCCCACTTTTTCTCTCCTACGGTCCTACCCACTGTCTGTACTCACAACACTACCCCACTATCTATATTTTGTAATATAAAGATTTCCATTTTAATTCTTGTGCCTACTTTTATTTTTGATGTTTAAGATGGGACGGAGGAAGTATCTTATTAATACGCACTTAAAAAGAAAAATTGGTGTAAGTTGCTATGAAATGGAAGAGGAGGAGCTAAGTTCCTTTTTATATAAGAGAGGTAAAATTTTAAGCTTTACAAAATTGGCATGCTTAAAGCTAATCGAAATGGGGAAACGCAAAATTTTGAGAAAAACGTGTTTTTTCAAACGCTTAGGAAAAACGTGTTAAAAAAAACGCGGTGGCATTTTTTTGTAAATAATCAGAACTTCTCAACGGTTCTGGATATCAATATAAAGGCTTCTGGATATGAGATTGATAGCCAGAACCTTTGAAATTGATAGCCAGATGGGTCCTGGATATTAATATAAAGCCATCTGGATATGAGATTGATAGCAGAACCTTTGAAAGTGATAGTCAGAACCTTTGAAAGTGATAGCCAGAAGGGTTCTCTGGTTCTGGATATCAATATAAAGCCTTCTGCATATGAGATTGATAGCCAGAACCTTTGAAAGTGATAGCCAGAAGGGTCCTGAATATCAGTATAAAGCCTTCTGGATATCAATATAAAGTCTTCTGGAGGTTTTGAAAAACACGTTTTTCCTAACCATTAAGAAAAACGCGTTTTACAGGAGACCAATCCATGGGGAAATGGCAGGATTCGTAAAGAAATCCTTATCATATTTTTAAGAGTAGGTTTTGGGGGAAATCAGTTTCTCCATAAGTAATAAAAGTCCACTTTTTAATATTAACATTACACTCAAACCCTTTACCTTATAAAAACATGATTTTTTATAGAGTAAACTGCATTTTTGCTATCTGTACTATCCAGTTTTTTCAATTTTACACCTGTACTACCAAACCAACAAAAGTAACCTGCGTACTATTGATAAATTAGCAAAAGTAACCAAAATCGTTATCAATGTTATTGAAAATTAACGAGTGTTAGTTTTTTAACAAATGTTACTTTAAAATTTTCAAATTGGTCCATAACTAAACAAATATCACCACCCAAATTGCAAATTTAAAACATTTACACCCAAAATCAAGCAAATCACAATCTGGGTTTTCAAAATCAAAAATTCAACCCAATTCTAGGTTTTCAAAATCAAGGCAAATCAAAATTTTGTTTGAAAAACTCAACAAAGATAGAAATCAAAGTAAACCCAAAATTTGATTCTCACAAACTCACATCACAGTTTTCAATTGTCTGACGCGAGGTGAGGTCACTAGCCCGAGGTGACTGGTCACCGGAGTAAGTTCAGGTGGACCGGGGTGTGATCGGGGATAACCGAAGACTGCTGGGTCTGCGAACTGAGATAGCTGCTCCATACAAAGCCGCTTATAACTCGCCGGAATAGGTTGATACGGACTGAATCTGCCCAAAACTTGCCGGAACTCGGTTTAAAGGATGCCCGTACTTGAAATCGCTTGAAATTGCCCGTCTCCTTCAAGTTTGCCCGGAACCTCCTGGCTGGAATTCACGGTTGGAACTTGTTTATTCTCGTCGGAAATAATGGCAGCTTGCTCAGAAAAATTGTCGATGAACTGGACTAGGGGTTAGGTTAGATTTGGGGTTTTCAAATTTTAGGGTTAGATTTGGGGATTTCTTGGTTAAGATGAAAAAGAGAAGAATTGAGAGAGGAAGAGAGAAGAGAGAACGGCGGGGTGGGTGGTTGGGAGTTGGGTAGGGATGGTGGGTGGTTTGTTTCATGGAAAATGGAAGAAGACGAGAGACGAAGGAAGGAGACAGACGGAGTAGATATAACGATGGCGAGAGAGCGAGAGTGATAAGTATTAGAGACTCAAGAAGGGAATCAAAATGGAGGAATGCATATATTATTGACTAAACAACTGGGGGCTATTTATAGCTAATACAAGATAATGAAATAACTAACTCTACTCCTTTCGAGCCTACAGAGTAGTAACTCAAATAAAACAAATTTTATCCTTCCTGGAGAATAGGTCTTATTAGCTGGTTAATCCATAAACAAACTGAACAAGAAATATCCTAACATTCCCTCCCTTAAGCTGAAACATTATGTATGCATTTAGCTTACTTTTGATGCATCAATCAACCCAAGCATGCCTCGTAGTTTCTCAAACTGCTGCAGCTTTAGAGGCTTGGTCATAATGTCCGCAACTTGATCTTGAGAATTGCAGTACTTCAACTCCACAACACCATCATTCACCAAATCTCTCAAGAAATGAAACCTGACATGGATATGCTTACTCTTCCCATGAAAAACAAGATTTTTAGACAGTTGGATAGCAGAGCTACTGTCACATTGAATTACAGTACCTTTTTTCTCCATTTCTCCAATCTTCTCCAGAATTCTCCTAAGCCATATACACTGACAAGCACAAAGAGCAGCTGCTATATACTCAGCTTCAGTAGTTGACAAAGCTACTACAGGTTGCTTTTTAGAATACCATGACACAGCTCCATATCCTAGCATGAATACATACCCAGAAGTGCTTCTCCGATCGACAAGGTCATCAGCATATCCACTGTCCGTAAATGCCAAGAGTTTCGAAACGCCTTCGCCCTTCTTGTAGAAAATGCCTAGTTCAGTAGTTCCCTTAACATATCTCAGAATCCTCTTTGCTACTGACCAGTGTAACATAGTTGGAGTTGAAGTGAATCTGCTAAGAAGACTAACACTATACATTAAGTCTGGGCGAGTAACAGTTAAATACATAAGACTCCCAACGACTTGTTTGAATAAAGTCTCATCAACCTTGATCCCGCCTTCATCTTTTGACAAATTTGTACCAGGAACAATTGGGTTTTTCACAGCATTGCTATTTGCCATTCCAAACCTTGCTAATACCTCACGAGCATACCTTCTCTGACAAATAAAAATGCCACTCGAATTCTGTAACACTTCTACCCCAAGAAAATGTCTCATTTTCCCCAAATCGGACATATCAAACTCCATCATCATTGAACTTTTAAATTCATCACACATACTAATATCACTTCCTGTAAATATCAAGTCATCTACGTAAAGGCTTATAATTAAAATTTTACCTCCTTTTGTCTTAGTAAATAGAGTGTGCTCACTGGAACATCTATCAAAGCCTTCATGCACAAAGTACGTCTCAATCTTGCTATACCACGCCCGCGGTGCTTGCTTGAGGCCGTATAACGCTTTCTTCAGCTTGTATACTTTACCTTCCTCTCCCTTCTTGATGAATCCTTCTGGTTGTTGCACAAACACCTCTTCCTTGAGCTCGCCATGAAGAAAAGCACTCTTCACATCAAGCTGAAAAACAACCCATCCATACTGTGCTGCGACTGCAAGTATCACTCGAATGGTGTCGAGTCTCGCCACAAGAGCAAATACTTCAGTGTAGTCCACTCCATAGCGTTGTGCATAACCCTTAGCTACCAACCTTGCCTTATGCTTCTCAATGTCCCCATTTTCGTTAAGTTTAGTCTTAAAAACCCACTTAACTCCTATTGACTTAGCACCCTTAGGCAAGTCCATCAGCTCCCACGTCTCATTCTTTTCTATAGCCTCAATCTCTGTTTCCATAGCATCTCTCCACTTCTTTCTTCGGACTGCTTCCTCAAATAATAATGGATCATCTTCTGTTGCCATAATTGCGTTCAATCCTTCTTCTTCGGACAGCCCTTCACCCATTTCGTAATCCCTCACCCATGCTGGTTCTCTCCTTATTCTTTCACCCCTCCTTTCAGCTATATCTTCTTGAGCGTCCACTTTTTCTGAAAGTGAATCACTTGAATTGTTAGAAGTACCATTGATGTCCTCAGTTTCTCCCTCATTATACCCCTCTTCGCTGAGCTCTTCATCAGTCTTTTCGCTATCATCTTCATCTTCCTACTCGAGCATATCCAATCTGCATTCTTCTTCAGTCCTGCCCCAATCCCAGCTTTCTTCTTCATCAAATATGACATCTTTGCTAATGATAATCTTCTTAGTAGTAGGATCATATAATTTATAGGCCTTGGATTCATCACTAACACCCAAAAACACACACTTGTTACTCTTATCATCTAACCTACTTCTCTTAGGGTCTGGTATATGAGCATATGCTATGAAACCAAAGATTCGAAAGTATTCCACTGTTGGCTTCAAACCACTCCATGCTTCCTCTGGTGTTTTTCCGTCGACTGCCACGGTTAGACTCCTATTTTGAATATGTACACACCACTTCACTGCTTCAGGCCAGAACACTTTTGGGACCTTCTTCTCTGCTAACATTGATCGTACCATGTTCATAATTGTTCTGTTCTTTCTTTCGGCTACCCCGTTTTGTTGAGGAGTATATGCTGCTGTTAACTTCCTGGTTATGCCTTGAGCTTTACAAAAATCTCCAAATTCATTTGACATAAATTCACCTCCCCTGTCGGTTCTTAAGCAACTTATATTTTTGCTAATTTCTTTTTCAACACCTGCCTTAAAAATCTTAAAGGTAGCAAAAGCTTCTGACTTTTCATGTAAAAAATAAACCCAACTTTTACGTGAAAAATCATCAATGAAACTTATGATATTCCTCTTATCACCATTCGAAGCAGGTTTGATTGGTCCGCATATATCTGAATGCAAAAGTTGAAGTTGCTTCGATGCTCTCCACAAGCTCTTTTTCGGCATAGATTCTCTGTGTTGTTTCCCAATCAAACAGGCTGCACATATCTTCTTTGGGTCTTTGAGGAGAGGCAGACCATCTACAATCTTTTTGTAAGCAAGTGTTCTCAAGCCTTTATAATTCAAGTGACCGAAACGACGGTGCCACAAGAATGACTCATTCTCTGAGAGTGCCTCAGCTTGAAAACACATCGAGCTTTTTTGTGCAATAGATGCTAACACATAAAACATTCTATTTCCGCTCATATGAGTGTGCATAATTAACCCTCTTCTCGGATGATAGACTTTACAAGTCCCTTGATGAATCAAGATAGCTAAACCCTTCTCCTGAAGTTGCCCTATGCTTAGTAAATTGCTCTTTAACTCAGGTACGTAATAGACGTCTGAAATTACCTGGGTTATACCATTCACTTGCAGTCGTATACTTCCTTTAGCAACTACATCCATTTTGGAGTCATTTCCAAGCTTTACCGTTCGTCTAAAACCGTCTTCTAGGTCCAAGAACCAATCCCTATTTCCTGTCATATGATTTGAACACCCTGAGTCAAGAAACCAGACTTCCTCGCTTTTGGTTTGCTGTTGCTCGGTGCAAGACATCAACAGAAGCTCTTCTCCTTCTTCAAGTTCAGCGTAGTTAGCCTTCTTTTCCCATTCAGGACACTCATATTGATAATGTCCCAACTTATGGCATTTAAAGCATTCTATAGTGGCCCTGTCATGAGATTGTCTACCTCTCCCTCGTCCTCGACCGCCTCGGAACGAACCTCTGCCTCTTCCTCTCCCAGCCTTATCATCATAAGAAATTCTTAGAGCTTGTTCCTCCTCATAAGGGCACTGCATTCTTTGTTCGTGGACAAGTAAGCTTCCATGAAGCTCATCAATCGTCATGGTATCTAGATCATTTGACTCTTCAATTGAACAAACAATGTAATTGTATTTGGGTGTCAAAGATCTAAGAACCTTACTCACCACTGTGTTTGGCTCCATAACTTGACCATTCGCTTTCATCTTGGTCACGACTGCTAGAGTTCTTGCTAAGAAACTATCAATCTTCTCTCCTTCCTTCATGACCAACATTTCAAACTCCTTCCTTCATGACCAACATTTCAAACTCCTTCCTTAATGCCTGCAGTTGCGATCTCTTCACCTTGGTAGAGCCCAGGTACTTCTGCTTCATCGAATCCCAGATTGCCTTTGACGTACTTTTGTCAAGAATTGTTTCCAAGATTTCTCAATCTATTGCTTGGAACAAATAATTCTTGACCTTCAAATCCTTGAGCTTGGCTTCTTCAACACTTTTCCTCTGTACCTCACTTGCTGATGTTGTCCCGATCGCTGGTGCTGGTATCCCATCATTTACCAGATTCCACATCTCCTTAGTCCTTAAGAAGTTCTCCATTAACATCGACCAATGGTCGTAATGGCCAGCAAATTTCGGAATAGACGGCTGCACAAAATTCTCAGAGGTTGCCATGCTCCACTCACTCAGTGTTTGATCTCACACAGACTGTTTTTATTTTCACTCGTACACTCCTATCAACCCTGTCTTAGCTCTGGATACCAAATGATAAGTATTAGAGACTCAAGAAGGGAATCAAAATGGAGGAATGCATATATTATTGACTAAACAACTGGGGGCTATTTATAGCTAATACAAGATAATGAAATAACTAACTCTACTCCTTTCGAGCCTACAGAGTAGTAACTCAAATAAAACAAATTTTATCCTTCCTGGAGAATAGGTCTTATTAGCTGGCTAATCCATAAACAAACTGAACAAGAAATATCCTAACATAGAGGCGTGAATCAGTTTTTTTTTTTTTTTTTTATTTATTATTTTTCAATTTTGAATCCTTTATTATTATGGATATTTCTTTTAGCTATGCATTTATTTAGCTTGTTAAGTTACTAACGCCTATTGACGTCCGTTAACTTTATTAACGATTTTGGTTACTTTTGCTAATTTATTAATAGTACGTACGTTGCTTTTGTTGTTTAGATAGTACGGAGGTTAAAGTGATATTCTTGCAATAGTACGGATGTCAGAAATGCAGTTTACTCATTTTTTATAACTTAGAGTGACTAATTTCCTTCAAAATTTTATGTATTTTCAAACTAAGACTAAAACAAACTAAGACTAGACCAAAACAAACAAAGACTAGACCACAAGGTCAACATTCTAGAAATTTTCAGCCTTTTGAAAGTATTTGAAGAAAATACTATAGTATGAAATATTAATCCGAGTCAAAACCACTACAAACAAGTTTCAGTTTTAAAATGATTCAAAAAATTCAACTTCTTATACATTTTTTTTTATTTTTTTTTTAACCTTCCGAGCACGCTGAAGAGAGGTCAAATGAATCCTGCTTAATACAATTATTTAATCAACCATTTTGAATTAAAAACTAATAGCACAATCCAACTTTTATTTCAGCTTGACTTCCATCCTTCTTTCCTCTTAAATAACATGCTCAAGGTCTCGTAGTAATAATAATGATACGCCGCAGTTGGACTATTAATAATAACGATATACTGCAGTCAGACTGCACAACGGTTTCATGTTTTTTATAATCCGAGCCCCCGTTTGGATGAGACTGAATCATCTACCAATCCGACTATTGTGCGCTCCGCTAGAATGCACTTGCCTCAACCCCCGTGAGCCGTAACACAACTTTACTTTTTAATCCATATGGACAAAAATTGTAAACAATGGCGTATCGCTATAACATTTATTTTATTTTAGGACAGAAAGAGGTTACCATGATGACATAGTGATGATACATTCCTCTTTCGTCTGTCGTCAAATATACATTTTTCCAGATAATAATAAATATATAACGAGAATATGAATTCATCTACAAAAAAGGCATGCGGAACTTAACAAATTTGTTAACATAAAATCATCCAAAAAAATTATGAACTCCTGAATCAAAGAATGATGATGGTAAAAAGAAACCAGAATCTGAAATTAACAAAGTTTAATCCTCAAACAGAAATATATAACGCTAATTTCTAACTCCTGCTACAGCAAAAAAGGAGTAGCAAGTTCATATACCATTTGCAGGACCATTGTTAACAACATCACGACATGGATCTCAACGACGACAAACTAAGATCTATGTTTAAAATGTTTACATTTGCTGTAGGACTACAACAAAAGCTGACTAACCAAATATCCAAAATGTAATTCCACCACCGAAAAAGTATTTTCTCTTATATCATGACGAGCAGCTTCAACTCAAAAGGAGGGCTGAAAACGCCAAAATAAACAAAAAGGGCACAGCCTCGTAATTTCCAGCTATTCATCTCCTGCATTCAAAGTGATTTGTCATTAGAATTCTCTTTCATCAATCAAAGAGCACGACAAGCATACAAGGAGAGACAAAGAGTACACGCATTAAATAAATAATGATCGCAGACTTTACCTACTTCTCACTATCTAACTTCTCTTTCAAGAAAATTAACGTAAAAGAACTCGTGTCAACAAAAATAAGATCAGATAATCTCTATAAAGTTTCAAAACTCAAAATCACAATGAAAAGGATAAACCATCTAGGTTACTAGATGGTTCCTTGGTCATTAAGTGTCCGCCTCTATGAAGTCTATGCAATTAGTCAACTTGCAAAACCTTTGATGCGCAGACTCGTGTACGAGTGTGTGACAATGCAAAACCATCACTCTTAAGTTACATATTTGGAAAACATGGAAGGTCACTGGATGGTTGTTAGGCTATTAAGTGCTACTCCAGCTGTCTTGAAAAGTTCGTCCTATTTTGACTTTGTATAATAAACATAAATGAACTTTGACTAAGCATTAGTGTAAATCTAATGAGCACGCTGAAATTTTAAAAATTGTTATTGACAAATCATTTAATGATTTGCCAATTACAATCTTTAGAATTACACTAGAATGATTAGATCGACATCAATGTTTGGTCAAAGTTCATTTTGTTGACCATGAAAAGTCAAAATAGGACAAACTTTCAGGGACAGAGGGAGTATAGACTAGATTCACCACAGCTCTTCCTATCATATCTAACTAATCTAGTTCCCAAGTATAATTTGAATGGTCGTACCGACTCGACCTTGGTGTAAGTTTCCCAACTTAATTTTCTGTGTCATATTAGGACTGTTATTCAAGATACCACCTTCTATGTTAAATTCTTATCTATACAACGTTGTAATATTAGCATGGGCAAATTACAATTTAGGGCCTAATGTCTACGAGGCGGTTGCAGTTTAGGGCCTGACGTCTAAAATTTGGCGATTTAGGGCTTGACATGCCAATTTCTGCCCAATTTAGGGCTTTTTGACGATTTCCGTCTAAATCTACGTTAAGCGGTCACGTGCCGCGCATGTGACATTAAATTGGGGGGTCAATTGCAAATTTTGAAAGTAAAGGGTAGGATCTGGAAAAGGAAAATAAAAACCAAACGAATTCTCTTTTCCTCTCCAGATTAACGCACTCAATTCCTTCTTCCTCCGACCGCGTCGACGTCTCTTTCTCCGATCGCCATTGTGGCTCTCTCCCCCTCCCACGCCGGAAAAACCCCCCCTTCCCCCACGCCGGCTACCTTCCCTTCTCTCTACCCTTGATGCGGCCTCTTACTGTGACTCATTTTCTCTCAATTCACCGTCGGAATCCCGACTGCCATCTCTCTCTCTCCTCCTTCTTCTTCCATCTTAAAGCTCGCATCTCAAAAAATTCTCCTAAAATTGTGTTTTTAGTGCCTCTGTATCCCAGATCTACAAGCGCGTCGCGTTAATCTAGGTTTTGAAATTCGGAAAGAGGGTTTTGAAATTAAGGATTTTGTGTGTTCCAAATTTGGGTGGTGGTGGTGCTAGAGTGTTAGAGGTGGTGGTGCTAGGGTGTTAGAGGTGGTGGTGGTGGTGCTAGATTGTTTGAGGTGGAGGTGGTGGTGGTGGTGATGAACATGGAGTAAGAAGATGAAGATGATAAACTTGGAGGAAGAAGATGAAGATGATGAACATAAATTAATTTTGATTATTATCACTATATTTACTAAAACAAGTACTCCCTCCGTCCCAGTCCGTCCCAGTTTAATGTTCTTAGTTTGAATTTGCGCGCTTATTAAGAAATCAAGTAGGGAGGTGAGGATATAATTGTCCAAACACTATTCATAAAGCAACTAAAAACCTTAAACTGGGACAAACCAAAAAAGAAAATAAGAACCTTAAATTAGGACGGATGGAGTATCTATTTAATATGCCCAGAACTAGTGAAATTTGAAATTTTATTTATTATTACTTTTTACATATTAATTATTTAATTTTGTATTACATTTAAAAATTTAATAATTTTTTAAGCTTCTACAAAAAACAAAATTTTGCTTGATTATTAATGATTCAAAAAAATAAATCTTGATTATTAATATTTAAAAGTGTATTCTTAACTAATTTTGAAAAAAAATTAAAGTCAATATTGATCCATGCATAAAAATGTTGTACCATGTAATTTATGCACAAATAGGTGTATGAGAATGAGATGGCTGATCCTTCCCTTTACTTTCAAAATTTGCAATTGACACCCCAATTTAATGTCACATGCGCGGCACGTGACTGCTTAACGTTGATTTAGGCGGAAATCGTCAAAAAGCCCTAAATTGGGCAAAAATTGGCATGTGAGACCCTAAATCGCCAAATTTTAGACGTCAAGCCCTAAACTGCAACCGCTTCGTAGACATTAGGCCCTAAATTGTAATTTGCCCTATTAGCATAAGAAGAGTGGCCTATGGGATCTATTCCAAGTTAACATATACAGGCATACTCCCTCCGTCTCATTTCAAATTGCAAATACTAGGTTGACACGGGGATTAAGGGAAAAAGTGAAAAAGGTGATGTGTTGTGAGTGTTGATAGTTGAGTGGGAGAGAGAAAGTGGGGTAGAAAATAGTTAGTGGGTTAATGGATGTGAGTGTGCAAGTGGGTTAAAACTTGCTATTTTTGGATTTTGCAATTTTAGTTGGGACACCCTTTTTGGCAAGTGTTGCAATTTGAAATGGGACGGAGGGAGTACACTTTTCTTCACTTTAAGGCCACTGAACCAACTATAATGAGGAGCATGTTTTTCTTAATCAAGCATGCTTACTTTTACACGATTATACCATGATAAATCTATCTTTCCAATCATAAAATCTGTAATGAGTAATCTAATAGCCATTATCGAAATTCCAAACAAATATCGCTTTTAAAACTATGGTCCCCACAAACAAATGGTACAAGTCAGATACAAGAAAAACAAGAGCCTCCCCACAACGGAGATGATACTTTTTACAGGTTAAGAGCTGTGTTTCAAGATTCGTAACATGGAAAACAAGCAAACGACTCAACCTGCCTTGGTGTTTGTCCTAGTCACTTAGAATTAGCCACATGGATACTTTCTTAAATTAATGTGAAACATTAGTATCATAACAAAAAAAATTATAATCAGATTGAAAGATTTCCTTGTATATTTGCCTTAGATCCATAAAGATTCAAGTTTACAACCTTCGACTCTTACACATGTTCAGTATCATCTCAAACATCATACAAATTCTGACTCCAGTCATTTTGCCAAATTTATATTAGGACAGACACACTACTCAAAAATAGTCATCATCCTATACCTTTTCCAGTTTAACCCGTCTCAACCCTCACCATAGTTATATTTCCAGGCAAGAAAATCATAAACATTAGCTACCTGTTATACAAACATAGAGGTCGTGTTTTTAAATCAGCAAAATACTTACCATATGCCTTCAAGTGTCATTTACAAATTACACCTGAGCTATTTAACAAGCCAAGGAAAGCATATGCGATGCAAATGAAAATCACGGCATGGCATTATGCCAACAAATTTCAAAAAAGAGAATAAGGCGAGCATGTTTAATAAAGTTAGAAGAGGATTTTCACGTAGTTATGATTCTCTGAGAACTATAAGCAAAAACTATACGAAGTATCAACTGGAAGCAGAGAATCAGATAAACTGTCGATGCATATGTACTTACGCTTTTCACAAGAATGTGAGTACACAAGCCATAGAGCTTTTAAGCATTTGCAGACTCTCCACTTCTCGTTGCGTCTTCAGATTTTGGAACGCATTCTTAGACCAATAAACAGTCATCCTCTCCAAAACAAGCGCATTCGACAGAATATACCTTAGAAAACACGTTTCTTTTTGCTTCCCATAAAAGTTCTTAAAGATAACTGTCTTGAGACAGGATAACACGCATTTAGGTACTGATTCCAAAATCAAATCGCCATCATCACAATGCTTGTGACATTCAGGTCCCTGCATACCATGTCAAAAGAATTTGTATCAACATCTGATCTGATATGGTACAGAGTAATATTTTTTACGGTGTGAAGGCATCTACCTCAGCAAAATAAAGATAATGTAGTTTTGGACAGCAGTGAAGAAGTCCCAACAGCAACCCAACCTTATGATTATCAATCTCCATATTCAACTCTAAATAGGACAGGTTCTGGAACACGGGAAGATGATCCAGCAAATTATCTGCAGAATAAAGAGACTTCGCAACCAAAAAATAGAGGGGAAAGGGTACAAATCACAAGTCAGTATGGCAGTACTGACAGTTGGCAAGATACTCTGTAGAAATTTTAGACAGGGCGACAATTTACCTTAATAGTTTGCTGGGTTATCTTCAAAAAGTTAATGCTGTGCAGTCCTCTGAGTAAAGCACGATAAAAAGTATCATTTTGCCTCTCACACAGAAATGGAATGTCAATGAATGCTTTGACCAAAGAGGACACGTTATGCAGGACAATCTCATTACACAGATAGCCAATATAGTTCAAATATTCGAGATTTTCTGCAATAATTTTGATCTCACAACCACGTGGATCATCATCAGTCGGTCGAAATCCAAAGTATGGTAGATCATCAATTGTCAAGCTTCTGAGCGAGGAACTAGTAATTGTGATGCTTTTCAAGTTCATCCACTCACAGTCTATTATGGCCAATTCTTGAAGGACAGGGCAACTAGAGAAAAGATTTTGGGTAGATTCTTCATTAGAGAATGTAATCAGAGATAGGTGTAAGGTTTTCAGACATGGCAAGAAAATGCAAGCAGGGAGTTCAAGGACAGAGTTCATTTCAATTGTCATGGCAGTTAGTGATTTACTCTCGAAAACACAGCTTGGCAGTGCAAATTGATCATCTACAAAGAGGCAAAGATCAAGTTCCTGAATGCTATGGATCATGGCAGCAGCAAGCCATCCACGTATGCGAGATGCATTGAAACATACCCTACATGACAATCGGAAGTTTTTCATAGATGGTCCATCCCGTAGTTTGAGTACCCTTTCTACGAAGTTCATGAAAGACGTGACCTCAAGTGGGCTCCCACCATTTAACTTACTTGCATACAAGAATTCATCATCAAAGTCCACGTTTGGTACGTAAGTCCAAAGGTTCGTCCATCTGCTTGAAAGTACGCAGGTTTTGACTACATCTTTGGTTGGAAGAAATGATAGGATGTGATGTAGAATACAATCCGGCAAATTGCTGATCTCATCTGCCTTTTTACCAGTAATAAGAGCTTCAAAGCGCTTTTGGCGTACGTGGTTGCTCATGATCTATCCCCTTTCTTCTCCTTTAAGAAAGACAATTAATTGGCACGAGGTTAAAATCAGCAAGAGTCAAATCTAATAGCCATCCAAATAATTATTCTAACAGGAAAAATACATACGATATACAGGCTACAGAACAAGTAGTAGTGGTAGTATTAGCATAAGAATGTTAATCATCATCCGTCACACCAAGACTCAAATTCAGTCAAACCTACACATTTTTTTATGAACAAACGACAAATTTCAAACCTACACTATTGAGGAGTGCAAACGTAAGCATAATCAACGTTGCTCACACCAACTTAGATTTTAAAAAAGGTCAAATTTAGTCAAACCCACAACTGCGAGTCGGGCAAATTAAGGCTGAAAGTATAAGATATTCGCAACTTGCGAATAACTGTGAATTGGTATGATCATGATTGCTCCTTAAGAACTCCATGGTCAGCAACACCAAAACACTAAGGAGCATAGATATGAGTGTAAAAACAAGTTCTGGGTATTATTTCCAACATGGAATCTTCACCAATGAAGTATCTAGTCAAAATTTGATTGGCATTAATTCTCAAACACTCGTGGTTCATTGATAATATAATCAATGAGTAACTCCGAATTAAATCAAACAATCCAATTATGTTAAATACACATATCTAATCATTCTAAATGATCACAAAAAGGATTTTGATTTTCCTTGGGGACAAAAGGAAACAAATTTAGGAAAAAGAAGGTGTAGCGGCATTAGTGGAGCTAAATTTCAGGCATGACATACTTATAACTTACTCTCTCCGTCCAAAATGATTTTCGCATTTGACGATTCAAACTTTTTAAGGATATGAACATTTGCTTCGCTAGGCATATGTTGTGTTTATGCACAATTAAGCCAAATTGTCAGAAAAGAGAAAACATTTTAGGACAATGAAAAATGACAAATGAGAAGATTATTTCGGAACAGAGTGAGTATTTAACAATCAAAATTTCAGTCCTATGTGGGTGACAATCAAACATGGGTAATGCTGATTCTTGAAAAAAGGGAAAAACAGCAAAGAAATCAAAAGAAAAAAACACACACATATATGTTGGGAGGGTAGGAGTAAGAGAGAGAGACTAACTAGAAAATGAAGGAAGAACAGCTAGGGATTGGATTTGGGAATTCTCAGTAATTTGGGTCTGATCATCTTCTTTGCTTGAAACCCAACGAGATAACTGGAGGTCAAAGAAATAAACTTTTTCCGGCCGGCGGGTTTGGTCTGCTTTTTTTAATTTTAGGACGTGACGGGAAAGGTGGCGGAGGTGGTGGAGGCGGTGGAGAGAGGAGCAGGAAGAGGGAACATTTTTCAGGAGTATAGTAATTACTACTACTACAAGAGTGAGGTTGTAGGGTCAGTAAGGAGCGTAGGCTCACGCGCGGACATGGAGCGTCCGTTGTTTAAAAAAGTTTAACCCACGCTTAATACACGTCAAATCGACTTGATTGTCAATGCGGCTGAGAACAGGGGTATATTAGTCCTCTAGGTTTTTTGCAGTCACCTGTCACGTGACTCTTGACTGTTACTGGATTACTGAAAGTCGTCAAATTTAATACTCCTTCCGTCCCGGTTTGGTTTAAGTTTTTAGTTTGACTTTACACGCTTAAGATCAAATAAAAGACAAAGAAAAATAAGTCAACAAAAGTAAGAGGTTGAGGATATAATTATCCAAACTTTATATACTCCCTCCGTTTTATGTGATTTGAGACCAAAAATTTTGACACACAAATTAAGGAAAAGTAAGAGAGAGAAATAATGGAAGGAGGTGTTTGTAAGTATGAAAAATTAAATATGAGAGAGAATGAGTGGGAGGAATAGTAAGTTGATTGGTGTTGTGAGTGTAAAAGTAAAGTTGGAGAGAGAATGAGTGGGAAGAATAGTAAATATTCTTTACCATTTTGGGCAGTCTCAAGTCACATGGAACGGAAGAAAAATGAAATAAGTCTCAAGTGACATAAAACGGAGGGAGAATAAAGCAAATGTGTGAAAAATAAGTTATGTAAGTAATAATTTTTTTTTGTAATTTGATGAACTTTTGGGGCAATATTCTACAAAGCACTATCATTCTTTTCCATTTATAAAATAAAACAACTAAAAATCTTAAACTGAGTCAGACTAAAAAAGAAAGTAAAAACATTAAATTATTTAAGGTTCTCTTTCTTAAAGAAATACTTTTTCTGACTGGCAAAAAAAAAAAAAGAAATACTTTTTTTGGCCTATTTCAATTTAAAGTTTTTATTTTCCGTTTAATCTGTTCCATTTTAAAATATTTAATTTGTTTTATTTCGTAAATAAAAAATAATATTTTAGATAATTTTATCTTCATAACATACTTCCTCATTTTGTCTTATTAAAAGTCTCATTTTCCTTATTATATACTTACTCTCTTCATTTCAAAATATTATTTCCACCTTTTATCTTCATCACGATTGAAATTTAAGCAGTAATTTAAGTTGATTAATTTTAACGAAAAATTGAAACTTGTTATTGATACACAATCAACACTTTTATTAACAACAAATTTTAGATTTTCATTAAAATAAATAAATTAACATAAAATTATTGCTCAAAACTCATTTGTGATAACGACAAAAAAAAGTGGAAACAACATTTGGGGACAATGGGAGTAAATTCATTTATTAACGGGACCCAACACGCATACTCACAACAATTAACCAATTGCTATTCCTACCATAATTTCTCTCTCCTTCATACTCACAATACCTAATTTTAAAACACATTTTTTTAATTCTCGTTTCTAAAAATAAGTCGGACGGAGAGAGTATATTACCAAAAAAAAAAAAAAGTTTAGTTACCTAACATATTTTTCACACATTTGTTTTATCAATATTGTTTAAGACAATTATATTATATCCTCAACTCACTATTATTATTGGCTCATTTTGCGTTGGTTTGTTAATAAGCATGTAAAGTCAAACTAAAAATCTTAAATAAGGACTGAGGGACTAAAATTTAAGTAATACCTTTGTTCCAAAATAATAGTCATACTTTCTATTTTGGTGCGTCCTAGAGTAAGAATCCTTACCAAAACTTTATGACAAATTTGATGATTCAAAAAATAATCTAATAATTGTTACCTATAGTATTTTTAATGGGGCATTTACCATATAGTCCCTCAACATAACTTTATTTACCTCTTAGGACAAGAAATATTTTGACTAACCATATAGTCCCTTGCTTACCTCTTCCTTAACATTTTACTAACTACACCCTCTCAACATTTACTTTCACCCCAACCACTATCCCCTTAGGCTACCCCTCACCACCTTCTCCAGTCAACAACTCCGGCGACCACCATTTCCGGCGGCCACCAACTCCGGCGACCACTCCGGTGCAATTTTTTTTTTTTTTTTTTTTTTTTGCTTCAGTGACCTTCCAGCAACCAAACAGTTTAGAACTTATCACTAAGTTCTCAGTTGTCAACTAAACTACTAATAACACGAACAACTCCGGTGACCACCAACTCCGGCGACCAACTCCGGCGACCAAACAACTGAAAACTTATCAGTAAGTTCTCAGTTGTCAACTAAGCTACTAAGAACATGAACAACTCCGGCGACCACCAACTCCGGCGACCAAACAGTTGAGAACTTATCAGTAAGTTCTCAGTTGTAAACTAAACTATTAAGAACAAGATCAATTCTGGCGGCGACCAACTCCGATGACCAAACAACTGAGAACTTATTAGTAAGTTCTCAGTTATCAACTAAACTACTAAGTATACGATCAACTCCGGCAACCAAACAGTTGAGAACTTATCAGTAAGTTCTCAATTATCAACTAAACTATTAAGAACACGATCAACTCCGGCGACCACCAAACTCTGGCGACGAAACAATTGAAAACTTATCAGTAATTTCTCTTTTGTCAACTAAAATACTAAGAACACGATTAAATCCGGCGACCAAACAACTGAGAACTTATTATTAGTAAGTTCTCAGTTGACAACTAAACTACTAAGAACATAATCAACTTCGGCGACCAAACAATCAAGAACTTATCACTAAATTCTCAAATATCAACTAAACTACTAAGAACAAGATCAACTCCAGCAACCGCGAACTCTAGCGACCAAACAACTGAGAAGTTATCAAGTTGTCAAATAAACTACTAAGAACACGATAAAATATGGCGAATCTTTTTATCTACGTATTGTCTAAACTTTTAATTTTGCAAATATATGAGGAATAGGGAAAAAAAATATTTGACAATGAAAATGTTTAAGACAAAATTATTTGCAAAAAATAATTTAATGTGGTACAATTTTTTTAAGAAATAATTATTTATTTTAAGACAAATAATAATAAGTGTGATTAAAAAATAACTACAGTAGTATTTTGTTGTATTACTTAATGGCATCACTGTAATTGTATATTTGTAATTTTGCCTTATGAGTATTGAAGGTCCATCGTCAACTATAAAAGTCTCCATTACAATGGCATACTTGTACATTTAATTTAATGTTGATTTTGACTATTGATTTTTCCCATTACTCCTCCACTACACACCCGGACTCTTCCTCTTTACTCATTTACTTACTACTCATTTGAATCTCATTTCTACAGTTTGTAGATAGAGCTTCTTCTATTCAACGCTACAACCACCGCGCTATCCTTCTCCTCCGGTCACCGACCAAAAATCTACAGGAACAAGAGCACTAACAGTTTCAAAACATTTTTTTTTTTGAAAAAAAAAAAGTTTCAAAACATTTAACTAGCCGCATTGACTAGTGTTTTTCAATTCCCCATCACAAACCCCCAGATCACACCCCCCTCTCTTGTGTTAACTGGTTTCTTACTTTATTCTTTTCCATTGGTAATGTTTGTAGTTTTTAGAGAGAAGAGCAACATGTAACGGGTAAAGGGTTCATTCACCGATTCAAGTCGGAGAAGAGTCGCCGGCGATGGAATAGGTAGCTGGAGTCGGAGTTTGAAGAAAGAAGAGTCAGATCTGGCCGGAAAGGCTAGATCTATGACTGGCCGGAGCTGGGAGATGTCCGGATCTACAGAAATTTTTTTGGCCCAGGGGAAGAAAACGGTCGGAGAGGGATGTCCGGAGACGGGGATGGGAAAGTTGATCGGAGGGGAAGAGTTCGGCTGATGTTGGAGATCGGAGAGGGTCGCCGGAGATTGGGAAGGAAGATGATAGCCGGGAGGGAGAGTTCGTCGAAGGCTGGAGGTCGGAGAGGATCGCCGGAGATTGGGAGGGAAGATGGTCGCCGGAGTTTGGTCGGATCGGAGGGGTCGCCGGAGGAGGTGGATCGGAGGGGTCGGCGGAGGAGGGAGGGGTCGGCGGAGTAGGAGGTGAGATAGAGAGAGAAAGTAGAGAGAGGGTGTGTGTTTGCGTTACTCTAGAGAGAAAATGGGTGTGCTTATCACATATAAAAGTGGTGAGGGATTATTTGGTTATATAAAATATTTTATAGGACTAGGCTGTAAGTCAAAATATCCTTGTCCTAAAATATAGATTCAATAATATTCAGGGATTAGGAGGTAATTTTCTCTTTTTAATGGTGAACCAATAAAAAATTTTAAAATTTAATTAAGATCAATGTTAAGTTTAATGCCTTTGAAATTGGAAACGTCAAATTTAATAGATTAAATTAACAAGTTCATAATTCCGAAACGGAGTGAGTAGAAAATAGATTGGAGCCGTGCAACAAGGCTGATTCTATGGCTTTAGCATAGAGAGCTAGCCATGCATACACACACCAAACTTTGTTGTGTGGGCCGGATATGTTGGGAAACTAACAAGTATTATTTGGTATTATTTGGTCAGGATTTTGTTGTGGCCTGAGTTGTTAGAAACCTTAGTCAATAAGGATTAAGCCATTAAGGTATCCTTATGTAATTGGAACCAATTAGTTAGGTGCTGAAGGCTGCGTGTGTGTATATATAATTCTTAAATTAGTTCAGATTAGTTCAGAAGTTTACTCAGAGAGAAAGAAAGATCAATAATTCTAGATCTAAGGGTTTTGCATAGCTAGGAACTTTGTGATCAAAGTTCATGCAAACATAGATTAGTGTGATTATCTTCTTGTAATTGTTTCTCCGCCATAATAATATATGTTTCCCTTTGCCCGTGGAGGTAGCCAATAGAGATTGGTGAACCACGTATATTCTGTGTTGATTTGCGTTCATTATTATTTATTTATCTTTTGGGTCTGATTTACTAACAAACAACAAATTTTCTATGAAGTCTTGATCAAATTGCAATTAAGTTGATTATTTTGGTCAAAATGGTGCAGGTTGTTATGGGATTGAGGGAGTAGTGTTTTGGACAACTTTGTCCTTGTGATTCTTATATATTACAATAAACCCAACACTTTACTAACGTATTTTTACCCCTATTAAACGTGCATCTTACATTAATGTCTCACGAAAAATAATTAGTTAAATAAAATAAGTTTCAATGTAAGGGTAAGAGGGACATTTAACTCAAAAGTGACACTTATTTTGAACCAGTTTTAGTTCAAAAGCGGCAATTATTTTGGATTGAGGGAGGAAGCGACAACTACTTTTACATATAAGAATTATAGTAATATTATAGGATTTACATAATATATTATAATAATATTTTTATAATTATGAAGAGAGCATGTATTTATTTTAAATTATGATAATTAATTGAGAGTATATTTTAATGAAAGGATATCACATAGCATTTTGCTGTATTTGATGATTTGTATTGAGATTAATAGATTTCTTTTTTATTTATATTTGAGGCCAGAAAAACTATTTATATTTCAATCTTTTAGAATTAAGACTCATTTTTTTTATGTGAAGCACAATTAAGACTTATCTAAGAAACATTTTTTTGTCAAAATTATACTCCTCTCTCCCAAAAAAAAAAAAAATGATGCACAAAAATTAGGGAGAAGTATACTCCAATATCGGCCCAAAAATTAAAGAAGTGATTTTTTTTATTATAAAATATGGAAAGCGGAGTAAAATTTTGTGATTATAGAAATTAAGTATGCGTGTCTAGCTAGTTATTGTGGATATGACACGTTTCAAAATAAATTTCACCTTTGTAAATAAGGAAATAATCTTCGTACAATTTTAGCATTGTAAAACCAATGCACAAATATGTAAAGCACGTTTATGTCTGCATAAATAATACTTATGCAACATAGTTTTGCAAAAATCGGCATCAAAACACCAATTATTCCGGAATAACATAAAAAATCTAGATAAAAACTTGGATGAGAACATGAAAACCCGTCTCATCTATGAGACAGGCCAATTAGATCCGACCGACCCGACCCATGAACCGGCTCCATGACCCAAGGGGGCGACCATGCCACGTGGCATGTCGCGCCCCAGACCCGTGGTCCTACTTGGCCCCACGCTCGGGACACGAGTGGAAGACGTTATAAAACATTTTTGAAAAATTTTCGAAATATATTTTTATAAAGTTTAACAAAATCACACTTGAAGTTCAAAGACTTCATTTAACTTTAAACAAACTTTACAACCAACTTTCACAACGAAAGTACTTAGCCGAAGGCTTACAAACTTTTAAACAAATGTACATACACCAATCTTAACCAAAATAGGTGTGACAATAGGAAGTACGGGTACTCTATCCAAAAGGTTTTACATTTACATAATGTAACCTTAACAAAACAAGTCCCAACTCTTACCACTCCAACGTCCTCCCGTGCCAAGTGTCCTATCCCCTGGACCCGCCTTTATCTAAAACAGTAAACAAATAAAGGGTGAGAGTAAATCTCAGTAAGCTACTAAAATGCAACTACGTTACATACTGATATGATAATCATAAAGAATAGTATCATAGCAATCACATAGCACATAGTATGAGAGGTAAAATCAACTCATATACCACAATTACCACATAGGCCACACTCCGGTGGATACCAAGCCAAGGTTTACCCAATAACATAACTGTTTGAGAATACCATCTGAGAAAACCAACAGAAAAAACCATCTGAGCAGCATAAATAGCTGTAGACACCCCGATCTCGCACCCCTAAAACCAAACCCTTAAATTGGTCTAAGTGCAATAATTGACCTAAAGCCCCAGATTTGGCAGTTCGGGATTACCGACCGTATTATCGGTGCATCGGATGAAAAAACCGAGTCCGGATTCATGATCAGGACTCAAAACCGAGTAAACAGGTGTATTCTTTGAAAATTGAGCGTCGGGACCCTACGGCGGGCTCCGCACCCCTAGAACGCCTATTACCGGTCATCCCTTGCATTTAAAATTATATTATTTTATTCCTTACTCTTTAACATAATCTAGATATGCCATCTTGACTAGAAAATTGAGAAGAGCAACTTTTGTGTTGAACCCGCGGACAACCGGGACACCGGAACGCGCACGACGGAGCAGTTGCAAGCTGTTGCGGAGCGGGAACACGGAGCCAGAAAATCATGCATGTTCACTCCCACAAAATTCGGCACATGGCTGCAATATGGGGTGGGGGGGTGGTCACATGGCCCAAAATCAACCAAAAATGGACAAGTGGCAACAAATGAGGGGATGACTTATCAATATTGCACACAAGGACAACACCATCACTTTTGGCCATTTTTTCCACCACTTTTGCATGATTTCGGGTAAGAGGACTCACCCCCCATACTACCCCTACTCTAGGGGCATTTTGGTCCAAGAAAACTTACCTCCCTCCTCCATATACTCCTATGTTGATCCAAGAAAGAAGGGGATTCATTAACAACACACACATTACACTACACACTCACTCCATACACTTTCACTCTTGCTCTTACTACCACCATTCCACCACCACTACCACCACTCCTCCACCACATCTCCACTACTAAACCACCACCCAAACACCTCAAACAACCCCTTCAAATCTCAAGCAACAACAACAACAAGCAACAACAACAACAACAACAACAACCACAACCACAACCACAACAACAACTTCAATCAAACAAAAAAAAGTCTTCCCTTGGAGACAAAGGAAGCACACCACCCTCTCTTAATCTAGGTAAGTTTCCTTTTTATATATCATAGATTTGATAAAATGTAAGTCTAAATGAGTTGTTTGGGAATCTAGTCAACTAGTGACTAGATTCCCCTTATTACCTATGTAATCTATGTTTTTACTTTGTAAATAAACATGTTCTATATATTCTAAATGTTCATACTTCAGTCCTAGCATGTTTATATATGTCTTGAGTTCATTTTGGTGTTAATCTCATGCTTTAGATCTCAAATCCCAGCAAGATATAGTCCATTTGCTCAGCATGTGTATATTCTGCCCTCATCTCCTTCTTTCTTGTTTATTCTCATTTTTGTTTATGTTTGTTCATAAATAGACACATGATAATGTTAATAATATATCAATAAATAAGTTCCCCAAATTCTATGGGTTTTCTCTGAATCCATGCCATGTTTTGATATCAATCTTCATGCCATGTATAGTCTGTCTAGCATGTTCTGTTTCAACCAAGCCTTTTGATGAGCTTTTTACTCAATCATAAATTCGTTTCTAGATGTGTCTTTAAACATGAAAGTTGTTCATTATATACTGAATATGATTATTGCCAAGTTTTGTGGTCTAAATCCATGTATAGGTCATTTTTTGGTAGTCATTTTCGTAGCTCAAATATGTTGCTTTGCTTGCTGCAGTTTTGGCTAATCTGAGTTTTCTAGTCTAAAACCCTACCAAAACTAGATTTTCAAGTCAAAGTCAAAACATGAAATTTGTTCTTAAAAGACTAATTAAGATGTTCATGCTTTTGAAACAATTTTATGACCTCTGGAAAGGCTTCTTTCCATTTTCTAAATCAAGTGCCTGCTTCCAGATTCATATTTCCCAGATTCTGACATGCCAATGTCAGATCACTTTTGAAGAATCAAAACTTTCTTCCTGACTTTGAAACTTGGTAAACATTATCTTTAATATATGATCTTCAACTTTTGTGTTTTATGCTTTTCCAGATTATTAAGATATGATAGTGTAAATTGCTCATCAAAACCTGCTATGATATCTTTTCCTGTGCTGGGCTGAATTTACATAAATGTTCTTGACATGATTTGAGCATGAAATATCAACCCATAAATCCAAAAAAAATTCATACATGTGCTCTAACATCTTGGGAGTGAATCCCAAGCTTTGGATCTGTTTTTTGGATAGGTCATTCACAGGTACACCCATGGCGATCCACAGCAGCCCCATGAACTTGGAGATCAACCTTGGCTTGGATATTTGCTTTCATGGGATATTTCCCATTTTTCACCTAATTGTATTATTGTTGGAATTATGCTCTAGGCCCTTGAGAAAGGTCTTACGTTACATCATGTTCTCATTTGTTATGGAGATAACAACATTGGGTTATTATATGTTTTACATGTTTATTATAATTATCCCCGTCCCTAGTACTTATGAAGAACTAGTATAGATTTAATTGATGATCATGTGATGATCATGTGTATATGATACAGATTAGACTTATGGGTACTTATTGGTGAATAAGTACTGGACTTGACCCACCTATGAGATTTATGTCATGGTCAAATGTCATAATTAAATCTCATAATAGTTATATCATTGATATCCTTAGACCTGAGATTATTACAGTCTTCCACATGATGAACATTATGTTTGACGTACTCAAACGTCACCCCTAACCGGGTGGTTATAAAGGCTACGATTGGCATAATCGGATTCATGTAGGGAAAGGTAATAAGTCAAGATGGAATTTGTCCCTCTCTCAAGAGAGATATCCGCTTGGGCCTCTCGTAGAGTGAGATTGATAAAATGCGTGGCCGCGCTCAAATGAATTGATGAGATCAATACCATTTGCTCATTATCAATCTACTTGGATCGAGAAAGCATTGAACAAGATAAGTTGACATGGACCATGACTTATGTTCAATATGATATCGCGTGACAAATGGATTGTGATATGTTCTATTAAGGATTACGAACTTCTTTAAGTTATATTAATTGGGTAGTCATGATGGCTTGCTAGAGTCCGCTCATGATTTATGAGTTTGACCTTGGTTGGACTCATTGCCAACTTAATATAATCTTATGGGGTCACACACAAAAGAACGAATTGTTTAAAAGGCTAAAAATGACTTTTTGCTGGTGCTCGGCCGAGCACCTCAAAGGACTCGGCCGAGCATGAGAAACAGAAAGTTTTGGCAAAGAGGTGCTCGGCCGAGCACCTTATATGACTCGGCCGAGCAGGCCCTGTTTGGGCCAAAAATCTGATTTCGTGTTTTGACGGGTTTTGACCTATTTCTCCTAAAAGGTTTAGGACTAATGAGTTTAAATACCTCTCTCTTAACCCTAATCAGTATGGATTGATATTGTATCATTATTGGTAGCCTCCATGTGTTTGAGAAACATATTCTTGAGTTTAGATTAAGAATCAAAAAGCTCAAGAACACCAAAATTCATATAGCCTTTGAAGATTAGAAAAGCGTGTTTTCTAATGGGTCTAGCAATCCAGATCTAGAATCGTTCTAGATATTCGTTCGTGTGTGGATACACATAGAGGATGTTTGTTTTAACATCTCAAAGTTCGTGTTCCTGTAATCGTGATCCGAAGAACGCGAAGAACGAGGAGATCAAATCTAAAGCTTGAAGACTTGAAGATTTGAAGATTCGAAAATCTTAAAGCTCCATCACGGTTAGTATTCTAAATTCAACTCCGTATTAATTTAATCATCTTGATTGGATCTAGGCTTTTGGGTTTTAATTCCGCTGCGCATGTTTGCTCAAAACCCAACAGTGGTATCAGAGCCCCGTTCATCATGATTATTTTAATAATATCATGTTAATAATATAATTGGATTATATGTGTTGGCATGTTATTTGAATTTAGATTCTTGATGTTTATGTGATTTGAATTTTATGTATGTATATGTGATATATAGAGATCATAAAATCGTACCGTTTAAATACGTTATGTGGGATCTAAGATTGCGATAATAATTTGATTATTATGTTCCATGTGATCATAAAAATTAATTGGATTGATTTGTTGATGATCCTTGATTCATGAATAAATTGTTTATTCAAGGCTTTGATGAGCATGATGATTTGATCATCATGAACACCAAACCCTAATTGAATCAGGAAAGCAATTTTAGAATTAAAATTCAAAAATTCTATTCTGACAGGCGTGCTCGGCTGAGCACCTCATAAGACTCGGCCGAGCAGATGAATCAGAAGGGTACAGATTTTAAAACGCACAGGTGCTCGGCCGAGCACCCCAAAGGACTCGGCCGAGCAGAAGGATTTTGGACAGAATTTGTTTTTCAGATGGCTGGTTTTGGAAACCGTGTTTCCTGAAATTAATTGTCTTGTTTGAAATCACTTTGGATTGAATTTGTTTGTCAGATGGCTGGTTTAAGAAACCGTGTTTCCTGAAAACAAATCTCAAGGTCAAAGTAATAAATTGATGAGACAAAAGAATTTAGAATCGAGTTACTTTATGTAAGGGATTGTGGATGCCTTTTGGCTTAGTTTCGACCTTACATAGTTGTTTCTTCTAGTTTCTAAATTTGGTACGGGATTGTGGATGCCTTCTTGGCTTAGTTTCGACCGTACAATCGTGCTCTCAATTATGTGTTAAAGAATTTATCCCCATAAATCAATCACATGATATCATGGTTTAATTAATGAGATTAATTAAATCATTAACCGATGCTTTACATGTTATGTGCTCATTAACGTGTTGTATGCTATATGAGATGAACCTTCTTAAAAATTTTAAGTCATGTGCCAACCCATGATAGACACTTGTGAGTACACCGGGTATTTTCATGTGGGCTCTGCCAAAGCGATGTGCATTGATTCTATCAGTGTATGAGCAAGATGAGTGAATGGGAGTTTCCTATGCGTCTATCATGGTTTGACTTAATTAGGCTATTAAAAGACAAAGTTTTGGGCCTAAAGCACAAGATGAGATTAAAACATGTTTGACATAAGATGTCTAATTAAATCTCATAAAAGATCTAAGAGTCACATATGATGTGATTGATAAAAGTTATCTACCTAATTAATTTAATTTTGAGCAGTATCGCCAAAGCGGACTTGAAATTAAATTAAAGTTGGATCTTAGCCCTCATAAATTATATTATACAATTATTGTATATGAAGGTTATATAATTTAGTGGGAGTATTTATGAAATACAAATAATTTATCTCTTAAATGATTGGTATGAAATATAAGTGTATATTTATTTGCATATTTGTAGAATATTATTTTAAACTTTAATTATGTTCGTTACTGCGATCTGTTCTTCAGAATGGAAATTATTCATGAGCTTAAGAATTGTTCTAAAGCAAGAATGGAAATTATACATTCTTAATAATCCTGAGTAACCTAAATTGCAAAATTAATTTGATTAATATGTTCCGTAGGATCATCAAAATTTAATTTGATTAACTTATTGATGATCTTAGATTCATGAATAAATTGTTTATTCTTGGTTTTGATAATCATGGTGATTTGATCACCATGAGCACCAAATCCTAAATGAATCAAGAAATGCAATTATAGGATAAATTTGGAAATTTAAAATCTACCGCTTCTAAGATAAATATTTTGAGTTGAATTTAATTATCAGATGATTGGTTTCAGAAACCATGTTTCCTGAAATTAAATGTCAAGTTCAAGATTAATCTGGGATTGAATCTAATTTCAGACGGCTGGTTTGCGAAACCAAGTTTCCTGAAAAGTGATGTCAATTAAGAATTCAGATAAACTAAAATTAGAATCTTGAATTGTTCTTGATTGCTGAAGTTAGTCGAATTGATGAGACATTGGTTTGTGCTCTCAATATCTGAACTATCATGCGGAAAGATGATGACCTAAGTCGAAAATTCGATTTTGACTTTATGATTTTCTAAAAGGAAGGATTAAAAGCTAAAGGTAAGACAAACGTTGTCAAACCTAAAGGAAATAATTGTGGCTAAAATTATGACTCTGAATAATGCAATTTGGTAATGTGGCAATTTGATTGACCATTTAAAATTGCAATCAAAATTTTGGATGATCAATAAAAGGTGAATGGTAGTGAAACAACCACAAAGGATATTTATGCTATAAAATTAATCTTTCTAATTTTAATCATTGGGTATTGGATACCGGATTGGATCCCACATTTGTATAAATGTGCAACAATTAATAAAAGGAAAGACTACTTATAAAAGGTAAAGTTAATCTGCGAATGATAATGATGCAAGAGTTGCAACATTGTTCGTGGAACACTTATGAAGTGGCTTTGCTCATTAAGTAGAAAGTATTATTTTGCTATAAGATAATGAAGGATATTTATTTCTTATTTGGAATAAGAAAGAGATTTATTTATTATGATTTGCTTTATCGTATTGTTAAATCATATAAATAAATCTCATATCCTAAATCTTGAAGAACAAAATAATAAATAAGACTATAACATAAATAATTAAATTCTCAAGGCATTATTGTTTTGATCAAATAAATGAGAAACGCATATCTAAAATTCCATGGGACGGAGTTTTAAAGTCATACGATTTTGAATCATATGATTTATGCAAATCTTATTTACTTGGATTAAGACAACTTTTACTAGGAGTAGTAAAAGGCTGATATCTTATTAGACCTAATACATGTCGATGTATATGGTTCATTAAGTAGCAATGCTAAAAGAGGATTTTGGTAACTTGGCAAAATTATTCAGAAATCCCGATTCGATCGTGATAATGAATAATTGAACCAAGAATTTGACAATCATCTTTAGGTTGTGAAATTGTTTCACAAATTAACTCCACCGAGAACACCATTTAGAATGATGTGTCTACGTGGAGGTGTAGAACCTTATTGGATATGGTTCATTAGATGATAAAGTTAAATTGATCTTCCATTATTTATTTTGGGGTTATGTTTTGGAAACCGCTATAATTACACTAATTTGAGTTCCATTAAAATAGGTTCAAAGGTACCATATGTGATATGGAATGAAAGAAAACTTGGTTTGTCTTTCATAAAGATTTAAGATGGTGAGACTTTTTGCGAAAAGACTTGTTTGGAACAAGCTCACACTTAAATCTAATAAATGTATTTTCATGGGATATCCCAAGGAAACTTGAGGATACTATTTTACTTCTAAGAAACAAATTGTTTGTTGCTTGTAATGGTACTTTTCTAGGTAAATTGTTTATCTCTAAAAGAATCAGTGGGAGTAAAATATATCTCGAATGGTTCGAGACCTAGAAGATAACATAGAACCTTAGATGGAAGTTGAATGAACTTTCGCAAGGAGTTGTGAAAATTCGTTCAAATTACACAAGTTAATTGCATATATGATAGGATACAATCTATAATGAGAAATATTGGATTTCTTATTAAAGAAAGTATAAGAGGTAAAGTTCATTGAGAATGGTATATTTACTTCCTATCAAAATGCAATGTCCGCTCCATTTTAGATTAATGGCCTGGAGTCATAAAATCTAAAAGGCAATCCATGTATATTAATCAAGTTTGGAACTTGATCTTTCTAACCTAAGGTGTAAAAACCAAAGGATGGAATCAAGTTTTCTTGGAGAAAACTAACATGGGTAGCAAAGGAACATACTAATTAAGCAAGATTAAATGTGAAAAGGTTGACTCATATTTCGACTATGATAAAACTTTCTCACTTGAAGTCATGCTTTAAGTTATTAGAATTCTCATTGTCATATCTTCATATTTGGAATATGAAATTTGACAAATGGATATCAAAACAGCGTTTCTTAACGGGAACTCACTTAAGGATGTATTGGATACAACCTGAAGGTTTTGATAGTCTAGAAATTCTAATAAAGTATGTATGTTGCGGAAATCCATGAGATGGATTGAAGCAAGCTTCTTGGAGTTGAAACAATCATTTTGATGGAGCGTTCAAATCGTTTGAAATTCATCAATAATGAGACTTGTGTTTGCTAAGAAATTAGTGGGAGCATAGTCTAATTCCTAGTCTTAAATATATGTCTAACATATAGTTCATTTGAAAGAGTTTCTTAATGAAAGGACTTAGGAATAAGCCGCTTATATCCTTGAAATTAATATCTATTGATATTAATCTAGGAAGTTGATTGGTTTGTGTTAAAGTACTTATGGAGACAATGTACTGAATTGTTCAGTATGCAAGACTCTTGGAGAAGAACTTGCGAAGTTGTCTAATGACAGTGTTCTTGGCAAGACTTAGTCTTAGTGGAAGACTAATGAGCAAGAATACATTATTAGGATTCCATATGCTTCGGCAATTGGATCTATCATGAATGTCATATTATGTACTTAGACGGTATAACTCGTATACTTGGAGTATGATGAGAACATACTAATCATATCCTAGTGAAAGTCACTAGATAATGATCAAGAATATCCTTGTGTACTTGAGAAGAACTAAGGATGCATTCTTGATGGTTGTTGACATGGGAGATGATCTAGTAAATGGTTACATAGATGCATGCTTCCACATCGACAAGGGTAAATCGCAGTATAAACATATGTTTAAATAAGTGTTATTAGTTGGAATAGTTCCAAGCAAATACACTATAAATATTCTATGAATAAAATTAAGTATTTGGTTACAAGAGTTGTAACTAAGGGAATTGTTTGAATATAGATGTTATTAGTAAAAACTAGAAATAGTTTCTAGTAATACTAATCATATGGACCTTTGTTGTGAAATAACGGCTATTGCACAAGCTAAGGTGCCAAGGGCGCATCTATGATCCAAACACGCACTCAGACGTTTTCCATCTCTACGAGAAATCGTTGACATGGGAGATGTCAAAATATGCAAAATGCCTTATGATGATAACAAGGATAATTATCTTACATGTGCTCACTTGCAAAAATGATGGAGATCATAACTTATCTCAATGGGTATTGGATACACGTTGATTGGGCCTAGTGCAAGTGGGAGATTGTTGGAATTATGCTCTAGGCCCTTGAGAAAGGTCTTACGTTACATCATGTTCTCATTTGTTATGGAGATAACAACCTTGGGTTATTATATGTTTTACATGTTTATTATAATTATCCCCGTCCCTAGTACTTATGAAGAACTAGTATAGGTTTAATTGATGATCATGTGTATATGATACATATTAGACTTATGGGTACTTATTGGTGAATAAGTACTGGACTTGACCCACCTATGAGATTTATGTCATGGTCAAATGTCATAATTAAATCTCATAATAGTTATATCATTGATATCCTTAGACCTGAGATTATTACAGTCTTCCACATGATGAACATTATGTTTGACGTACTCAAACGTCACCCCTAACCGGGTGGTTATAAAGGCTACGATTGGCATAATCGGATTCATGTAGGGAAAGGTAATAAGTCAAGATGGAATTTGTCCCTCTCTCAAGAGAGATATCCGATTGGGCCTCTCGTAGAGTGAGATTGATAAAATGCGTGGCCGCGCTCAAATGAATTGATGAGATCAATACCATTTGCTCATTATCAATCTACTTGGATCGAGAAAGCATTGAACAAGATAAGTTGACATGGACCATGACTTATGTTCAATATGATATCGCGTGACAAATGGATTGTGATATGTTCTATTAAGGATTACGAACTTCTTTAAGTTATATTAATTGGGCAGTCATGATGGCTTGCTAGAGTCCGCTCATGATTTATGAGTTTTGACCTTGGTTGGACTCATTGCCAACTTAATATAATCCTATGGGGTCACACACAAAAGAACGAATTGTTTAAAAGGCTAAAAATGACTTTTTGCTGGTGCTCGGCCGAGCACTTCAAAGGACTCGGCCGAGCATGAGAAACAGAAAGTTTTGGCAAAGAGGTGCTCGGCCGAGCACCTTATATGACTCGGCCGAGCAGGCCCTGTTTGGGCCAAAAATCTGATTTCGTGTTTTGACGGGTTTTGACCTATTTCTCCTAAAAGGTTTAGGACTAATGAGTTTAAATACCTCTCTCTTAACCCTAATCAGTATGGATTGATTTGTATCATTATTGGTAGCCTCCATGTGTTTGAGAAACATATTCTTGAGTTTAGATTAAGAATCAAAAAGCTCAAGAACACCAAAATTCATATAGCCTTTGAAGATTAGAAAAGCGTGTTTTCTAATGGGTCTAGCAATCCAGATCTAGAATCGTTCTAGATATTCGTTCGTGTGTGGATACACATAGAGGATGTTTGTTTTAACATCTCAAAGTTCGTGTTCCTGTAATCGTGATCCGAAGAACGCGAAGAACGAGGAGATCAAATCTAAAGCTTGAAGACTTGAAGATTTGAAGATTCGAAAATCTTAAAGCTCCATCACGGTTAGTATTCTAAATTCAACTCCGTATTAATTTAATCATCTTGATTGGATCTAGGCTTTTGGGTTTTAATTCCGCTGCGCATGTTTGCTCAAAACCCAACAATTATTTGTACAATATTCCCCCTTCCCCCTTTAATTGCTCATACTGGTAAATATGATTCAAACCTTTTTTCAAAATCAATCGGGAATCCACCCAAACCGGTTCCCGGTTGTGATAAAATGAATCGACCTAGAATAGGAGACTTCTTTATACATAAACATACACATTTTTTATAAGTTAGGACATAAAACACATTTTCAAAAGGCAAACTAAAGTGAAGCGTAGGCGGAAGCATGCTAGAGACCGAAAGGGCGAGCGGAGTGCCTAACACCTACTCCTCTCGTAACATAGCCCCCGAACCCACTTTCAATCAAAGAGGTTTTATCTCTATTTTCCAAAATAAAATGAGGTGGCGACTCTTCTTTTCAAAACCAAAGTAGGGTAACCATTATGAGAAACCGAGCGGATTCCAGCCGCGTTTCGCACGGATCCTTACGCGGGCTCTCATAATAGCTGAAGCCGGGATCCCGAAAACCAAACCCAAACCAATAGAACCCAAGTAACAATGGGGAAATATGACACAAAGGTCATAACCCAAATGCTCACCAAAGGAAGCAATTCATCCCATCCAAGGGCAATCTGGATTGGAAAACAGAGAAGGCCACAGTGGAAAAACCTTATAGTGAACTTGGCTGTGTGCCACTATAATTCTCCTGTTGGTAGTGGGGCCCTAGGCACGTTTAATAAACGTTGTAATTGTTATCATTTATTTCATATCAATAAAGAGATGTTTTGATTATTATTGTTGTTCATGCTTACTTATAATAATACCGTCCCTAGTTTATTAAGCACTAGTATAAAGGCTAAATGATCATGAGATGATCATGTTAGATTTATGGGTACTTGTGTTGGAACAAGGTACTGGACATGACCCGCTGTATGAGATTTTATGTCATGGTCTATGTCGAACATATATCTCATATTAGTTATGTCATTTGAATCCTTAGACATGAAGTATTAGTCTTCCACTTGATGACATTGTGTTTGACATATTCAAACGCTACTTAACACGGTAGTTATAAAGGGTATGATTGGCATATCGGATTCCCGTTGGAAGAATAATAAGCTAAATGGATTTGTCCCTCCACGGAGAGATGTCAAGCTTGGGCCTCTCGTAGGAATGATGTTGATGAAATGTTCGGGCGGACTCAAATGAATTGATTGGATCAATGTCATTTGGATTATCAACATATTCGGAATCGAGAAAAGTATTGAACAAAAACAAGTTGACTGTTTGACCATGACTTGTGTTCAATGACATCTGGACAAAGGGATTGTGACATTTCTAAAGAATGCGAAACTTGTATCTAGTTATACTATTTGGGTAGGTATGACGGTTTGCTAGAAACCTAATCATATCTTATGGGATCATGTTTGAGCCCATTGCCAACTTAGTATAATCCTAGAGGGTCACACACAATAGAAACGAAATCTTTAATAAGAGGCTGGACTATATTGGAATTTAGAGTCAAAGGGACCTTGGAGGAATTTTGGAAACATTCTGGGCTGTTGGTCTACCGAGCGGGCGCTTGGTTCAGACCAGGCGGGCGCCTGAAGTAATTCCAGAAAGACAGGACCTTCTGGTCATTCAGGCGGGCGCCTGGCCCTTTACAGGCGGGCGCCTGGTGCTGCCGACAGGAAAATTCTAATTCGATTTGGGAAGTTTTGGGCACAAGATTCCTATTTGGAATAGGTCTTAATTGTGTATAAAAACCCCAATTCGGCCAGACCATATTGACAAGTGATTTGTGAGTCTCAAAGAGTTTGAGAGAGATATTATTTTGTTCTAAGATATCCTGTTGATTGAGGAACAAAATAATTCACAAATAAATTCAATATAGTTCTTTTATTATATTGTGAAAGTGTGTTTCATAATATTGGTCTAGCAAACAAGATCAAAAGATCCTTTGATATTCGTTCGAAGTGTGGATACGCTAGAGGGTGAAAATCATCATCTTCAAAGTTCGTGTTCAAGCTTTGTGATCGTGATCAAGTCTTCAAGTTTCTCCCACCAAAGACCAAGAGAAAATTCATAGTCATCAAGGTTAGTTATTCCTCTATTCATCTTGTTGTATTTGATTTAATCATATGAACGGATCCATAGGCTTTGGGTTTCTTAAAATTTTAATTGCTAAATTCCGCTGCGCATGTACTAGGAAACCCAACAGTGGTATCAGAGCCCCGTTCATGTGA
>JAOWBW010000107.1:3429468-3665733 GCA_026119855.1 Campanula takesimana | reverse complement strand
ACACGAGATGAGAGCTTACATCTCGTGTACATATACACGAGATACATCTCGTGTAAGTACACACGAGATGAGATCTCGTGTATGTATACACGAGATGTAAGCTCTCATCTCGTGTAAGTATACACGACATAGGCATCTGAGCCTGCTTTTCCACAACCGCAACAGCAAAAGCAACAATAAACATAACTTGGAATGAAATTGATTCTCAAATAGGACATTTCCACAAAACATCAATAGACCATTACACATATACTATCGCCTAATTGTATACGAAATGAAAGTGTTAACAAGGATAAGCATATAATTCAAACATTCATACAAACTGGATAAATCAAAAACCATTACACATATACTATCTATATGTAATCTTCTTTGTCTTCTTGCATCGGTATCCTCCTCATAGAGTTGACTGAACTCTGCTATCCTATCTTGGTATGGGAGGAGTAGTTGGCTTGCGGTTGGATCACAGCGGTTCCGATAAAGGTTTGGTGGTGGTGGTATTGGGTAATCATTGCCTAACATGCGCAGCTGCAAAAGTAATAACAGTTAAATACAAGACAATGAAATATAATGAATATAGTAAGACAACTAAATATAACTAATATAGATGAGACAATTAAGTTTCATACCGCTATAAAATGGTTTCCATTGACTTGTCCCACCACAACTGTGTTCACCGGTGGTTGTACTGGTGCAGTCACTGGAAGGCATAACATACCACCGCTAGTCGAGTAAGAAATGAACGCCACATTATACCTCGTGGAAATGATGTGCCCAAGATCTGGGAGCTCCATCCAGTAATCACTGGGCGCCGTCCGGCTATAGCAAGCAATCTTACGTAAGAGTTCTCTTACCGATATCTAAGGTAGAACTCTTTCGTAAAGGTCTTGGCGAGCAAGCACCTCATTGTAACATTCTGTGCGCACTTCAGCCCACTTCTCCTCATCTCCGTATATCTGTGCTGCTACGGCTCTATAGCCACAATGTCCATCTGATGCCACATCTATGATGCCTCCAATACGCGGGGTAATGAAAGGCGGAAAAGACTCTACATACGGGGAGCTGTATAAACTAGTATAATTGTGGATATACGAGTACTTTCCGGGTTTTCGGCGAGTTACTGACCCCCATTGGCAGCAGGGGCAGCCGAGAGCCCGTAGATGGTCTCGTGATGATTCGGCTGGGAGGACGTTCGATCATCTTGTGCAGTATCGCCGCATTCTTGACAGGATGGGGGCTGACAGTGTAAGTTATTCATATTAAAACTATTATACGTTTTTGTGTCGTTCCTTCCGATATTCTGTTGACTTTGCCTAACAATGTCTACTCACAGGTTATTTGGACTCCTTATGGGACCGGGTCGGAGGACAAGGGACTTCAACCCCATTTAGAGGACAACCACAAGGGCAACCGAGTGTTAGAAATCAAGGTAATTTCTCCGGGGGTCAAAGCAAGAGAGTATGTAATTATTGTCAGAGGGAAGGGCACAGTGAGGAGCGGTGTTGGAAAAAACAAGGAAAGTGTTTGAATTGTGGGCAACTTGGCCATTTTCAGAGAAGTTGCCCGAGATTGGGGAGTCAACCATCGGGGAGTGGTGTTGGATCGTCTCAGGGTCAGAAAAGGATGCCTCGGGAAAACCAAAGGTTCAAGGTCGTGTGTTTGCAATCAATCAACAACAAGCTTCGGATGCTTCCACCGTAATTGGAGGTATAATTTCTATGTCCAGTTTGAGGGCACGTGCACTTATAGACCCCGGCTCATCGCATTCATATGTTTCTGTGTCTTTTGCATCTCGATTGCATTCTTCCTTTGAGTCTTTGCCTTATGTGCTAGAAGTGTCGACTCCTATGGGAAATTGTTTGATAGCTGACAAGGTGTTGCGTGATTGTGATGTGCATATTAGTGAGCATGTTTTACTTGCTGATCTAGTTATTTTGCCATTGCAAGACTTTGATGTTATTTTGGGTATGGATTGGTTAAGTAAATATCATGCCTCTGTTGATTGTTTTAAGAAAGTGGTTACGTTTTCTATCCCTAGTGTGCCTGTGTTTACTTTTGAGGCAACTTCTATGGGTAAGGGAATTCGTATTATTTCTTATGTGAAAGCTAGGAGGCTATTGCACCGTGGTTGTGTGGGGTATTTGGCTTGTGTTTTGGATACTACTAAAAAGTCTCCTAAAGTAGAAGATGTGAATGTTGTTAAAGAGTTTCCTGATGTGTTTTCTTCTGAATATTCTATGCCTCCCGATAGAGAGATCGAGTTTGGTATTGACTTGATTCCAGGTACTACCCCCATATCTGAAGCACCTTATAGAATGGCTCCAGCTGAACTAAAAGAATTGAAGGTGCAATTGCAAGAGTTACTTGATCGGGGATTCATCCGTCCTAGTGTGTCACCGTGGGGAGCTCCTGTATTGTTTGTCAAAAAGAAAGATGGGTCTTTGAGACTATGCATCGACTACAGGAAGCTGAATCAGGTAACTGTAAAGAATAAGTATCCTCTACCTCACATTGATGACTTGTTTGATCAACTCCAAGGGTCAGTCGTCTTTTCGAAGCTTGACTTGAGGAGTGGGTACCATCAGTTAAAGATCCGTTCTGAGGATATTTCTAAGACTGCTTTCCGTAGTAGGTATGGTCATTACGAGTTCCTTGTTATGCCTTTCGGGTTGACTAATGCTCCGGCTGTTTTCATGGATATGATGAATCGGGTCTTCAAGCCTTATCTTGACACCTTCGTGGTTGTATTTATTGACGATATTCTGGTGTATTCCAAGTCTAAGGAGGAGCACGAGCAACACTTGCGAATGGTTCTATCTGTTCTCCGTGAGAAGCAACTGTTTGCGAAATTCAGTAAGTGTGCTTTTTGGCTCGATGAAGTGTCTTTTCTGGGGCACGTGGTTTCTAATAGAGGAATATCCGTAGATCCTTCCAAGATTGAAGCTATTGTGAATTGGAAGAGGCCTGAATCAGTTACGGAGATTCGAAGTTTCTTGGGTCTAGCCGGGTATTATAGAAGATTTATCGAGGGGTTTTCTAAAATTGCTACTCCATTAACTCAGTTGACTCGAAAGAATGTTCCTTATGTGTGGGATGGCAAGTGTCAAGCTAGCTTTGAAGAGTTAAAGAAAAGGTTGACTACAGCTCCTATCCTTGCGCTTCCTAGTGGAAATGATGATTTGATAATTTATAGCGATGCTTCTAAAGAAGGCCTCGGGTGTGTGTTAATGCAAAATGGAAAGGTGATTGCGTATGCTTCAAGAAAGTTGACTCCGAGTGAACAAAATTATCCTACCAATGACATGGAGCTTGCGGCTATTGTTTTTGCGTTGCACAAGTGGAAACATTATCTTTACGGAGCCAAATTTGAGATATTTACCGATCATCAAAGTTTGAAGTACCTTTTCTCCCAAAAAGAGTTGAATAACAGGCAAAGAAGATGGATGGAGCTATTGAAGGATTATGATTGTACTATCTCTTATCACTCGGGTAAAGCAAATGTGGTAGCTGATGCCATTAGCCGGAAATCTTTTATGGCTTCATTGATGGTACGTGAATGGAAGATGTTAGAGGATGCTCGAGATTGGGATCCTTGTGAGTCAAAGCATGGGGCTATTTTTGCGAGTATTAAAGTATTACCAGTTTTGATTCAACAAATAAAAGAAGCTCAGAAGGAGGATCCGGAGTTGGTGAAAATCGTAGATAAAATCAAAAATGGCAAATTTGAGGATTTCTCTCTTAATCCCGAAGGAGTGTTAACTTTCAGAGGTCGGTTATGTGTGCCTTGCGTGGATGAGATTAAACGCCAAGTTCTTGATGAGGGCCACAAGTCGAAATATACTATTCATCCCGGGAGCACAAAAATGTATCAGAATTTGAAGCAGCACTTTTGGTGGAATAATATGAAGAGAGAGATAGCGGATTATGTATCTAAATGTTTGACATGTCAACAAGTGAAAGCTGAACATCAATGGCCTGCGGGGTTACTTCAACCGTTAGAGATTCCGGAATGGAAGTGGGAGCATGTTACTATGGATTTTGTGACGGGATTACCTCGCACTCGAAGAAGGTTTGATGCAGTTTGGGTGGTCGTGGATAGATTGACCAAGTCTTCTCATTTTCTACCTATTGAGATTAGTTACTCGATGGAAAGGCTTGCAACCTTGTATATAAATGAGATTGTGAGATTGCATGGTGTCCCGGTGAGTATTGTGTCTGATCGTGACCCTAGATTTACATCTCGGTTTTTGCAAGCGGTTCAGAAGGCTTTGGGTTCAGAGTTGAAGTTCAGTACAGCTTTTCATCCCCAGACAGATGGGCAGTCAGAGAGGACTATTTAGATTCTCGAGGATATGTTGCGAGCTTGCTCAGTTGATTTTTCAGATTCTTGGGATTCTCATTTACCTCTCGTGGAATTTGCCTATAACAACAGTTTTCAGTCAAGTATTGGGATGGCCCCGTATGAAGCTTTGTATGGAAGGAAATGTCGGTCTCCGATTTGTTGGGATGAAGTGGGAGAAGCAAAAATTTGGGGTATTGATATGGTGAACAATTCAGTTGAGGAGGTTAAGCTTATCCGAGATCGTTTGAGTACCGCTCAGAGTAGACAGAAAAGTTATGCCGATCACCGGAGGCGAGATCTCGAGTTTGAAAAAGGTGACTTTGTGTTTTTGAAAGTTTCACCTAAAGTGGGGATTCGAAGGTACGGGAAGAAAGGCAAGTTAGCACCGAGATACATTGGCCCATTCGAGATTCTGAGTAGAGTTGGTGATAGAGCGTATCGTCTTGCGTTACCTCATTCTCTTGACAAGATCCATAATGTTTTTCATGTCTCGATGCTTAGGAAGTATGTGTATGATCCTTCTCATGTCTTATCCGAGGTTCCCGAAGATATTGAACCGAGTATGTCTTACGAGGAGCATCCGGTCCAAGTTATTGATTCAAAAGTTCAAGAGTTGCGAACTAAGAGTATTCCCCTTGTTCGAGTTGTGTGGAGAAATCATAACGTGGAAGAGTCGACTTGGGAGCTTCGGGAGGAAATCGAGAGGAAGTATCCCTGGTTGTGTGAGGGTTGAGGTAAGCAATCCTAAAATTCGGGTCGAATTTTCTTTAAGGGGGAGTGAGTGTAACGACCCCGAAATCCGTTTTATTTATTTTATATTTTAATAATTTTAATTTAAAATCATATGTGCATTTTATGTGTTGCATCATCTTATATGAGTTGCACATCTTATTTGACTATTTGAGTTAGTTAAAGTGTTAGTAGTAATAGTTGTTTAGGAAGTTAATTGTGTTAGTTGAAACCTTAGGGTCCTTTGTAGAAATTATTTTAGGGGCTTAACTTCAAAAAGGGAAAAATGGGTGATGTATTTTGTAAAAATTGAAAATGAAAACCCATCCTTATCACCCCCCCCCTCCCTCTCCATGCGCAGCATACACTCACACACCAATTTTCCTAAGCTTGTTACCTCCATTGTTGAAGAAAGAAGAATAGGTAAGGTTTTGGTTTTTGTTAATTTTCCTTCTTTTAATTTACTACTCCATTTTTAAATCTAATTATATATAAATGATCAGGGTGTTGAATAGATTCTTCCTACCGATCCATATTATTTTTCTTGACATTTTTCCCGGAAAATAGGTAAGTTACTAATCCCCCTTTAATTGTTAAAATGGTCATGAGTATGTTCTATATGCTATATATGTTGAAAGAATAATGTTTTGAATGTTTTTATATACTTGTAAATTTGGGACAAATGGAGTAGTATGAGAATGGTATTGTTGGGTGTTAGTATTGTTCTTAGGCTGAGTTTTAGCCTTTGTGTAAGTTGCAAATATTAGTATTGCAAGTAATTTTGGGTTGTGAAATGAAATGAGTGAACTTTGGTTAAGTTTTGGTCTGCCAGGTGATGTGGGCGGCCGCCCAAAAATGGGCGTGCGGCCGCACATCTATCTGAAGGGTTTTGTTCTTGGGACAGAGCATTTTGGGCGGCCGCACAGCCCTGTTTGGGCGACCGCCCAGTTATCTGAAAAAGTTTGGAGTTTTCAAACTAAGGGGTTTAGAGGTCAATCTTGATCTAGTTTTTGGGTAGTGTCCTAAAGTAGTTAGATGATTGTTATGGATCACTAAAGTGGTAGAATTGGTTCATTTGTGGACACAAGTGTTATGAAATCTGAGTAATGGATTTAGTGCACATTGTTGAACACTTTGTAATGTGTTGAATTGTTCATCTTTTTGATGTGTTTGACATGGTTCCCTACATTGGAATCATTGTCCCTGATTGGTGTTTAAGCAAGTATTTCTGTAGGGTGCTTGCATGTAAAGTCCAGCTGGTACTTTTGTGTGTGTTGGGCAGTGATAGGGATTATAATGGTCTCCCGAGCCAAGTACATTGTAAGGCTCCTATCATTGGTTTCCCATTTTTAACCCCTTCTTTAGGCCAAAGGTTGGGCACTTTGGGTTATGACTTTGTGTCATTTTCCCCGTTGTTGTTGTTGTTGATGTTGTTTGGTTCCGGAACCCGTTTCAGCTCTTCGATGCTGCTCAGTTGATGCCTCTCAGATGGCTATTGTTTGGTTTGAGAACCTTGGCTCAGTATCCACGTATGAGTGTTTATTTCCGCTTTATGTGTTGCATGATGAGTTGGTCGTTATTTCCAACCGGTATGGGACGGTTGGCGATAGGGAGCCTCTCATATTATGTGCTATGTGCTATATGATCATTTGTGGCATTGTTCCTTTATATTTATCATATTAGCATGTAATGTAGTTGCATTTTAGTAACTTACTGAGATTTATTCTCACCCTTTATTTGTTTACCGTTTTAGATAAGAAGGAGCCCAGGGGATAGTTCACACACACTGGGAGGACGTCGAGGAGATCTTTGGGTAAGACATTTTGGGAAATGTTGTGTAAGTAAAGGATACATTATGTAAATGTAATACCTTTTGGGTAGTATAACCGTGACTTGGTTTGTATCATCTCTTTTAGTCGATGTTCGTGTTTGTAATTAAGTAAGTAAAGTTAGTATTTGTAGCCAAGTGGCTTAGTACTTGTTTGTGAAAGGTTGTTTTGTGACTTGAAGTCATGTTTTAGTATCGAGTTGGTTGTGTGAACCCTTTTTATAGAAAGTATATTTCGAAAAATTTTCCTAAAATGTTTTATGACGTCTTCCGTGCGTGTCCCGAACGTGGGGCCAAGTAGGACCACGGGTCGGGGTGCGACAGTTGGTATCAGAGCTAGGTTGTAGATGGTCTAGAATGACTAAGTGACCTAGGAGGGTAGTTGAGTATGGAGTGAGTAACGTTGAGTATTTTATGCAGGTACTCAGTAAAAATGCCGGAACATGAGGGTGAACAGTCTGGTACTGCAGGCCGGAGTAATGTAAGGGAAGAGGCTCGAGCTATGTTTCAAGGGATGTTCGAGGCTGCAATGAAAACCATCCATGATCAGAGGCAATGAGGAGAGCATGCACCTCTGAGGTATGGTCTAGAACAGTTTTTAAAGATGAAACCAACCGGCTATGATGGTGAACCAGATGTGACCAAAGTTGAGAGATGGATCGAGTCCATGGAAAAGATATTTGATGTCTTAGTTTGTACTGAAGAAGATCGAGTTAGGTTTGCTACCTACAAGTTGAGTGGAGCTGCGGAGTACTGGTGGAGAACACTGAAGGCTAGTTGGGATGAAGCTCATGTACCATATACTTGGGCAAATTTTCTGAGGAAGTTCAAGGAACATTTTATTCCAAGGGTGGATCAAGACCGGAAGGAAGTGGAATTTCTTAGCTTGGAAGAGAATACAATGTCGGTGGCTCAGTATGCAGCCAAGTTCACGGAGTTATCAAGGTATTGTACTCATTTGATTGCAACAGAGGAGAGAAAGGCAACAAGGTTTGTGAAAGGATTAAAGACAGTGATCCGGACTCAATTGGTGTCCCACAAGCTACAAGAATTTCAAGATGCAGTTGATCGAGCTTATCAAGTAGAACACGACATTGAAGAACACAAGAGGAAGGTTGAATTAACAAGTGCTGGAAGGCAAGGTAGACCACAACCACAAAGAAATGATAATCGTGGAGGACAAGAGACTTCAACCCCATTTAGAGGACAACCACAAGGGCAACCGAGTGTTAGAAATCAAGGTAATTTCTCCGGGGTCAAAGCAAGAGAGTATGTAATTATTGTCAGAGGGAAGGGCACAGTGAGGAGCGGTGTTGGAAAAAACAAGGAAAGTGTTTGAATTGTGGGCAACTTGGCCATTTTCAGAGAAGTTGCCCGAGATTGGGGAGTCAACCATCGGGGAGTGGTGTTGGATCGTCTCAGGGTCAGAAAAGGGATGCCTCGGGAAAACCAAAGGTTCAAGGTCGTGTGTTTGCAATCAATCAACAACAAGCTTCGGATGCTTCCACCGTAATTGGAGGTATAATTTCTATGTCCAGTTTGAGGGCACGTGCACTTATAGACCCCGGCTCATCGCATTCATATGTTTCTGTGTCTTTTGCATCTCGATTGCATTCTTCCTTTGAGTCTTTGCCTTATGTGCTAGAAGTGTCGACTCCTATGGGAAATTGTTTGATAGCTGACAAGGTGTTGCGTGATTGTGATGTGCATATTAGTGAGCATGTTTTACTTGCTGATCTAGTTATTTTGCCATTGCAAGACTTTGATGTTATTTTGGGTATGGATTGGTTAAGTAAATATCATGCCTCTGTTGATTGTTTTAAGAAAGTGGTTACCTATGCATGTGTTTACTTTTGAGGCAACTTCTATGGGTAAGGGAATTCGTATTATTTCTTATGTGAAAGCTAGGAGGCTATTGCACCATGGTTGTGTGGGGTATTTGGCTTGTGTTTTGGATACTACTAAAAAGTCTCCTAAAGTAGAAGATGTGAATGTTGTTAAAGAGTTTCCTGATGTGTTTTCTTCTGAATATTCTATGCCTCCCGATAGAGAGATCGAGTTTGGTATTGACTTGATTCCAGGTACTACCCCCATATATGAAGCACCTTATAGAATGGCTCCAGCTGAACTAAAAGAATTGAAGGTGCAATTCCAAGAGTTACTTGATCGGGGATTCATCCGTCCTAGTGTGTCACCTTGGGGAGCTCCTGTATTGTTTGTCAAAAAGAAAGATGGGTCTTTGAGACTATGCATCGACTACAGGAAGCTGAATCAGGTAACTGTAAAGAATAAGTATCCTCTACCTCACATTGATGACTTGTTTGATCAACTCCAAGGGTCAGTCGTCTTTTCGAAGCTTGACTTGAGGAGTGGGTACCATCAGTTAAAGATCCGTTCTGAGGATATTTCTAAGACTGCTTTCCGTAGTAGGTATGGTCATTACGAGTTCCTTGTTATGCCTTTCGGGTTGACTAATGCTCCGGCTGTTTTCATGGATATGATGAATCGGGTCTTCAAGCCTTATCTTGACACCTTCGTGGTTGTATTTATTGACGATATTCTGGTGTATTCCAAGTCTAAGGAGGAGCACGAGCAACACTTGCGAATGGTTCTATCTGTTCTCCGTGAGAAGCAACTGTTTGCGAAATTCAGTAAGTGTGCTTTTTGGCTCGATGAAGTGTCTTTTCTGGGGCACGTGGTTTCTAATAGAGGAATATCCGTAGATCCTTCCAAGATTGAAGCTATTGTGAATTGGAAGAGGCCTGAATCAGTTACGGAGATTCGAAGTTTCTTGGGTCTAGCCGGGTATTATAGAAGATTTATCGAGGGGTTTTCTAAAATTGCTACTCCATTAACTCAGTTGACTCGAAAGAATGTTCCTTATGTGTGGGATGGCAAGTGTCAAGCTAGCTTTGAAGAGTTGAAGAAAAGGTTGACTACAGCTCCTATCCTTGCGCTTCCTAATGGAAATGATGATTTGATAATTTATAGCGATGCTTCTAAAGAAGGTCTCGGGTGTGTGTTAATGCAAAATGGAAAAGTGATTGCGTATGCTTCAAGAAAGTTTACTCCGAGTGAACAAAATTATCCTACCCATGACATGGAGCTTGCGGCTATTGTTTTTGCGTTGCACAAGTGGAAACATTATCTTTACGGAGCCAAATTTGAGATATTTACCGATCATCAAAGTTTGAAGTACCTTTTCTCCCAAAAAGAGTTGAATAACAGGCAAAGAAGATGGATGGAGCTATTGAAGGATTATGATTGTACTATCTCTTATCACCCGGGTAAAGCAAATGTGGTAGCTGATGCCATTAGCCGGAAATCTTTTATGGCTTCATTGATGGTACGTGAATGGAAGATGTTAGAGGATGCTCGAGATTGGGATCCTTGTGAGTCAAAGCATGGGGCTATTTTTGCGAGTATTCAAGTATTACCAGTTTTGATTCAACAAATAAAAGAAGCTCAGAAGGAGGATCCGGAGTTGGTGAAAATCGTAGATAAAATCAAAGATGGCAAATTTGAGGATTTCTCTCTTAATCCCGAAGGAGTGTTAACTTTCAGAGGTCGGTTATGTGTGACTTGCGTGGATGAGATTAAACGCCAAGTTCTTGATGAGGGCCACAAGTCGAAATATACTATTCATCCCGGGAGCACAAAAATGTATCAGAATTTGAAGCAGCACTTTTGGTGGAATAATATGAAGAGAGAGATAGCGGATTATGTATCTAAATGTTTGACATGTCAACAAGTGAAAGCTGAACATCAAAGGCCTGCGGGGTTACTTCAACCGTTAGAGATTCCGGAATGGAAGTGGGAGCATGTTACTATGGATTTTGTGACGGGATTACCTCGCACTCGAAGAAGGTTTGATGCAGTTTGGGTGGTCGTGGATAGATTGACCAAGTCTTCTCATTTTCTACCTATTGAGATTAGTTACTCGATGGAAAGGCTTGCAACCTTGTATATAAATGAGATTGTGAGATTGCATGGTGTCCCGGTGAGTATTGTATCTGATCGTGACCCTAGATTTACATCTCGGTTTTTGCAAGCGGTTCAGAAGGCTTTGGGTTCAGAGTTGAAGTTCAGTACAGCTTTTCATCCCCAGACAGATGGGCAGTCAGAGAGGACTATTCAGATTCTCGAGGATATGTTGCGAGCTTGCTCAGTTGATTTTTCAGATTCTTGGGATTCTCATTTACCTCTCGTGGAATTTGCCTATAACAACAGTTTTCAGTCAAGTATTGGGATGGCCCCGTATGAAGCTTTGTATGGAAGGAAATGTCGGTCTCCGATTTGTTGGGATGAAGTGGGAGAAGCAAAATTTGGGGTATTGATATGGTGAACAAGTCAGTTGAGGAGGTTAAGCTTATCCGAGATCGTTTGAGTACCGCTCAGAGTAGACAGAAAAGTTATGCCGATCACCGGAGGCGAGATCTCGAGTTTGAAAAAGGTGACTTTGTGTTTTTGAAAGTTTCACCTAAAGTGGGGATTCGAAGGTACGGGAAGAAAGGCAAGTTAGCACCGAGATACATTGGCCCATTCGAGATTCTGAGTAGAGTTGGTGATAGAGCGTATCGTCTTGCGTTACCTCATTCTCTTGACAAGATCCATAATGTTTTTCATGTCTCGATGCTTAGGAAGTATGTGTATGATCCTTCTCATGTCTTATCCGAGGTTCCCGAGGATATTGAACCGAGTATGTCTTACGAGGAGCATCCGGTCCAAGTTATTGATTCAAAAGTTCAAGAGTTGCGAACTAAGAGTATTCCCCTTGTTCGAGTTGTGTGGAGAAATCATAACGTGGAAGATTCGACTTGGGAGCTTCGGGAGGAGATCGAGAGGAAGTATCCCTGGTTGTGTGAGGGTTGAGGTAAGCAATCCTAAAATTCGGGTCGAATTTTCTTTAAGGGGGAGTGAGTGTAACGACCCCGAAATCCGTTTTATTTATTTTAATATTTATTTTAATATTTATTTTATATTTTAATAATTTTAATTTAAAATCATATGTGCATTTTATGTGTTGCATCATCTTATATGAGTTGCACATCTTATTTGACTATTTGAGTTAGTTAAAGTGTTAGTAGTAATAGTTGTTTAGGAAGTTAATTGTGTTAGTTGAAACCTTAGGGTCCTTTGTAGAAATTATTTTAGGGGCTTAACTTCAAAAAGGGAAAAATGGGTGATGTATTGTAAAAATTGAATATGAAAACCCATCCTTATCACCCCCCCCCTCCCTCTCCATGCGCAGCATACACTCACACACCAATTTTCCTAAGCTTGTTACCTCCATTGTTGAAGAAAGAAGAATAGGTAAGGTTTTGGTTTTTGTTAATTTTCCTTCTTTTAATTTACTACTCCATTTTCAAATCTAATTATATATAAATGATCAGGGTGTTGAATAAATTCTTCCTACCGATCCATATTATTTTTCTTGACATTTTTCCCGGAAAATAGGTAAGTTACTAATCCCCCTTTAATTGTTAAAATGGTCATGAGTATGTTCTATATGCTATATATGTTGAAAGAATAATGTTTTGAATGTTTTTATATACTTGTAAATTTGGGACAAAGGGAGTAGTATGAGAATGGTATTGTTGGGTGTTAGTATTGTTCTTAGGCTGAGTTTTAGCCTTTGTGTAAGTTGCAAATATTAGTATTGCAAGTAATTTTGGGTTGTGAAATGAAAGGAGTGAACTTTGGTTAAGTTTTGGTCTGCCAGGTGATGTGGGCGGCCGCCCAAAAATGGGCGTGCGGCCGCACATCTATCTGAAGGGTTTTGTTCTTGGGACAGAGCATTTTGGGCGGCCGCACAGCCCTGTTTGGGCGACCGCCCAGTTATCTGAAAAAGTTTGGAGTTTTCAAACTAAGGGGTTTAGAGGTCAATCTTGATCTAGTTTTTGGGTAGTGTCCTAAAGTAGTTAGATGATTTTTATGGATCACTAAAGTGGTAGAATTGGTTCCTTTGTGGACAGAAGTGTTGTGAAATGTGAGTAATGGATTTAGTGCACATTGTTGAACACTTTGTAATACGTTGAATTGTTCATCTTTTTGATGTGTTTGACATGGTTCCCTACATTGGAATCATTGTCCCTGATTGGTGTTTAAGCAAGTATTTCTGTAGGGTGCTTGCGTGTAAAGTCCAGCTGGTACTTTTGTGTGTGTTGGGCAGTGATAGGGATTATAATGGTCTCCCGAGCCAAGTACATTGTAAGGCTCCTATCATTGGTTTCCCATTTTTAACCCCCTTCCTTAGGCCAAAGGTTGGGCACTTTGGGTTATGACTTTGTGTCATTTTCCCCGTTGTTGTTGTTGTTGATGTTGTTTGGTTCCGGAACCCGTTTCAGCTCTTCGATGCTGCTCAGTTGATGCCTCTCAGATGGCTATTGTTTGGTTTGAGAACCTTGGCTCAGTATCCACGTATGAGTGTTTATTTTCGCTTTACGTGTTGCATGATGAGTTGGTCGTTATTTCCAACCGGTATGGGACGGTTGGCGATAGGGAGCCTCTCATATTATGTGCTATGTGCTATATGATCATTTGTGGCATTGTTCCTTTATGTTTATCATATTAACATGTAATGTAGTTGCATTTTAGTAACTTACTGAGATTTATTCTCACCCTTTATTTGTTTACCGTTTTAGATAAGAAGGAGCCCAGGGGATAGTTCACACACACTGGGAGGACGTCGAGGAGATCTTTGGGTAAGACATTTTGGGAAATGTTGTGTAAATAAAGGATACATTATGTAAATGTAATACCTTTTGGGTAGTATAACCGTGACTTGGTTTGTATCATCTCTTTTAGTCGATGTTCGTGTTTGTAATTAAGTAAGTAAAGTTAGTAGTTGTATCCAAGTGGCTTAGTACTTGTTTGTGAAAGGTTGTTTTGTGACTTGAAGTCATGTTTTAGTATCGAGTTGGTTGTGTGAACCCTTTTTATAGAAAGTATATTTCGAAAAATTTTCCTAAAATGTTTTATGACGTCTTCCGTGCGTGTCCCGAACGTGGGGCCAAGTAGGACCACAGGTCGGGACGCGACAGACACCTTATCCCCGCTCTTGTCCACGAACATCGTGCAACCCAATAAATAACCAGTGCCGCTCAACTGGAGGTGTCTAGAGATGCCAGATACGTCAGGCGCTGGATCCGTATAGCGAACAACTCCACCATCAATCCTGATACCTGTAAATTGAAGATGCAATAACACATTTTAGTATAAGAGATGAATGTAGACAGTTCATATAATATATGTAGACAGTTATATAATTGTGAATGGAGTATCGAAGCGATGTTATAAAAACATACCCAGGATATGAAAACTGTCATGTAAAGTAATCGTCATCTCCCCCCACGGCATGTGGAACGAGTTAGTCTCAGGAGACCACCGTTCCAAAAATGCCGTTAGGAGGGCATGGTTAGGCCTATGAATGACGGAATCATGCAGATGCTGGAGGCCAGATGCATCTACGAGGGCCAGCCAGGCTCTATCAGCAACCGGCTGCTCATCACACTTGAACCTGTTCATTCGAAACAAAAAATATTATCAGTACTCAAGAAAAGCAGCATAGGATGATAATTAATGGAATATTTAGAGTGTGTGGTATAAATAACTTCAATATTTAAAACATTTCACATTAATGCTAAGCTTACTGTGCAAGATGCGTGAGTCTCGTATGGAAAGTCACCAATCCCTCAGTAGTAGAGTCACCCCAAATCTGTCTGGCTCGGTGGTCACCGAACCCGTACATCAGTGAAACATCCTCTGGCCCCCACCGGGGTCCCTCTGAAGCTGCCATGATGGTGGCGCATCCTGACCCCGCCTCCTCCCGTGTCTCAGAGGTCTAGGCGGCTCTACTACATCATCATCCTCATCATCCTCCTCCTCCTGCACCCCCACCTCCACCTCCTCCTCCTCCTCCTCATCATCCTGCCCCCCCTCCTGCCCCTCCCCATCCTCCTCCCCATCATCACTATCACTCTCCTCCTCCCCATCATCACTATCACTCTCCTCCTCCCCATCATCACTATCCTCCTCCTCCTCCTCACTATCCCCAATCGACCGCCGCCGCCTCCTCCTGAACATCATCAGCTGCTGCCGCCTCCTCCTCCCTCTCCTCCTGCTCATCATCAGCTGTGGCATCCTCGTCATTCCGAGCCTTGCTCTGGTTTTCTCCTCTCTCCAAACGCTCTTCAGCCTTCCTCTTTCTAGCTGAAACGGTCATAGGATCACGTGCCTACAAAAAACACAAATAAGAGACAATACATTAGCGACAGTTACAGTAGATTAAATAAATGAACACAATGCTGACTGATAATTCACAATGCTGATATTCAGAAGGATCACATCTCGTGTAACACCACTCGAGATGCATCTCGAGTGGGTTTATACGAGACTTGTCTCGTGTAAACACACCCGAGATGCATCTCGAGTGGTGTTACACGAGACACACCAATTTCAATTTTACATTTTTCAAATTATGTTTAATTGGGAATATAGAAATGTAAAATAAGGTTAAAAATTGCTTACCTTTTTCACAGGCGCTGTAGACGAGCTAGTCCCGGCGGCGATGTGGGCGGCGGTCCCGGCGGCGGCGGTCCCGGCGGCGGTCTTGGGTATTTTAAGTTTCACCATTTCAATTTCGAAAGTTTTTTTTTTTTACTGTGAGAGAGAGAGGTGAGAGAGAAGAACAGAGCGAGAGAAAGAACGACGGCGACGGTGAGCGACGACGGTGAGAGAGACGTTAGAGAGAGACTGTTCGTTTCTTTCGTTGTTTCAAACCGAGAGAGAGAGAGAGGGGGGGTTAGGGAGCGAACGTGAGGGAGAGTGAAATTGAAAAAAAAAATAAAATATATATATATATATGGGTACTTTGGTAATTTAATGGGGCTGTGGAAATAAGGGGCTGTGTATATAAATATATCCATGTGACTGACATGTTATTCTCACAACAAAAACTTTTCACCTACTTTATTTCTCTTACTTTCTCATAATTTACTTTTTATATTAACAAAATTTACTTTTTTTTAATCTCAGTATAAAGTTAAACTAAGAACATGAAACCAGGAAGGGAGTAAATTTTTTTTTTTTAATTATTGTGTTGAAAGTCAATCGGATAGGGGAACATTGAAAATATTTGAAGGGGGTGAATAAATGGAAAGGAGAGAGGTGTGTTTTAAATGAAGCAGACCTGCAACGGACTGTTTTACACCCCAAAATAGGTAGCTGTTTCACGTAGCTTTCTCTTTATCTTTCTCTCTCTAAAAAAAACAACAATTTAGTGCGCTCACAACAGTAACTCTATTTCTCTCTCTAGAGTATGTCAGAATCAGATAATGATGATGATGATGCCATGGCATGGCACGAGTAGTGTTTTATGTATGTATGGAAGTGGATGGGATGGAGTAAAACTATGGACATGTTACGTATGAAGCCAAAGGGACGTAGTAGCATTTATGGCGTGAATCCGGTACACTTGCATGCTTGCCAACCGTATACTCCCTCCGTCCCGGCCGATTTAGGATAATTGATCCCGATACGGGAATTAAGGAGAACTATTATTTTAAGAGAAAAAAAAATGAGTGGATGATGTGTTGTGAGTATAAAAATTAAATAGGAGAGAGAATGAGTGCGTGAAATAGTAAATGGATTGTTGTTATGAGTATGACAAATGGGTCTCATTGAATATTAAACTAATATAAACTTGTCATTCAGGGATGTCCTAAGTGGAGTGAGACGCCCAAAATGACAATTTGTCCTAATCGGGTGGGACGGAGGGAGTATAGTAAACTACATTTTACATTATTACTGTATTAGTTTTAATGTTAATTAAAAGTGAAAATGTCAAGAAAAACTTGGTTTACACTCGCTTAAACATAATATTTTAATATTGTTTAAAACAGGTTTTACACATCTCTTAGTGTAAAACATGTTTTTCATAAGATTGACTCTTATTAATAATTAGAATCTCAAATTAGTACGTATCTTAATTGAATCTCAATATTTTTTTTCTATTATTTAGGTGTTGATGCTTGCGCCCCAATAATTTTATGGTCTATAAATCATCCTCTCAAATCCATACACAGGCAAATCCGGGGTTGATCTCAGTCGTCAACTTAGTAAGTGGCTCCAAAGTCCAGCAGGTCTTATATCACTTGTCTCTATATTTTATTTTATTTTGTCACGTCAAAGCTTGAAATGCAATTTTTTTCCAGTTAAAAGTTTTTAATGATTTATGTTAAAAAAAAGTTAGTTAAGTCTCATATATTTGGCACGTGATAAACGAGTTGTGTAGTTTGTTCTTGACATTAACTATTACGAGGTTTAATTCAAATTCTAAAATTTAAAGGGTTGAAAACCTTTTTGATTGTCGGCAGAAAACAATCTTTACTTATATTATTTTTATTTAAAAATTAATCAAATTTCAAAATAAAATAAACAAAGTAATTAACTTCTATAACAAAAATTAAAGTTTATCAAGTTTTGAGAATTTTTTTTATTCAAAGAAATACTCCCCCCGTCTCCGCTCACTTGACACTTATTTTCATTTTGGTCTGTCCATCTCACTTGACACTTCTCAAAATAGTCTACTTTTTATAATTGTATATTCACTCTACCCCACCACTCATTCTCTCTCTCTTCATTTTCCACCACTCAATTTATTCAACCAACACTACTATTCACCCCACTCATTCTCTCTCTTCATTTTTTACCACACATTTTTCTTATTTTATTCTTTTTACTTAGTTATTGTGCCCATCTCTTGGTGTCAAGTGAGGTGGGACGGAGAGAGTATATGTTTTACCAAAACATGAAAAAAATAAATTTATATTAAACATAAGCATAAAGATAATATTTTAATATATAACATGTTTTTCTTTTAAAATAATGTACTCCCTCTGTCCCAATTTAAGGTTCTTACTTTTTTTTTTGGTATGTCTCAGTTTAAGGTTTTTACTTATTTTATTCCTTAAATGACAAAGTATGAATAGGGTTTTGGACAATCTTGTCTTCATAAAGTTCATACGTTACAAAAAAATCATCACTCACCCATCTAATTTCACCCACTTGCTTTATGAATGAACAATTATATCCTTCACACACTACTATTGTTGACTCAAATTTGCCTAGGTTTACTAATAAACGTGTAGAGTCAAACTAAAAACTTTAAAACGGGACAAAATGAGTACAATATTTTCATACACAATTTAACTAATTCAAATTTGAATTCACAATGATCATAAATAAAATGAATTATAATAAGAAGTGTACAATATTTGTAGACTAAACAAAATAAAGTAAAAAGCCTTAATATATAACCATATCTCATCCCATCATATCACAACCACCTTTTTTGTTCGCCCACCCCACCCCCACCTCGTTCGCCCATCCCACCCCCACCCCCACCTCGACCTCCACCTCCTACTCTCCCATCACTTCCTTTCCCGACTTCGCCATCATCTCTCCACTCTCCTTTTTTCCTCCCTCCGATGGCGCTCTCTGATCCCCTTCTAACAGACACCAAGTTAATCTGCCACAATCCTGCCCATTTCGTTCTTTTTTCATCTACCCCAATGTGCAATGGTGGTGCCTTCGTCGTTGGTAATGTGAGAAGATGTAGAGAATTAAATTATGCAGGGAGAACAAAGTTACAAAATTACACAAAAACATATGGAAAATTTTCAAAATCAAATCTAATTTTACATACCCAAAACTCAATTATCCACTTACTATTCTCTACTCCATATTTTATCTCTTATTTAATTTTTCATACTCACAAAACAATACAGAGATCGCTCATGCGAGCTGGTTCTCTAGCGCTGCTACTAGCGACTCCCGCCCATCCACGTTGCTATTTTTTTTCCTCATGCGGCCGAGACCAGTTTGCAAATTATGGGTCTCAATCAACTTGAAAATCAACTCATCAATCGACTCCAATGACCAATCTGATGTGAAAGGATCGACACCCAGGGGCGGATGTAGTATATAACCAGGGTGGGGCGATGCACACCGTGGATTTCTCAAAAAAATTACCGAGTATATGAAAAAAGAAAAAAAAAAAAACAAAAACTATAGGGGTGTAAATTGTGATTTTTGAAAGAAGAGGAGTGCAGAGTGTTAAAAATAAAACTATTACTAAAAGAGACTAAACCAAAATTAAACGGGCAAAGCAGAACAGACCCATCAACTTTTATTTTGTACGCCGCATTCCATTTCTTCGCTCTGCAAATCGAGTAATCGACGGAGACGACGCCGGCACAGTTGCAGACCATCGGCCACGGCAGTCGCCTGTCGGCATACCACCACCACGATCTTCCCCTGTTTTCCTTCCTCTGCAAATTGAGTAATTGATGGATTCTTCTCCAAACGCCCTCGATGTGAGTCATCGGCTTCGGTTCCAGTTGATCCTATTCCTAATATTGTCAATGTTACTCCATAAAACTGATAACTTTGCTCTTTGGAACATCATGACCGATTATGAGAGATTGGACGGTTTCATCCATGGCCTCGCACTTTGTCAGTTACTCCATAAAACTGATAATTTTGCTCATCTTTTCCAGGTAACCCCAATCACAACACATCTTTTGCTATTTACACTTGTTTGCCTTCATTCCCTCTCCCAGACTCTTAAATTTGATCTTATACAACTTCAATTTTGTGTTATTTAGGTCCAACACCCAACAACTACAGCAAAAAATCTTAGTTAGTTAGTCCCCTCGCGATAACCTCTTTATAGTCCCTGGCATAGTGAACTAAACATAACATCCCAAAATACTTTTACTAAGTAGCCAGTCATGCTTTAGTAAGTAAAGGGTTCCTGCCATGCTGAGACTAACATCGCTTTACATTGTCAGCTCTCTTCCAAATAACCGGCCTGACCGAACCCCAATTTTTTTTCCGAGGGCTCCACCCCCGAACCCCCAAAGAAAGTGCACACCCTCACCTAAAATCCTAGATACGCCACTGTCGACACCGCTCGCAGAAACTCAGTGGAGCGGTGTTGAATCCCTCATAACACCTACTTCAGTCATTAACTTCAATAACTTTTCTTAATCGACACGTCCAACCCAAGGTGTGTAGTTATCAGTGAGACAGAAAAGGGTATTTATTTATACTTCTATCGTTCCATTACAACTTGCACAATGTTTTATCCAACATGAGAGTTAAGCAGAGAATATTTATATTCAAAATATTGGATATTTTAAGAATTTGAGACTTACCAATGAGACTAAAAAAGAAAATGGTCACTTTTTCTATGGCCCCTCAGGCGAGATAAAAACCCAACGCAAGACCTGCCATATACAAAATGCCATTAGACACCCTTCGTTGGCAAAAATGCTGAACTGCCCTCCTATCCCCTTGAGCTAAATAAGGCGTCCAGGCTTACTTTTTTAGTCAAATTCTATTACATTTTGTTCTAAACCCTAAACCTTCAAAAGTGACCACCACGAACCCTCCTTGCAACATTGGTCTATACTTCCCAATATATCTATGCACGTTATCTTATATGAATTACAACAAGGGATAAACAAAGTGTCGCCACCCTATCCAAACATATCCCAATCCTTCCAAGAGAAAGAGTCTAGAATGATCTTCCTAAGTAAAATTAACCACTATTCAAATGAATAGGTGATGTGAGTTCCCTAAGTTTCTCCACAACTATATCTAGTCGGAATACGAAGATTCAACAATAGGCGACCATGTTTGGTTGAATTTGAAGAGCCAACAACACCAGATATGTTACTTACGGATCAGATCCAGCGAGATCGGAAAAGCGGATGGCGTATGAGAAGAAAATCAGAGTAAGGGAATCAGAGAAGAAGATGAAGACGCCAGAGAAGAAGAAGAAAAAGACGTCGACGGGCGTCGGAGGAGACCAGAGTCATCAGGATTAAGATCGTTGGAGATGGGGAAGGAGAAGAATGTCAGACATGGCGGTGTAGTTCGCTGGAGAAGATGAAAGGCGTAGGTGCCGGAGAGTGTGAGTGCGTGTCATGTTTATATTTTTAGAGACATTGTGCGTGTGCACACTGAATAATGGGAGTAGAGGGGGTGTTAGATTTTGTTAGTGGGGCATTAGTAGTTTCGGTATTTAGCTATTTTATTTGACTGGTCAAAAGAGGTGAGGGGTGTATGTGGAATATAATCTCAGAAGAATTCTTTAGTTGGCATTTACAAAAAGGGTCTATTTAGGGGAAATAAAATCTGGGCAGGAGCCCTATGAGAATTCTTCCAAAAAATGCAAATTGTTATGAGTAGAGGGAGTACTCACTTGTGGGATGGAGGAATATTTTATTTAGTGCAATGCTAGGGGCACAAAAGAAGTATATAAAATGATGGATACAAAATGAGGTGTCGATATTTTATCGGTTGTATTGATTGTAGACCCGCCACACTCTAATTAAAAGCATCAATTGTTGGAACAATTTAAGATCCCTGAATGCCACACTCATATTCAGAATAAGATTGAGGAAGAAGATGAAGGCGGAAGCGAGATAATACCTGTTGAATCCATTATGAATGTTGTAGGGAGAAATGAAGAACAAGTAGGGAGAAGTGTTCTTCTAAATGATAAGTGTCTCTTAATCTCTCAAAAGTCTTCTAACATTATGAAGTAATTTAGATGAGAGAAAGTAAGAATGAAGTATGTTTTAGGCTTGATGGAGAGGTCTTTAAATAGTAAACATGGTGACACTTCATTTAGGGACCACACCCTTTCAAGCTTTAGCAATGTTAATTTACCATTCTGCCCATCATAAATTGATAAATTACATTTCAGGAATTCTACACATTTTATTATTGACTACACTTTATATTAACATTATACTTATGATTTTATGTATGGAATTCACTAAATGACTTGTGTTGCAAGCCATGATCTTACAATCTCCCACTTGGGTTACAAAACAAGTCTTTCCTTTAAAACATAAATATAATACAAATGACAACCCAAATGTGCGCAATTTATTGTCATTTATAACAATCTCGTCCATTAGTCATCCAAGTATAAGGACTAAAGGGGCAGTCGTTATAATTGATTCGCAACTAAACCCACAGTAATCACGTATACAAATTCAACTAAATGACATAGATCAAAAGTGTAGATGTGTAGCATGGAACATAATGAATAAATCCATATTCGTCCAACTAGTCCAAATTAACCAAATGAGATCAAAACTTTAAATAATAGAACAAATAATGAAAGAACAACACAAACTCCCACTATACTAAATGTTATCAAAAGTTGTTACACCCATATGAGCAATATGCTTGTGAAACACTGAAGATGATAACGCTTTCATAAATGGATCCTCTAAATAGAGTTTGTTTCTATAAGTTGTATTTCTTTCGTTCATTTTCCTTCACAACAAGAAACTTAATGTCTATATGCTTAGACTTTCCTTAACCTTTGTAATACCTTTTCCATATAGGTCTTTGTGATAATCCTAAAACATCTCGTGAGCGATCACGGTGAATTTTGGATTCTTACAAAGATGCCTTACCAAGATCTTTCATTTCAAATAAGAAATTTCTTAGTTTCCTTAATAAGGTTCATATCATTACTAGCAAGCAAAATTATCATCCACATATAAGACCAAAATTATAAATTTACTCCCACTGAACTTATGGTATACACAATCTTTACCAAGATTCGTTTCAAAACCAAATGAAAGAATAACTTGATTAAGTACCATTGATGAGAAGCTTGTTTGAGCCCACAAAAGAATTTCTTAAGTTCATAAACTAATTGCTTAGTTTGATCCAAATCAACCATAGATTCCTCAATGTCTCCATTAAAGAAAGTTGTCTTTATATCCATTTGATAAAACTCAAGATCATAATATGCCATATGTGACATACTGATCCTAAAAGAGTTTTAGAAGATACCGGAAAGAGTATTTCTTATAATCAATGTCTTCCTTTTTTTTTTAGTAAACATCTTTAGCAACTAGATGGGTTTTATATATTTCCGTATTACCTTGTGAATCCTTTTGGTCATAAAAATTAATTTAATCCCAATAGGTTTCACATCATTAGGTAATGGGACAAGATCCCAAACGTTGTTATCCTTATAGATTTCAACTCTTTATTTATGACATTAATTCACTTTATGAGAATTAGGACTATTAATGGTTTCATGGAAGGTGAGAGACTCATCTCCCACTAAACCTAAGTGTCTTTCATTCTCCGCAAGATACACTTTATAATTATCCGGAATTACATTCCTTTTAACTCTATTGGATCTCCTTAAGAGCACCAGTTCTTCCTGATTTTGAGGTTGTTGAATTTCATCCTTGTGATCAACATTTACATGTTGTTCAATATTTATAGGGAAATCATAATTTTGAATTGTATGTTCTTCTTTGAATATCAAGTACAAAATCATGATATCAAATTTGGAACTTATGGGAAGAGGTAATGAAAAGAATGCCTCTTCCTTTTTCAAATTCAAAATATTACTCCTAATCTCCCACTAAATTTAACATCCTCAAAGAACCTAGCATTTTCTCGTTTTTAAATGTTCTAGTTTTCGGGTTGTAAAATTATATCCCCTGGATCTCTCGGCATACCCCACAAATTAGCTACTAATAGTCTTAGCGTCCAGTTTGCCCTTATTAGGCCTAGCTTCTACTGGACAACCCCATAAATGAAGATGATTTAAGGACGGTTTCTAAATTGTCCATAATTCACAAGGGTTTTTATTAGTAACTTTAGAGGAAGCTCTTTTGAGAATTTAATTTGCGGTTTTTCAATGTATCGCCCATAATGAGTGAGGTAAAGAAATCATATTTCTTACCATATCCTTAAGGATTTTACTACGTCTCTCATCTACACTATTCATGGAGGCCGAATCCGGCATAGTGTAGTGAGTGACAATCCCACACTCTTTTAGATAGCGAGCAAAAATGACCCGGACGTAATTCCCCAAAACCGTCATTCCAATCATAGTATTCACCACTATGATCGGATTTAACGTTCTTAATAGTCTTCCTAAGTTGACTTTCAACTTAGGTCTTATAAGACTTGAAAAACGTCCAAATTGAGACTTTTCATGAAGTAAATAAATGTACTCATAATGAGAGTAGTTCTCTATGAACATAATAAATTGTTGTTGACCATTCTATGAAGGGGTAGTGAATGGTCCACAACTATCCATATATATTAGTTCTAGAACACTTGATGCTCTCGAGGATACTTTTCTTTTAATGTTTGTACATTTTCTTTAAGGCATTTAATGCAAAAGTCTCTTCCAGAATATCAAGTATGGTCAAGATCCCTTTAGACACAAGCTTATCAATTCTCCTCTCGGAAATATGATCCAAACGCCTATGCCATAAGGAATAAAATTTTCACTTGATAACTTTTGCTTTTTTACTTTTGGTTTCATTATTATAGGACTCATTTATTGTTTGAATGATGTCAAGTAAAAGAAAAATACTTGACAAAATACTAGTACCAACAACTTTGGAATTAAAATAAATATCACACTTTATTATTAAATGAACAAAATATCCTTCTTTGTTCAATGTTGTGATAGATATCAAATTCCGTCTTAATGACGGTACAACAAAGTATTATTTAATACAAAATAATAATCAGTACTTTAACAATAGCCTAAAAGTCCCTATGCCTATAACTTCAACCGGATTCCCAGCTCCCATATAGATGAATCTCTCATCTTCACTGGTTCTTCAATAACTCAGGCAATCCTACATAGACACACTTATATGAGTTGTTGCACCAAAATCAACCATCATGTTTATGTAGGAATTGAAACCAATTTAGCCTCAATACAAACAAGACTAAATGACATACCTTTCTTAGCACGCCAAGCGTGATACTTAGAGCAGTCGTACTTCATGTGTGTAAGGTCCTTGCAAAAGAAGCATTTATTTTCTTTATGATCATTGGATGATCTCTTAGGCTTCTTTTTATTTGCAACCGCAATTTCTTTCCCTATTTTCTTTGTCCCATGAGAAGGGGTAGATGCCAAACGTTCCTCAAGAATATCAAGGAATGTTTTAGCATCAACATCCTTGGAGACACCTTTCAAAATGGTCTCCGGGACAACAATATTCATGATCATTAGGCTCACGCGGTTGGAGCGTTCCCACTTCTCAACATTTAAGCAATGTTCTTGAGTGCTTATATTAGAGAGAGGAAGAGAAAACGGTTCCCTTAATGTGTGATCTATGTCCATATAGCCTAAGATCATAATCATTTTATTTTTCTAAGTTTTAAAATTAGTCCCATTTAGCATCGGCACGGTACTCATAGCAGTAATAACGGATGAAGCAATAAGTAAATCTGTTGGGTTTTTGAGAACAAAAGAATGAAACACAAAACATAAATAAGAAACTATATAATGAATAAATGATTAATTATATCAATGAAATCCATCAATAAGGTAATTAACATGACATCAAAACTAATCTTTGGATTGTGAATTGACTCATAAATAATTGCCTTAGATGACAAGTAATTTGAACAACATTTGATTAAATGCATAATCTTCCTTTGGGTAGTCTTGAGCATTTAATAAAACAACTTAATGTTCATTTTATTTGTCATCGCATGAATGCTTAAGTTTAGTCAAATGTCAAGATCTTTTTTGGAAAATTCAAGTCATTCACATATTAACTTAAACATTCAACACTTTAATAATTTGGCATTTAAATAACGTTAATCACTTAGGCGATAATATTATTTAAATAATGAATAAAATTATTTAAGCATATAATTAATCAAGACTTTAAGGTTTGAAAAAATGTATGTTTTGTTCAAAAAAAAAAAAAAAAAAAAAAAAAAGAGGAAAACAAAGTAGTGCAGAAACTTAAAAATTCCAAAACATGTGAATAGTGTCTGCTCGGCCGAGCATAGATAAGTGCACGGCCGAGCAAACACTATTCACAGAAACTTTGTTTTTCGACATATAGTGCACGACCGCGCTAAACAAAACGCACGAACGAGCTGCTCGGCCGAGCATAGGAAAGGACATGGCCGAGCACCATTAATCAGAAACTTTTGCCTTTTCGACATTCAATGCACGACCATGCAAAAACAAACGCACGACCGTGCAAGTCTTGGTCCGACCAGGCATAACCAAAGACCTGCCCGGGTTATTCAAGAGATCCGATCGGACTCGACCAAAGATCCGATTGGATGATGTCATTATTTTGGCGCCGTTTCATGTGTGCTCGGCCGAGCAGATCATAAGACTCGGCCGAGCAGGTCATTTTCTGCACTTTCTGAATTTTGTTTTAAACTTTCCCAAAATCAATGAATGGCAAGTAGATCCACATGGTATGCACTTAAAACATAAAACCATGCTATTTATGATAATCTTGCTTTTAAAATTAATGGAATCAAGTAAGTAGATCCACATGGTATGCACGAAAACATAAAACCATGTTATGAAGGGATAGTCAAGCTTGAACCATTTTTGTGAACAAAACTTTCAAACCATTTCTTTAATACTTATATGATGAATATCAGCACTATATAAATGAATTAGTGCTTCTAAACAACATCAAAACTTGATGATTCAACAGGAAAGAATGAATCAAAAGCGTTTTAAGGCTTTCCAAAAAGAACTCAAACTCAAACCAAATAATAACCAGGCTCTGATACCAATTGTTGGAACAATTTAAGATCCCTGAATGCCACACTCATATTCAGAATAAGATTGAGGAAGAAGATGAAGGCGGAAGCGAGATAATACCTGTTGAATCCATTATGAATGTTGTAGGGAGAAATGAAGAACAAGTAGGGAGAAGTGTTCTTCTAAATGATAAGTGTCTCTTAATCTCTCAAAAGTCTTCTAACATTATGAAGTAATTTAGATGAGAGAAAGTAAGAATGAAGTATGTTTTAGGCTTGATGGAGAGACCTTTAAATAGTAAACATGGTGACACTTCATTTAGGGACCACACCCTTTCAAGCTTTAGCAATGTTAATTTACCATTTTGCCCATCATAAATTGATAAATTACATTTCAGAAATTCTACACATTTTATTATTGACTACACTTTATATTAACATTATACTTATGATTTTATGTATGGAATTCACTAAATGACTTGTGTTGCAAGCCATGATCTTACATCAATAAAATCTTAATACATCATTTTGTAAACTAAGTTTTGTGAGATTTTTTGTGACTTTATATTTACCCATTTATTTATATATTATTCCTTCCGTCCCATTTTAAATTTTAAAAAGTAGTCAAGTAAAAAACTTTAAAAAAAATGATAAAAAAAGTGATGTGTTGTGAGTGTAGATGGTTTGATAAGATAGAGAAAGTAGTATAGGGAATAGTTCATGGATAATTTTTGTGAGTATGACATGTGTGGTCCACAAATAAAGAAGTATAAATATTTTTTTTTTAAAAAAAGTTTTAAAGTTTAAAATTGAACAACTAAAATGATTTTTTTTTAATTTTAAAATAGGACGGAGAGAGACTATATAACATAACATAGTAACATTGCACTAAAAACCATTACTACTATGAGATAACATAGTAACCTTACACTAAAATTGTTATTATTATATTTAACACTTATTATTTTAAAATGGAACGAAATATAATCTCATATTTAATCATCAAATATCTATGAATCCCCACTACCAATAAAACCTACGACAATATTTACAAATCCTTAAAATTTATTAACACTAGTGGGTAACCCGTGCTTTGCACGGGAAACTAATTTACTGTTTTTTTGTATTTTGTTTTTTATGATTTTATTTAGTAATGTAACATAATAACTTTTTTAATATAACTATATTGTATATGAATTAAAATGTTTGCATATAAATTTAGGAAAAATGTGTTATTTTTTGAGTAATAATTAAAATAATTATTAGAATTAAGTAATATTATAAATTGTACTTATTAACATAACTATTATTATTCACTAATAATACTAATAGTTATAATTAACCTTTATATTAACTATATAATTAATTAATACTCCCAACGCCCTAGAGTAAGAGTCCTACTTGTTTGTGCACACTTATTAAAGACACAATAGAAAATTGGTAAACATTGCAAGTGTGTTGAGGGTATAATTGTCCAAAACACTATTCATTCTTACTCTCGAACGGAGCGAGTACTATTAATATTAAATATTAACATTTATTGTATAATGATAGACTAATACTATTAATAATAATAATTAACTTATATACTAACTATTATGATTAACTAATAATACTATTAATAGTAATAATTAATATATACTCCGTATAGTAAATATTATGATTAACTAATAGTATTAATAGTAATTTTTAGTTTATTTAATAGTTAAATATAAATGTTAACTATAATCATATTTAACCATTAATAGTCAATTGTTATTTGTTTAACAATATTAACTAATTATATTAATTACTATATAAAGTAATTATTATAGTAACTATTACTAATAATAGTAATAATTACTATATAGGGTAACTATTATAGTTAACTATAATAGTAACTATTACTAATAATACTAATAGTTAACTATAGTAACTACTATAGTTAACTATTAGTATTATTAGTAATAGTTACTATTATAGTTAACTATAATAGTTACCATATATAGTAACTAATATTATTAACTAATAGAAAAAAAATGAAAAGTCACTTAGTTAAGAGGGTAGTGTTGATGTGGCATCACCAAATTCAAGTTTCTTCCGTGATTTATCCACATGACAACACCTTAGCTTTTCTCACTAACTTTAATATATATATATATATATATATATATATATATATTTCTTTCTAAAGTACAAATGCACAATTCTCTCACTAACCTAACCTCACCAACCCACCAGAGCCACCACTATTCTTATCATCACAAATAGCCGTACCATGGGACAATGCCTGATTGTCAAAAGTTTTAAGAAGATTTTTTTTATGTGAGATTGTTAGAGTAAATGACTTTGAATAAGTTAAATTTGAGAAGAAAAAAGAAAGTAATTAAATCCTTTTTGGGATTTAATTAAGGACTCTTTCTATCTTCTTAATTAGGTCTCTAAAATACCAATAAATACTAGCCATAAAGTAGTATTTTTGTATGCTTGATTCAATTGACGTGGAGAGAGAGAGATCAGTGATTCTAGATCTAGGGATTTGCATAGCTAGGAACTTTGTGATCAAAGTTCATGCAAACATAGATTAGTGTGATTATCCTCATGTAATTGTTTCTCCGCTATAATAATATTTGTTTCCCTTTGCCCGTGGAGGTAGCCAATAGAGATTGGTGAACCACGTATATTCTGTGTTGATTTGCGTTCATTATTATTATTTATCTTTTGGGTCTGATTTACTAACAAGTGACATCAGAGCTTGGATGAAAAGGAGAATTAGCATCGACGGAAGAGATACAAGATCGGAGAAAAACAAGGCAGCAGTTTCTGGTCCGTTTTTATCCAGCGCAGCGGTGAAGAAAAAGGCTTAGCGCATTCGTTCACCGTTGGATCGTGCTGATTTTCAGTGAGTAGCTTCGGGACTCATAGATCTTCTATCTGAACGGTGAAGATCGGATTTTGATGTCCGTAGCATCCGAAATTGTATCCTGACAGAAGCTGCTGGTGTTTTGTCTTCGATTGTATGCGTTTGGAGTTTCTTGTTGCGATTTCTCTTATTGGCACCAGAGCCGGGTTAGGTGAGAAAGATCAGGGCATTCCGCTGCGGTAGAAGAGATGGATTCCGGGATGGACAAGAAAATCAACAAGTCTGACGGGAAGAACATGTTTATTATCTGATAGAAGATTATGCATTGGGCGTGCAGATCGCGGGCAGAAAATGTGCAGATCGCGTGCAGAAAATGTTCAGTTCGCGTGCAGTCTTGGTGCGGGTCGCGTGTAGTTTTAGTACAGTTCGCGTGCAGTTTTGGTGTGGGTCGCGTGCAGTTTTTTTCGTGCAGTCCGCGTGCAGTGTCCGTGCAGAAATCTATGCTAGAAATAGCAAATCTGGTAGATCTGAATCTGAAAGTTTGTCTGGTGTTCGTTGGTGATCTAAGAACGCATCTGTAACATTTCGGTGTCTGATATATACATATGGAGACGGAGATTTGAAGCTAGGGTTCTGTGATCAGAAGTTAGCTGTCTGGTATAATCTGAAGATCTAACATCCGTTGTAGTCTATTCTAGTGATCTAGAAGTAGATACAAAATCTGTGTTGCCCGAGGCAATAATCTGGTTATATTTCAGAGTTGTACATCTGACTCCGCGTCTGAAGAATTCTGAGTCAGCTGCAGCGATGGCGAGCGGTGACTTCTGAATGAGGATGGTGATTATGCCCTGGTGACCGAAGAAGAAGCGTGCAAGGAAGTTGCATAGGTTCAAGATTCGGGAGTTTGTTTATCGCATGTGTTCACACAAGGAACAGTTTACAACATACGAGCAGAAGGATGGAGACCGTATTTATATGGCTAATGGATCTATCTGCAAAGTAGTTGGCATGGGCTCCGTAAGGGTGAGAACTTCGGGTGATAAAACCCTCACGTTGAACAAGGTAAAACACGTTCCACAAGTAGCAAAGAACCCGGTATCACTTAGTCGGTTGGACAAGAAGGGATACAGTTTCAAAGGTGAAGGTGGAGTTCTGGATGTCTACAAAAGTCTGGATGTGATTCTGAAGGGCGGAAGAAAAGATTCCTTGTTTATCCTCCAAGGTTCTGAGATTGGTGAGGGTGTTGGCGAGCAAGTGGAGCATCGTTTTACTCTAGGCCGGAGTGAACTGGGCAAGCCACGGCTAGAAGATCAACACATACCGGTTTTATCAGTCATGGTTGGCAAGATCCAATGTCGACTGGATGGGCCACATCTGAATGACTGTTAGTCGCCCGTTGGGGTGATTCTGGGTGTCTGTAGGATACATTGCATGCAGAAAATCTGATTGTCTAGAGGACAAAGTTGTTTGCCTGGTGAGGCAAATTCTGAGTGTCTTGAAGATACATGGCGCGCGCGAAAAATCTGGTTATCCGGAGGACAAATCTAGTGTCTTTGACGAAAGACAAACTGAGGCAAAGGTTGAAAATCTGGTACGAGGGATATGGCTCAAGGTGGAGGCTAAGTCGGAAGCTCGTGCATCTGAATTATTAGGAGAGATTCAAAATCAAGGTGGAGATTGTTAGAGTAAATGACTTTGCATAGCTAGGAACTTTGTGATCAAAGTTCATGCAAACATAGATTAGTGTGATTATCCTCATGTAATTGTTGACTGAGGCAAATGTTGAAAATATGGTACGAGGGATATGGCTCAAGGTGGAGGCTATGTCGGAAGCTCGTACATCTGAATTATTATGGGAGATTCAAAGTCAAGGTGGAGATTGTTAGAGTAAATGACTTTGAATAAATCAAATTTGAGAAGAAAAAGGAAAGTAGTTAAATCCTTTTTGGGATTTAATTAAGGACTCCTTCTATCTTCCTAATTAGGTCTCTAAAATCCCAATAAATACTAGCCATAAAGTAGTATTTTTGTGTGCTTGATTCAATTGACGTGGAGAGAGAGATCAGTGATTCTAGATCTAGGGATTTGCATAGCTAGGAACTTTGTAATCAAAGTTCATGCTAACATAGATTAGTGTGATTATCCTCATGTAATTGTTTCTCCGCCATAATAATATTTGTTTCCCTTTGCCCGTGGAGGCAGCCAATAGAGATTGGTGAACCACGTATATTCTGTGTTGATTTGCGTTCATTATTATTATTTATCTTTTGGGTCTGATTTACTAACAAAGATAATCATTATAAATGTTGATAAATAAATAATTTATTCTATCACAAGCATAACAACCAAAACTTATGATAAATAGATTAGGGGGGGGGGGAGTCTATACAAGTCCTTAAGATTGTAAATTTGTAATCTATCATTGCTTTTAATAACTAAACAAAGCCAATATAAATACTCCCTCCGTCCCACCCGAAATAGGACGTTTTGCCATTTTGGGTGTCCCACTTGAAATAGGACATCCCAAAATGAAAAGTTTTTTTTTATTAGTAGGACTTACTTGTCATACTCACAACAACTTTTCATTTATTATTCCCCACCCACTTCCTCTTTCCTTCATACTCACAACACATACTTTTCAAACAACTTTTTATAATAAAAGATTATTATTTCTTAATCCCCGTGTCGGGACCAAAAATCCTATTTCGGATGGAACGGAAGGAGTATATAATAAGGTATTTACATTATAACGCAAGCATAAACTTCAATTTTAAATACTACATCCTAAAATAACTTGCATTAGTTTCTTTTTTGAGTGTCCAATTAGTAAGTCCCACTTCCTAAAACGTCTAATTTTTAATATTTTTTTATTCACAATTCCCCACTTGTCATACTCTCACACTTAAATTGTGGGTCTCACTTTCAAATCATCATACTCAACTATTTTTTCACTTACAATTTTTTAAATATATATACTACTCTCTCTGTCCCAAAGTATATGACTATCTTTCATTTTTAGTATGTCCCATAGTATATGTCTACTTCCTAAAAAGACAATGAATCTTTACTATTTCTCTCACTCATTCTCTCGCGTACTTTACTTTTATACTCACAAATTCCACCGCTTCTTAATCTCCATGCAAATGAAAAAGTGGACATATACTAGAGACGAAGGGAGTATTCTTTAATTCCATATAACTCTAAAATGGTGCAAACTGTTATAATAGAACGAAGTGAGTACCTTGTAATGGTGCGTAGGAACGTGAATGTGGTTATATGTCAACATAAGAGACTTGAACGACATAAACTGACGTTGACTAGGCAATTGTAAACGAGCATATAGTTTTAAAGTCGTCTCTCTTAATTATCACTTGAACCGTTTTCGAATCGACGAATAAAACATTGGTGGTGTAAGTTTCATCGTAGTTCCACTTGAATATTGAATTAAGTGAGAGTGTTAGAGGGAGAAACTGGGTGTGTTTGCATCAATAAAATCTGAAGAATATTAGAGTTAAGAAGTCGGAATTGGGCTATTAAGAGTAGGGCAAATTGCAATTTAGTTATCTGAGTTTGTCACGATGTTTCAATTAGTTATCCAATTTGTGTTCATTACAATTTGGTTACTGAATGTGTCTTTTTGTTGCAATCAGGTGTAATTTTGGATGACTGGTTAAAAAACTATCGAAAATGAATGAAAAACGTAACAAACTTCTTTCAAAATTGTAGTTAATCAACCGTACAATTTAAATTATCACACTACGCCCCCTAACTCTTAAGCCCCTCGATCTTAATGAATAGAAACCCTTAAGCCCAAGCCAGATTTCAACTCTATCTTTCATTGTCCGATACCAAAAAATAAACAATTTCCGAGATCACTACATCATAATATCTCAACTCAGCCCTTTTAATTATCTAATCCGTTCTTGAATCGACCAAGATCTGGGTTCCAATTGAGGAGGAGAGATGGGTATGGGGGTTTCGATGGAGGGGGATAAAGAAATACTAGGGTTCAAAAGTTTAACAAAATCAAACTCTTAATTAATCGATTTGCTTCCCCAACCTGCAGATTACGGATACAACTTGTGCCTGATTCTGAATTCCCAAAACATGCCTCAAACTGAATTCAATTCCGCACACATCAATGGAAACAGAGATATAAATAGGAAATTCAAAGTCGACTACAGAGAATAGAGATTAATGGAAGAAAACAAGTCTATTTCATGGGAGAGAGAAATGGTTCATGGAGAAAGAAATGGGTACTGCCAAAAGAGAAACGGGTAGGGGCAGCAATTGACGTAAGGGTGCTGTGTTTAGCATTGGTAACAGAGGGCAAAGGTAGATGAAGATGGTGGGTCTATTTTTATATCAAATTTACGGTTTTACCCTCATTAAATATTTGGTTCATGTGCATGCTGTATGGTTATTTTGGTACTAACACACACATAGTATATACTCCCTCCGTCCCATTTGAAGCTTCACCATTTTGGTGATGACACACAAATTAAGAAAAGTGATGAGTGTAAGAAGGGTTGTGAGAGGGAAGAAGTTAGTGGGTATGACAAGTGGAGACTACAATTTAAATATGTGAGAGGAGAAAGTTAGTGGGTATGACAAGTGGGCCCCATAATTTAAGTATGTGAGAGGAAGAGTGAGTGGGTATGACAAGTGTGCCCTACATTTTTTTTTACCATTTTAGGAAAGGATGAATCTTTCAACGGGACACCCATTTGGGTAAAAGGTGAAACTTCAAATGAGACGGAGGGAGTATACATATAACACATACTACCTCCGTCCCAACTCAATGTGCATCTTTACTGTTTGGCACAATATTTAAGGAGAGAGTATTTATATTCAAATAGTAGTGTTAGTTGAATAAATTGTGTGGTGGAAAATGAAGAGAGAGAATGAGTGGGGTAAATAGTAGTGTTAGTTGAATAAATTGTGTGGTGGAAAATGAAGAGAGAGAATGAGTGGGGTTAAATAGTGGGGTTAGTTGAATATAAAAATAATAAAAGACTTTCCTTTTTTGGATTGTGCACATATCAACGACACCCACTTAAAAGGCAAGTGTGCACATTGAGCTGGGACGGAGGTAGTAGTATATAGGGATGACCAAACATGGTTCCGGTTCCGGAAAAACTTGAACCGTAACCAAACCGTTCTTCTTCCGATTACGGTTCGGAATCGCCGGTCCACAGTTTCTTTCTTTTTTTTAAAAAATATTTTTTTAATAGAAAAACAATTATAATAATATTTAATTGCCGATTTTTTTTACAAAAAAGGTATAGAAAAAATGTTTAAAAAAACTAAAGAGGTCCGTCCCTCTTTTCTTTTATAACTCAACAAATTTTTATAATTTTAATTTACTGAATTTCGCTAAAGCGCTAAACAACCAGTTAAAACTCAATTTTTCTTGGCAATGTTCCGTTAATAAGGGTTAATTCTGATAAAATCGTGAGAAATATAACGATTTTGACGGTTTTCTAACGGTTTTGATAACGGTACCGGTTCGTTCTAGGCGATTCATAGCGGTTCGGAACCGCCGGTTCACGGTTTTCAGAACCGGACCGTGTTACAAACGGTTCCGATTCACACGATTCCGGTTTTCGTCAAGGTCCAAGGCGGTTCCGGGCTTTTGGGTTCCGGTTCCGGGCCGATCCAGTTTGGCCATCCCTAATAGTATATAGATACAGTATATAACACATACATATATATGAAAAATAACTATCATAAATTAATGAAAAAATAATTATCATATTTAAAATAATTAAGGCCATTCTTTCTATGAAAATAAGCCACTTTAAATTTAAATTTTAGGATTTATTTTTTCCTTTTGTTAGTTTTTTTGACATTTGTTACGATCAAGGTTCTAAAAAGCGCTAGGCGCTGCAGCATGGCCTAGCGCCTAGGCGGGGTCTAAGCGGACTTAGGCAGGGCCGATAATTCAGAAATAGTTATAATATTTTAGGCGGGACTTAGGCGCTTCATGAACGCCTAGCGCCTAGGCGGCTTAAACGGGGGTCTTTTAGAACATTTTAAGAGCTAGGGGGCGTAGGGGTCATCATTGTAATTTTAAAAGAAACTTGTTACGTTTTTCATCTATTTCTGTTAGTTTTTTAAAATGTCATCTAAAATTACACCTAATTGCAACAAAAAAACATATTCAGTAACCAAATTGTAATAAACACAAGTTGAATAACCTATTGAAACATCGCAAAAAAACTCAGGTAACTAAATTGCAATTTGCCCTTAAGTGTATCCATGATTAGTTTGGGTTGGTGTTCAATGCCGGAATGAGTGTTGTTGGGATGCGAGGTATCATGCTAGTAGTCAAATTAGGGGGTGGAGTTGGGGGATAGTAAGAAATGCAAAATCATGTGTCTGTATTCAAGGGGTTACAATGTTTATATACAAGAATGAATTAGAGAGAGAGAGTCTAACAAACTCTTGTAACTGCTTCTAACAACTAACAAACTTTGTAACTGAATCTAACAACTTCTAACAACCAGTTAGGTCGGTTACATCAATATTACACATTTGACCCCTAACTTTGAATATTTACACTTAGCTCCCTTGAGTCTTTATCTTGCTGTTCACTTGTATCTGTAACATCCCCCCTCAAGCTAGATGTGGAGAATAAGTTCAGAACATTTAGCTTGCTCAACAAAAAATGAAGTTGATTAGAAGGCAAGGCTTTGGTGAATAAGTCAGCGGGTTGAAGTTTAGTAGGAACATGAGCAGTCTTGATGAGACCAGACTTAATCTTCTCTCTTATCAAATGGCAATCAATTTCGATATGCTTTGTCCTCTCATGATAAACTGGATTGGAGGCTATATGAAGGGCAGCTTTGTTGTCACAAAACAGAGTAACTGGAGAGTGACCAGCGATCCCAAGTTCATTTAACAAAGAAGTAATCCATGTGATTTCACAACTAGTGGACGCCATACTTCTATACTCAGCTTCTGCTGAACTTCTTGAGACAGTGTTCTGCTTCTTAGCCTTCCAAGAAACTAAGGACTTACCAAAGAAAATACAATAACCAGACAGGGATTTCCTTGTAGTTGGGCAGGATGCCCAATCAGCATCACAATATGCTTGAACCTGAAACTCATTAGTGGAAGGGTAGAACAGACCTTGTCCTGAAGATCCTTTAAGGTATCTTACTAATTTGAGAGCTGCATCCCAGTGTGGTTGCCTAGGAGACTTCATGAATTGACTGAGTATGTGAACAGCATAGGTTAGATCTGGTCTAGTGATGGTGAGATATATTAATCTGCCAATTAATCTTCTGAACTGGTCAGGATTAGTTATCAAGCCTCCCTTGTCTGCAGAAAGACTATGATTCTGGTCCATAGGGAGTTTGGATGCTTTGGCTTGGATCAAACCAGTGTCATTGACAATGTCAATGGCATATTTTCTCTGGTGTAGGCAAACTCCCTTAGCAGATCTAGCTAATTCCAGCCCCAAAAAATACTTGAGACACCCTAAGTCCTTGATTTTGAATTGGGACAGTAAATAAGACTTGATGTGAGCAATGGCCTTAGGACAGGAACCTGTAACTATTATGTCATCAACATATATCAACAAGATACTAAAGGCAGTCTTGGACTTGAGAAAGAACAAGGTATGATCATTTTGGGATTGGAGGAACCCAAAATTCAACAAGGCTGTAGACAACTTTGAAAACCACTGTCTAGGAGCCTGTTTGAGACCATATAATGATTTGATGAGTTTACAAACCAAAGGTTGATTGGGATATTTTTGACTGATGGAAGAGGGAACATTGTAGCCAGGTGGAAGAGCCATGAACACTTCTTCTTGTAACTCACCATGCAAAAAGGCATTAGTTACATCCATTTGATCCATAGGCCAGTGAAGAGAAGTAGCAAGAGCAATGATTAATCGGACTGTATTCATTTTAGCAACAGGTGCAAAGGTGTCAAAGTAATCCAAGCCTTCAGTTTGTGTAAAGCCCTTAGCTACAAGTCTAGCTTTGTACCTGTCTAGAGAACCATCTGGATTGAATTTGAGTTTATAGATCCATTTACACCCAACTAATTTCTTAGCAGCTGGAAGGGGTTGAATAACCCAGGTATGATTCTGTTCTAGGGCTTGAAGCTCAGTATTCATGGCTTGGCACCAATTGGGGTCTTTAATAGCTTGTTTATAGGTATGAGGTTCAGTCAAGGAAGATATATTGCAGATATAGGAGAAGTAATGAGGAGATATGTGAGAATAAGAAATAAAGGAAGGACTTACCAGGGCACATGAACTCGAGGGATGAGTAAAAGTAGATGGGAGGCCTGTATAATCCTTATATCTCTCAGGTATAATTCTGGTTCTAGTAGGTCTGAGAGGGGGAGGATCAGCAATAACAGGACTGAGAGTGGATGAAGTTGGAGTATGTTGAATTGGAGAAATATTAGATGTGTTATCTGAGGTAGGAGTAGTGGAAGATGAGGGATAGGCATCATCATCTGAAAAAAAGACTGAATTTGGAGGAAACATAGGAGTATCAACAGAACTAGATTGAGAATAAATATCAGAAAATGGAAAATGATCCTCATAGAATTGGACATTTATGGAATAGAGTATTTTGTGAGAGGACAAGTCATACAATTTATAAGCCTTCTTTCCATATGGATAACCAAGAAAGACACATTTAATGGATCTTGGGGAGAATTTGTTTCTGTGGGATAATAGTGTGGATGCAAAACATAAGCACCCAAAGGTTTTTAAGTGAGAAAGAGGAGGTGGTGTCCCAAGAAGAACTTCATAGGGACTTTTGTTATCAAGGATGGCAGTAGGGAGTCTATTGATAAGATAAGTTGCTGTGAGAACACAATCACCCCAGAATTTAAGAGGGACATTGGATTGAAATTTGAGAGCCCTGGCAACAGCAAGGAGGTGCCTATGTTTCCTTTCCACCCTCCCATTTTGTTGGGGGGTTTCTACACAGGAACTCTGTTGCTCAATGCCTAAAGAAAGAAAATAAGAAGTGGCTTCTGAATTAAAAAACTCAGAGCCATTGTCTGACCTAAGTTGCTTAACAGTAGTATTGAATTGATTTTGGACCATGGCAAGAAAGATTTTAAAATAGGAAAGAACTTGAGCCTTGGATTGAAGGAGATAGACCCAAGTAGTTCTGGAATAGTCATCAACTATGGTTAAGAATGAATGATGGTTTTGATAAGTGGGATGATGGTATGGCCCCCACACATCACAGTGTATAAGACCAAAAGGAACAGTGCAATGAGAAGAACTGATAGGATAAGGAATTCTGGTTTGTTTACAGAAATGACAAATGTCACAAACACCAGATTTTGATTTATTGAGAGGCAATTCACTGGATACATGAGAAAAAGAAGAATAAGGGAAGTGACCAAGTCTCCTGTGCCACAAATCACAATCACTGCTTACAGTACACACAACTTTATTGTCTGAAACAGAACTAGTACTAGAATTATAAGAGGAGATATCTAGCTTATATAAGCCACCTTCTTGTTTACCAATCCCCTTCAAGTTCCTGGTATGTAAGTCCTGAAACAGGCAATGTGAGGAGAAAAATAGCAGACAATAATGACTATCAAGAGTTAATTTGCTGCCAGAAATGAGGTTAAACTGAAAGGCAGGAATATAAAGCACATTATAGAGTATAATGTCTTTAGTGAGAGTAATATTGCCTTTGTGAGTGATAGCAGATTTTACACCATTAGGAAGATAGATAAATGATGAAATTGTGGAAGGATTTTCAAGTAAAGTGAGATCAGAAGTGATATGGTGTGAGGCCCCAGTGTCAATGATCCAGTCATGTGGTTTGTGTAAGGTGAACTGAGATAAGCAAATAGAACTGATAGTACTGGACAGGATAACCTTACCTGTAGACTGATCAGAAGGAGATGTCTCAGGATGTGGCATGGGACATATAGGACCAGCTGTTGGTGTTGTATGCTCTAGGCACGTTTTGTAAAATGATTAATGTTATTTATATATTAAAGATATTGAATGTTTGATTATTATATCCTTTGCATGTTTATTATAATAATCCCCGTCCCTGATAATTATGATTAATTGTTAGTATAAGTTTAATGGATAATCATATGATGATTATGGTGTATGGGATACAATTAAACTTATGGGTATTTGTTGGAGACCAAATACTGGACTGACCCATATGAGATTTATGTCATGGTCACAATGTCATAATTAAGTCTCATATAGTTATATTACTGGAATCTTTAGACCTGAGATTATCACAGTCTTCCACTTGATGAACATTACGTTTGACATATTCAAACGTTACCCCTAATCGGGTAGCTATAAAGAATGTGATTGGCGTAATCGGATTCATGTAGGGAAAGGTAATTAATCTAGAAGGGATTTGTTCCTCGTTAAGAGAGATGTCAAGCTTTGGCCACTCGATGAATGGTATTGATGAAATGCATGGCCGTGCTCAAATATGATTTGTACTATCAATACATTCGGGATCGAGAAAGCATTGAACATTGTAAGTTGACCATTGACCATGGCTTACGTTCAATAGACATCGTGAAACAAAGAGATTGTAATATGTTCTATAAAGGATTCACGAACTTATACAAGTTATATTAATTGGGTAGTCATGATGGCTTGCTAGAGTCCGCTCATGATTTATGAGCACAAATGTGTTTGGGCTCATTGCCAACTTAATATAATCCTATGGGGTCACACACAAAAGGACGAATTGTTTAAAAGGCTAAAATCGGAATTCTGGTGGTGCTCGGCCGAGCACCTCATATGACTCGGCCGAGCATGGGAAATCAGAAGGTCAGATTTTCTGGAGCAAAGGTGCTCGGCCGAGCACCTTAAAGGACTCGGCCGAGCAGGCCCTGTTCGGGCCCAAAAACTGATTTCGTGTTGTGACGGGTTTTAACCTATTTCTCCTAAACGGTTTAGGACTAATAAGTATATAAACCTCTAACAACGACCTAATCAGTGGGTATTGATTCCATATCAATTAGAGAGCCTCCGAAAGAGAGAAAAACAAGTTCTTCTTCTTCCTCAAGAACAAGAACATTGATTTTCCATATAGCCTTCAAAGTAGAAAGAGTTTCTATTGGGTCTAGCAATCCGGTTCAAGAATCGTTCTTGAAATTCGTTCGCGTGTGGATAAACATAGAGGGCGTTGGCATCAACTCCTTCAAAGTTCGTGATCCAAGTTTTGCGGTCGTTCCTACGTTCGTGATTCGAAGAAGCGCGAAGAACAAAGATTGAAGATCTCAGAATTTTAAAGCTCCGTCACAGTTAGTGTTCCAAAATTCATCTCCATATTAATTTAATCATCGTGATCGGATCTAGGCTTTTGGGTTTATTCCGCTGTGCATGTTTGCTCAAAACCCAACACCAGCCATCACATTGTTTGCTACAGCTCTTGTCATAGGTGTGGAGAAGCTTGTCCTGTGCTTTGGCATATTGCTAGGATCTGGTTTGACTCCAAAAAGTTTGTGCCATTCTGGAAATCCATGAATGAAGAAGCAAGTGTCCTTAGCATGTCCTGTTCCTCCACAATGGTCACATGTGAGATTACTTTTGTTAATCCTGTCAGATCTCTTCGGAACTGCAGAAGTTCTGAACTGATTGTGATGAGATTTGGCCAGTAATGCTGTAGCAGAATCAGATAGGTTGATTGAGGTAGCAGAAGAACAAGCTCTTTGTTTCTCATCTTGGAGTATGAGTGCTAAAGCTTGACTCATGCTTGGCACTGGATTCATCGTGAGGATAGTACCACGAATATTGGTGTAATTCTCAGTAAGGCCCATAAGAAACTGAGTGACCTTGTTTAACTCATCTTGATCCTGTATTTGTTTCTTAGCACCACAGATGCAAGTGCAGATACATGAAGGAGTAGTAGTAATGCTAGTAAGTTCATCCCATAGACTACGAAACTTTGTAAAATAGGTGGAAACAGATAATGATCCTTGTGAAAGTGATGCAATCTCTTTGCGAATTTGATACAACTGAGGAGCATTACCTTGCATAAACCTACTAGCTAGGTCATGCCAAATTTCATGTGCAGTAGGCAGGTAAACAACACTCGATCTAATTTCGGAATTAATTGAGTTCAAAAGCCAGCTGATTACCATGTCATTGCAGCGTGTCCAGGCCATGAAATACTTCGATTCAGATGTCGGCTTCTGATTGCTTCCATCAACCATGCCGATCTTCATTTTTGACGAGAGAGCGATGCTCATGCTCCTTTTCCATTGGCAGTAATTTGTGTCATTCAAGGTATCTGTAACCAAAACAAGACCTGGATGATCATTTGGATGAAGGTACAGAGGATGTGATGGGGAAAGCTGTAAAGTTGTTTCAGCAATCTCATACGCATCATCAATGGCGGATCGAGAATTGCAGTGATTTGTATTGTCTTGTGATGATGATGTGTTTGTGTTATCTTCAGTTATCGCCATTGAAGATGGACGAGTAACTGGAATGAATTTTGGAATTGGAAATTGGGAATTTAGGGTTTGTGGTGGGAGAAGTGTAGAGAGAGAAATTGTTGCGGAAAATACATCTGATACCAAGTAAGAAATGCAAAATCATGTGTCTGTATTCAAGGGGTTACAATGTTTATATACAAGAATGAATTAGAGAGAGAGAGTCTAACAAACTCTTGTAACTGCTTCTAACAACTAACAAACTTTGTAACTGAATCTAACAACTTCTAACAACCAGTTAGGTCGGTTACATCAATATTACACATTTGACCCCTAACTTTGAATATTTACACTTAGCTCCCTTGAGTCTTTATCTTGCTGTTCACTTGTATCTGTAACAGGGATGGTGGAGGTGGATGCCAGTAAAACCATGGACCGGCTTTTCTTTGCTCGGAGGCCATGAACGCCGCTGAGACGAGAGAAATGGAGGTATCGGAAAAAGAATCCATTAGTTTGGCATCGGAAAAACTTTCAATGTATCTCTCTCTCTCCCTCTCCCTCCTCTCCCACTCTCTTACGCACACACATATACACAAACATGCATCCTGAATTACATGTGTTTTTTCATCTAGAATTTGACATCTGTTGTGTTTGGCAACTCATTCCAAACCATTCAATTACAATTGGATTTGGAAGAGTAATTTTAGCTCCATGGAATTTATTTTCTTCTTCCGATTTCAATTATGTGACTTTGGAATTAGGGTTTGACTTTGGAATTAGGGTTCCTATACACACCCAGTTTGTGTGCGACTTTCAGTTTTTTTTTTTTTTTTTTTAAAGATATATGGGCTGCTGGCGCTAGTTCAATTTGTAGGAATTTGCAATTGATTTTGTTTGTGTGATTTAAACCAGTTGGGAAATGATTGATATTCATAAATGTTTGTACAGAAAATGCTTAGGGGCTATACTTTACAACAACCCCAATGCATTGAGATTGAGGTTCTGTTCTGTACAAACAGAAATGTACATAATGTGCTTTAAAGTTATACTGTACAATACCTTAATGCATGAAACGTTGTCCAGTAAAATACTCTAAAGCATATTTTGTAGTATGTTTATACTCTATATCATTTTCCATTTTGATTATATGAGATTGTATCTTAATCTTCTCATATGGTGCGACTATCAAATGCAGATTGGGACGGTTGCAAGATTGTAATGCAGTCCTATCCCATTTCAGTGAATACCCGGAGCATTGCATTGCTCCGAATATTCCAGCGATTTTTCCAAAAATATACGTCTTTTTAGGTCTATGAAGGTAGACCTCGATTACATATTTCAGAAGCTGAGGTTAGGCAGCAAGTAATCTCTGGTTATTGCATTCTATTGTTTTTAGACATTTGAAATTAAAGTTGTGTGCCATTTGAAGTTGGAAGTAGTTGATGCATAAAAATTTTACTTATTAATATTGCATGTATATACATCCAAGTTTCTAATGTTGTGATATTTTACAACTATAATCATATTTAGGGTTGCTATGGTTATTTCCTACATGTTCATTTGCTTTAGTTAGATACAAGTTATTTCAAGGAAACTATTTATATTTAAGTTAATTCTATCGCCTTTATTCCTCTGAAATTGTTGGAATACTCGATGCATGCATATAGCTCTGTTTCAGCTTAGATTTTATACACTTCTAATGTGTGTTTGTAGGCTAAGCATAAACTACTATTAAATCTTGGTTATCCGTGGCATTTAGTCAAGATTGTGCAACCTACAGAGTCTGAAGTGTATGGTTTACAATGGCACCTTTCAGGTTCTATTTGCATTTTACATAAGTGGAACAACTGGAATTAATGATAATACTTGCAACATTTGAACAAAACTTATGTTAATTATCAGTGGACATGCAACATTTATTTCGGAAAGGACAAAAGAGAAAGTGTGACATTTATTATGGGACGGGGGAGTATAGGAGAACCGTATCAATGAAATTGTGAGGTTCATGGCGATTTAAGAATAGTGGGAGTTCCATATTGGTGATCGGTCGTTGTGACTGATAGAATGGAAGAAATGAATAGCCTCCTAGAGAAGTAGAATAATTTCTTAATTTGAGTGTCAAAACAAATTAGGACATTCAGTTTGGGGGCGGAGGGGGAGTCTAACGTAAGCATTTAATCTTCGTCTTTGTGAATCAAATCAGGTAGCACCAATATCTATAGAAGTGTTGATCATGTCAAACATGTGTCGAGGTGAATAGAAACAATTGAAGACAAATGAATTAATACAAAAAGAAAATTATTCTACAACTTGAGCCTTTCTACAAGGGTTGTTATTGAAGCTTGTTACATTAAAAATTAAATACAAAAGCATGACAATGCTCGCAATAGAACTTAAAACGAATCATACACAGATAAAATAATGTGCTATAACAACTTGATCTGTATATCTCTCTCTTATGCGAAATCGACATACTATAAACCTTTTTATCAGCAAAGTAAGCCAAAGATAGAACATAATATCCATGTTTGTAAAGGTAAATGAGTCACCTCTATTTGTGGTCCACCTGGTTCTTGTTTTAGGGATCTATTTTTGCATGAGTTGGGGATGTGTATCGTCTTTGCTTTCGATGATGGTGTAATGGAGGTGATTCTAAAGTGGTAAGAAAGACTTGAAAAGAGTCTCGAGTGTGGGATCTCATTAAGCATACAATTTGATTTGTTTATTTGGGAAAGTGATTTAAGGGATCCAGCGTTGTCCAATGCAATTCAAATGGCCCGTATCTGAAGATTGTTCCTTTGCGATCCATAGATTCTTGGTGTCTAGTGAGTGAGAGGAGGTTTCACTTGAGTGAGGGGGATGCTTTATAGGTTTGCGATCCATAGATTTTTAGGATTTATAAACTTACTCATCTCCATTACTGATGTGCCTTTGTTTTAATTTTCTTTAAAAGATGGGTAATAGTGGCTATGGATCTTTGTCTTCACATTCATCGAAGTTTTATGGAGGGTTAGCATAAAAAAATTCTGCTTGACTTATGTTTTTCTTGGTTTGCTTCAACATTTGATCTTATGACTCGATAACGTTTCCTAAAACAGATTGCCTCCGCCTTCAATCCTTGAGATGGTGGTCCCTGCTCATGCTGTCTGTAAAGTAATGGGTAGAAGCGGAGCAAACATTGATACTATCCGCAAGGTAAATCTCCTTCAATCTTTTGTACTACCTCCGTCCCAAAACGATCTTCCTACTTTTTCGCAAAGAATTTGGAGCAACAATTTGGGATTGAATTAGTTGTCCTAATGAAAAACTAAAACTTGTTATTGATAGTATTATTGATGGTGTATCAATAACAAATTTTAGATTTTCATTAGTATTATCAAATCAACCTAAATTTTTTGATCAAAGTTCCTTCGTAATAACGGCAAAAAAGTAGGAAGATCATTTTGGGACTTGGGACGGAGGGAATATTTAATATTATAATTTAACTTTTGATTCTGGTGAAGTACATCCAATTAGAGGGAGCAAAAGTCTTCCTTGGGATCCGTGATGGATATGATATGCCAGTTGGGGTCCACCCCTTAGTGTCACTTGTGTATTCCATTGCTAGAGAATTTTATTTCGCATTCCCTATGTGATGATAAAAACTTGATTCAGGCTTTTATAACGGCGGCCTAAATTTTGAGGATGTATCATTTAAGGTGAAGTCATTTTTTTTCCCGGGGCTGATTCCTTCATATGTTTCCATATAGTTATAGTCCTTTAGGCTTCGCTTCTTCAAAACCTTTGATGGTTATCTTGGAGATTCACAACTGATTCTAATTTCAGGAAATAGTGTTCTGCCTATGTTGTTTGCTAGTCTCTATCCATCCGCGTATTATAGAACACATTAGGATCTTTTCCTTCTTTCAGCAGTCGTGTTTAACAGTTGTTATCCTTGGTTTTTTATGTGGGTTCAGTTCTATTACCGATAATGATTTTGCTATCTATAAACTTGATGTTCTTGCCAAAACAAACATTATCGAGCCATAAAGTATTGTCGGTTTTCAGTTTTGCTATTCATTCTTCTACTCTTCTCTTCTTCAGAATGTTCTTTCTTGAAGTTATGACCTGGCATGCGAGTTGATTCCGAACTAGAATGTTGTTTCCTGAACTATAACATTCCAGATCTTGTATCTACACTCTAGTCATCTCTTAATTGAGTTTGGACAAACATTTGCTAAAAACTAAAATGTGAAAATTAAGATGGCCGTACCTAATAATAATTCTGATTGTCTCTTTACAAAGATCTGTTGTTTGGTATGTACAAAAAGATCTGCACTTGTTTATGATCATACTTCTTCGCACCCTTGGTCCCTGTTGTATTGGCAATTGACTTCCGCTGTGCTGCTTCTTTTCTCACCATTGGTCCCAGTATTTACTACCCTTTATTTGCATCGAGTTGTAAATATTGGGACTCTCTTATTTTTATTCATATCTATTTCAAACTAGATCATATCCATAAAAGCTACCGATACGTCTCTTGTCCTCTATGTGTGCCTGCTCTCTTATGAGGATATAGTCTGCTATGGGCAATTATTGGATTCCTGTATTTTGAAATAAAAAAGTTGAGCAAAATATATTCTGTACCTTCTTCCATCTGGCATTAAGATGGGAATTCTGTATTCCTGGCAAGTTCAACAGTTATTCTTAATTTAGTAGTCCCCAATTGAAGAAGTTTTTGGTAGACTTTGATATGTCTTCCTATGCTTTCATAATTGGATCTCATCTGCTTATAGTCTCCTACCAACTTCCTTCAAATTTCCAATGAGACGAGTAGTCGTCTGGATACGTTTATACTCCTTCCGTCACGGATCCCGGAAAGATAGCCTCATTTGATTTTTGATGGTCTGCACAAGTGAACTTTGACCAAACATTAATGTCAATCTAATCGTCTCAATGAAACTCTAAAAATTGTTATTGATAAACCACTTAATTATTTATCAATAGCAATATCAGAAAGGACATTAATATTTGGTTAAAGTTTACTTGTATTGTATTGACCATGTGACTATCATTTGGGACAGAGGTAGTAGTTTTCACCGTCCATTCTTCTTTTTTGCCGGCATGATTTGGGTGCACATAGTTGATAGGTTTATTGCAATATGCAAAACGCCACTCAACCGGGATTGTAAATTGCAATTCTTTTTCGTAGCAGCGACAGTTCAGTTCTCTGTAGAGTGTTTCTGGACATCGAAGTGCCGCTTCTTCCCTTCTATCCTTCAATCTTGAGTTGATGTTCCTGATACTCCACCCTCTCATGCTTCTTATTCTCATATTTAAGCTCTTTGTTTTATAACTTATAATTGCACTTTAGGTAAAATCATTTCGCATTATTCTCATAACCGAAGTTCTTAGGCAGATAATAGATGTCATTTTATCTTGAACTGAAACTCTAGATGATATTTTGCTTACCCTCTTGTTATGATTATGAGGTTATCTGTCACAAAATGAATGTCAGAAATTGCTATTAAAGCAAATCCGGCAAATTTAAACATTCATTTTGGGACATAGGTAGTACTGAAACTAGTTGCAACGAATTATATTTCATTCGCTGCATCATTCTTTAGGATGCATTGTAGGAATTTGGAAGAAACTTTAAAGCACTATTTTCGCTTAATAATACCCTTGATGAAAGTTTTAGGTCTTTTATCTAGCTGTACTGTACTCCCTCAATTTTTGGTAAAAAGTCCATTATTCTATTTTGTGATGTTTCATATAGAGAGTCAACATTAACTTTGAATAGGGCCACTAAATTGCCTGTTGTCGATTTTTTTTTTTTTTTGTTCTAATACCCAAATTGGTTAAAAAACAAGTGTTCTACTGTCCACTTATACTAATAATGAAAGTAATTATAGTATGTTGAAAAAGTTTTTAAAAAATCTTAATTAATTAATTGAAAAATACTACCTCCGTCCCAGAAAGATAATACCTATTTTTCTGTTATTACTACGAGCGAACTTTGAGCGGTTATAAATCCTACTTATAATTATGTTAATGTGAATCTAAAAATTGATATTAATAGTATTTATAATGTTGTATCAAGAACAATTTCAAAAATTTCATTAGAATAGTTAAAAGTAGCCTTAATTATTACTCAAAGTTCATTCGTAAAACCCATGAAAATAGGGGGACTAGCATTCTGAGACACCAGAGAGAGAGAGAGAGAGAGAGAGAGAGAGAGAGAGAGAGAGAGAGTTAAGTGTGCGTGCGCGTTCCTCCATAAATGAAGGAGACAAGGCAGAGACGGAAAATGCTACACTTACACAAAGTGTATGGAACCTTCCTATACACTACAAATAAAATAATGCCAAGTGTAAATGTATTATCTTAGGAAGTTGATCAATTGCTAGATAATTACATGTGTCACACATATATTGGTGGTGTATAGAATCTTTCTATACACTTAGTGTAAATGTATCATCTTCCGGCAGAGACACGATAATGTTTAAACTTTTTAATGATAGTGTGGTAATAAAATTAAATAAATATGCTTCTCTAACTAGAGGCGGTTCTCTCTCTTTAACACCTATAAAAATAAACAAATTTTCTCTTAGTAATAAATGTCATATTTTAAATAATAATAATAATCTTATTATGAAGAGTACAAATAAGATTAAGTTAAATAAATAATAAATATAATATAACTGGAACATTTAGTGTTTTTGAAAAAGCTCCTTCCCTAAGGAGCAACTCCTTCTACAAAGAGCTCTTTACATTAATTTTCACCAATCTTCAATGTTGACCACTAAATATCAAACAATAATTTTATTTTTCTTTTATTTTAATGTTGAATGTGGAGCCATAAAAAGTTGGTAAAAAGCTCTACCATTGTTAAAAAAACTTTAAGTTTTTATATGTTGACTTGAAGAAGATGTGGCACATTGAAATTATAAAAAATCTACTTGAAAAAGTTCAACCATTGCTCTAGCGTAATCTTTGTAAAAACAATTAAAAATACTTCCCACTCAGTTTAAGGTTTAACTCTTTTTGTTGTTTGTCTGAAGATGCTTCGAGCAATAAGTGAAGTTTCAAAACTTGTTATCGGTACACTATTATAAGTACTGTTAATTTTTTTTTACTTTTTAAAAATAAATAATTAATTTATAATTATTATTTAAAATTCTTTCAAACAATCTAAAAATCTAAAAACTTTAAGCTGGAAAGAAATAATAATAAGTGAATAAGATGAGAGAGAGAGAGCGCAGAGGCGGAGCTACCCACAAGGCAAAGGGGGCAATTTCCCCATTGATTTTTTGAAAACGAAAATTTACTAGTGCAAAATTTGCAAATTTTTTGGGGTTTAGTGTATTTTTTTTTTAAAATTTGCCCCTTTTGAGATGAAAGTATTAATACACTAGATTTTTTATTTTGCCCCCATTGACAAAAATACAGTTGAAATTTTATTGTTGTGTAACTTTGCCTATATTGACAAAAATTTCTGACTCCACCACTGAGAGAGAGAGAGAGAGAGAGAGAGAGAGAGAAGTAAGAGATGATGGTAAGCCATGATAGCTGTAGATACCTTACTTGTAACCAAACTGGGGACCTCAACTGTGTTACATTATTTATAGTGACCTATAAATAATTTGCTGGTTTATTCCCTTATTTTATATTATATGGTGTGAATTAATTTTATATTATATGGTGTGAATTAAGAAAATATCAGTCCATTTGCTTACCTGTTACCTCTCTATCATTACCATTATTTTGAGGACTCCTTGCTTTGTCTGTCATCATCCTACACTCCTACCAGATTTTGTTTGCTTAATATCGACTGATTGATTGATGTAGTGGTATTTGGCATTGATTTCCAACTTGTTGATTTATTCCTCATTTTTACAATAAAATGGAAGTATATTGATCGAATGAATGAATTTCGAGTTTGTGCACTTTTCTCAAAGATTTTGTTTGATGGGCCATGGTGTAGCTTTAGAGGACCACATACTTCCTCCCCTTGGTGATGGGCGAAAAGCCGGTTCGCTCGGACGAATCGCTGTCAGTTGGTTCATACACCTATTTTTTTAATCTGTAAAAATTAATAGTAGGCCAAAACACGTTTACCCTCACAAATATATTATCAATCTCATTTTGCATTTTCATTTGAAAAGTGAGTCTGTTTGGTATTTTAATTTTGAAATCGTTTCTCTTTACCCCAACACTAATTAGTCATGTGCATGTCATGTGATAGCCATTTTTGTTATTTAATTAAAAAAGTAAGGGCATAAACATCAATTTCATTTCATCTCTCTGAAACAAAATTAAACACCAACATCACCCCACCACAATACCACCGCTACCACACTACCATCATTCAAACATTTTTTTGCACCAGTTTTATTTCATCTTTCTTAAAATTTTAAAATAAATAATTATATAAAGTTGAAAACTGTCTCGACTTCCATAATTAAGGGTAGAAGCATTGAAGTGCGAAAGAATGAAAAATGGATCTGGGATTCCTTAAACAGAATACCCAGATGATCTAGTGCCGATCTGAGACGGGAGGGAAAAATGGGGTCAGATATTTGGTCGGGGTCAGGCGGAATGAGATAGAAATGAACTGAACCCATATCGTTCCTTCTATCTAGGTAGGGATGGCAAAAATCCCGAACCCCTCCTCAATTCGCGTTGACCTGCCCCTAATAGGCAGAATTTGGGAAGTTTTTTTTTAAACCCGCCGTGTTTGGGACATGTTTGAGATTACAATGAACCTGCTTCGTTTGGCCCGCACTGCCTAATATATGCTCCCTCGGTCCAAAGTCAAATTAAAAACATTTTGATTCTAGTTAGTCAATTCGCTCACCAGGTGAGCGAATTTTATTGTACATGATTTAAATAAAATCAGTGTTCTAAAAGACGCCCGTCTAAGCCGCTTAGGCGCTAGGCGTTCATGAAACGCCTAAGTCCCGCCTAAAATATTATAACTCCTTCTATATTCTCGGCCCCGCCTAAGTTCTGTCTAGACTCCGCCTAGGTACTAGGCGCTGCTGCGGCGCTAGCGCTTTTTAGAACCTTGAATAAAATACATAACTCGAGCGCTTAAGTGATAAATTGGCCCAAGCCTCTTTGGCCGAGTGGCATAGAGCTTGGGATCTCCTTCGGGAGGTCTCAAGTTCGAAACCCCTTCCCCAATAACAAGTGGCCTCCACATAATGGAGGTTCCAGGTTCGCCTCCCTCCGGGGAGTTTGTGGTGAACTTGTGTTACTATGCCCCATAGGGGTCAGTTGTGCCCACAGGTGATCGTTCAAGATGGCACAGGACCAGATGGCGACGTTAATGCGAGATTAGGCTGTAGTTGTGCCCGCAGGTGATCGTTCAAGATGGCGCAGGATCAGATGGCGACGTCAATGGGAGATTAGGCAGTAGGGCAAGTATCATTCGCCCTAATAGGTTCCAGTAGGGGTATGAACTTGTAATAGTTAGAGCCATAGATCTGTAATAGATTCCATAGGAATTTGTAAACGATGACAATTGCCTTGAAATAAATGGTATAGTTACAATTCAAAAAAAAAAAAAAAAGTGATAAATTGACTATTTTCTTTCAGAAAAAAAAAAAAAAAAAAAGAGAAAAAAAACCCACACCCTTTTGTGTGCTCTCCCTAAAAAAAACACACACTCTCTCTCTCTCTCTCTCTCTCTCACACACACACACACACTAAACACATTAATATCCCCGAAGGCGCATGATTGATAGCCCTTGATCTCAACTCTCACTGTTGCTCTCAGTTTTGCTTCACTGTAAGACAAATCCGTGGATGCATCTCCTCCACCCTTTCCCTTTTCCTCTGTCTTTATCATCTCCACATACTCACATCTATCTATCTCCCTCCCATTCTTCTTCTAACAAACAAACAAACAAACATCAGATTAATCCATTTTCCATTTCTTTTATTACCCAATTCGATCTGATTGATTCTTTTCTCATTCAATTCTTTCCCAGATCTCCAATCTTGTTTTTCTTTCTTTCTTTGTATTTATTGAATTATACAGATATTGTATTATGTCTTCTCTCAGGCTAGATCTGACCAACAAAATCTACCCGGAACCCTACTACAGCTGTTCTATGACTTCCGCTGCCGGTATTGATCATTTTGACCGCTTGCCTGATTCTATACTCCTTTTGGTTTTCAACAAGATCGAAGATGTCAAGGCGTTGGGTCGCTGCTGCGTTGTTTCCCGTCGTTTCCATACCCTTGTTCCTCAGGTCGACAACGTCGTTGTTCGTGTCGACTGCGTCATCTCCGACGACGATTCCTCCGGTGGTCCCGGCGGCGGTTCTGACAAGGTCCGCGGCCCTTTCTCCACCCTCTTCCGCCTTGTCGTCGGTGGAATAGTTAAGCCCATCCAGGCGTTGGGTCAATTCCTGGGTCCCAAAAGATCTTCGTCCAATTCTTCTTCCTCATCATCATCATCATCATCATCGCCCTCTTCATCATCATCTTTTTTGTCTGTTGGTAACAACGACGATGATGCGGATCTCGATGGTGGTGTTACCCACCATTCCCCAACTCAGGTATTGAAGAACTTCAATGAGATTCGATTCCTCAAGATTGAACTTCCCAGTGGGGAATTAGGTATTGAAGATGATGTATTGTTGAAATGGAGGGCTGATTTCGGATCCACACTCGACAATTGCGTGATGCTGGGTGCTTCTTCAGTCATTTACCCCAAACCAATTCAACATTTCAACCCCAATCTTGTTGAGGGGATTTGCAACAATGTAACTGCAAACACAAACGATGATAATGGGAGCATACCCGAATCGTTTTACACCAATGGTGGATTGAAATTAAGGGTAGTATGGACCATCAGTTCGTTAATCGCAGCTTCTGCGAGGCATTACTTGCTTCAACCAATAATTGCAGAGCACAAGACTTTGGATTCATTGGTATTGACCGATGCAGATGGGCAAGGGGTTTTGTGTATGAACAAGGATCAGTTAGAGGAGTTGAGGGTGAAGCCATTATCAGCTTCTTCTGCCTCGAAACGAACACTTGTCCCGGCTTTGAATATGAGGTTATGGTATGCACCACATTTGGAATTACCGGACGGGACTGTGCTGAAAGGAGCCACATTGGTAGCTATTAGGCCTAGCGAGCAATCAGCTCAGAAGAAGGAGATGGTGTCTGATAGCTCATGGGTTTCAAGTGCATTCGAGGAACCATATGGGACTGCTGCGAAGATGTTGGTTAAGAGGAGAACTTATTGCCTTGAGATGAATTCCTTTTAAAAGGGTTGCCCATGTCAATGGAGGTACATTTCTTTTTTGAGCGTCTCTTGTCAATTTGATGCACTTCATGAAGCTTCTCAATCATGGTTTTTATGCATTTGTAATTGTATGGCTGTGGGTGTTCTGTTTTTTTTTTTTTTTTTTTTTTTTTTTTTGCATATTTTGAGTGATCTATACTGATATATTCATGCTATGTCTTGTTACCACTCTGTATCATTTGAATTGGCTCACCATGATTACAGTTGCTTACAATACGCTTTAGAGTTTGGATTTGTCTACTTGTTTCCCTTACATTTTCTTTTCAACGTCTTCCGTCTCTTTGATTGATTAGTGAACTAGTAAAGTCAGTATCATGTGTGGGTTATGTAAAGCAGTATAGGTTCATTTGGAATGTTGATTCTGTAAAAAGTGTGTGCTGACATTTTCGTTGAAAGCTGCTTTAACTTGTTCTGTATGATGCAAACCTATCATGCTCGTGGAACCTTATCTTTTGATTACCTAAGCTTCATTTATCCTGGATTTGTTGCGGTGTTTCATGTTTTATGGTATCTTTGTTGAATTATTTTCTTGTGTATACCTGGATCTTATTCAGATATTATTTGCCTCTGTTTCAGTTATGTGCTCGAGGTAAGGCAGGAATTGATATTTTTCAAGCAAGAGGGAAGGGGGTATTTGCGAATACTTGAAGGACGATCAGGAAACAGACAATTTTGAGTTTGGACTTGGCTTGAAACATACGGGGTGTACGGTTGATGCAAATGTTGCTTCTACTCTGCTATAATGCTTTCTTACACCCCGTTCCTTGTCACCTGGAATGCTGGGTGGTGATACGCATCTGCTCTGTGATTTAGTTCCAGGCGTATATGCTTTTAAGAGTGCGAAATTCCTACTAGCCGGGCACTGTAAGAGCTTTGTGCCTTTGAGGTTTTAGATGTCTCAATTTTTTTGTCATTTTGATCTCTGTGAATATTGTAGGTTTTTTTTTTTTTTTTTTGGGTAGATAATATTTGTAGGTATGAATATGATAATGTTTATGATGTTGTACCTGTAAGGTTCTCTGAGCAAGGTACTTTGCCTTTAGCTTGCATTTGACCCCCCGAAACATTCCCTGTTTATTTCCAACATCTTCTGTTGTTAAGTATCAATGCAAGTCTCTTGAATAATTGTATGTTTCTGCAGTCAGGATTCTGTTGTAAAACATTTGAAACCGATGAGCTAGCTTGTTTGGTTAGGCGATCGATGTGTTAGGAACAAGTACAATGCGGATGATTGTAGCTTCATATTCCCGTTCCCTTTCTCTTCATTTAGGACTTGTATCTCGTTAGTCTGCTGTCTTGTGATTCCGATCAACTGCTATTTTGACCTTTTTTTGTTTTTAATTTTAATAGAGTTTTCACTTATAGGGGGTGGGTTCCACATGCATCAAATACAAGATTGTGGTGCATGTCTATAAAAAATGCTCGTAAAACACTCACTTGGTTGGGGGATGTATGATGTTTCGTGTTGAGTTGTCAGCCTTTGAATTCTCAAAATTATGTAGGTGGTCCTGTTGATAGCAAGTTGCTGCTGCTGCTGCTGCATTTCTAGTTATGCAGGAGTTGAGTTATCATGAAATGGCATATTAGTAACACTTCCATTTCGAAAGATGCTCTTGCAGTATTCAGATGTTTTGAAAATACACTTCTCATTTGGGGGGGGGGGGGGGGGGGGGGGGTGTTGGGGCTGGAGTCCTATGTCCACACTTTTAGTTAGGGCTGTTATACGAACCGAGCTGGCTCGTGAAAGCTCGAGCTCAAACAGATTGTAAAGCTCGTTTTGTTATCGAGCCGACCATGTTCGACTCGTTAAAAGCTCGAGTCCAGCTCGATAAGCTCGTTAAACATGAATTTTTGTTTTCAAACGGCTCGATAAGCTCGTTAAAAACATATTTTATAGAAAAAAACCTAAGCTCGAGCTCAGCTCGTTAAAACTCGAGTTCGATATCGACTCGAGTTGTTCGCGAACTCAATTCGACTCGAGCTCGAACGAAACAGTTTACAGCCCTACTTTTAGTAAGGGGTGTATTTTATAGAGAGTATAGTATATACATACATACGTACGTATATAAATATAACTATACTCCCTCCGTCCCTATTTACCTTAAAAAAATGAGGCTTTGCACAAAGATTAAGAAAATGATTGTAAAGTTGATGTGTTGTGAGTGTAGATAGTTGAGTGAGAGAGAGAAAGTGGGTAGAGAAAAGTAAGTGGATAGTTGTTGTGAGTATGACAAGTGGGTCCCACTATTTGAAAAATGTTTAAAAGTTTCCTTTTTGAGGGTTTAGGTGGATTATGTTGTCAGTTTGGTAGTACATGAAAGTCGTACACAATAAATTTGGATCTGAATCTTTTAGTTGTTTAATAATCATCATCATTAATGCATTCCCACTTACTGGTGTTAAGATTAAGATGCTTAATCAATTAAAATCATATGCTTAAACACTACAACTACAACTCACTAACAAGTGAACTTTCGCATAATTAACAAACTCTTGTCCATGCTGTTCCAAGTTGGTGGTTAAATTACCTTCAAAACAACTAAAATCGAGTCATCCAACACCTTTTGATCTACTGGTATCGGTTGAGTGTGTAAACGAACTCTTTTATTTTAGTGGAGGTCTTGAATGAAAAAAAAAAAAAAAAACTTTTTTACTCTCTCTCTGTTTCGGAATAAATGTCATAGTTGACAAGTCAATGTCTTTAAGCTTTTAGTTATGTTTCCTTGATTACCCCAATCTATTTACTAGTATATGGTAGAGTGACACCTGATATGACATTGCAATCCTTGTGCCTGTTAGAATGGGTAGTATAGGAAGATTTAGTAAGACGACATTTATTTTGGGATAAATGAAAATGGAAAGTAGGACATTTATTCCGGAACATATGGTGTATTTTTTAGTTTTGGATTTTGAATCTTAGATGTGACACTCATTTGCTAAAAAAAAAATTAAACCTTAAAATAAGATGGACTTTTTGTCTAAAATAATTATTTTGTTTTTTTTGAAAAAAAAAATAGTGTAACATAATAGTCATTTTGTGTCAAAATCATTCAAATATCTATTTTACACTTACATTTGTAACTTGTTTTTATTTTAATTGATTGATTTATTAAATGAAGTAATATAAGAGAAAGAAGAATAATTAAAAGCGAACTTAATAGTTTCATCATTACATTAAGTTGATTAAGTTGTAGTAATAATTGTTTTTTATTAAAATTAAAATTAGTTTGTTAACCAAGAGGTCCAAGATTAGAGAAACCCAACCTGGGACGGAAAAGAATTAGCGGGAATGAAACTAGTAATCCATAATTATTTAGACTCCTAATTATCTGACAACAAACAGTTCATACGTGGCAATCTCTTATTGGTTCAAACACTGTTTTTCTAGGATTTGAACCACCAATAACATATAAATACCCGAACCCTCTCTCAATCTCCCCATGCAACTAAAATCAATATTCAAGAAACTCTTGGGTCTAAATCTAAAACAACAATGAACATGTTTTCGGCTTTCTTGTTCCTTCTTCTCCTTGTCTCAGGTAAACTTTTATTTTTGTTTGTTAAGATTAATCTACTGACTTAAGACCAGACAATTCACCTTGTTATTGCATATTGTAGGATTTATGGTGGGAATTTCGGTATCGGGTGAGACTGATAGCAACAAAAAAGGAGGAGGAGGTTCATCGGTGATAGGAATCGATCTTGGAACAACCTATTCTTGTGTAGGTGTTTATAGGAACGGACACGTTGAGATTATAGCCAATGATCAAGGAAATAGGATCACCCCATCATGGGTTTCCTTTACTGATAATGAACGTTTGATCGGGGAAGCTGCAAAGAATCAAGCGCCTCTTAACGCTCAACGTACTATCTTTGATGTTAAGAGGCTTGTTGGAAGAAAGTAAGTCGTCTGCTGGTTTCTTGATGAATCTCATTGAGTTCATATTCGTACGTCTTTTTGTCATAAAATTAGATTTGGTATTGATTTCTTTTACGCTTTTTTAGGTTTGAAGATGCAGAGGTACAGAGAGATATGAAGATGTTGCCTTATAAGGTTGTGAACAAGGATGGAAAGCCATACGTACAAGTCAAGACTAAAGATGGTCAAGTCAAGGTATTTAGCCCTGAGGAGATCAGTGCTATGGTGTTGCTCAAGATGAAGGAAACGGCCGAATCTTATTTAGGATGTTCCTGGTACAACTCCGATTCATAATTTTGATATAATTTGTTATAATTAAGATGCTAATTATTTTTATTTTTGTTTTTGTGTGTGTAGCGTACTTTAATGATGCGCAAAGGCAGGCAACCAAGGATGCAGGGACGATTGCAGGCTCAATGTGGTTCGTATAATAAACGAGCCAACTGCAGCAGCCATTGCTTATGGTTTGAACACTAAAAAAGGAGAGAGGAACGTTTTGGTTTTCGATCTTGGTGGTGGTACTTTTGACGTAAGCATCTTGAGCATCGATAATGGTGTTTTTGAGGTTCTTTCTACAAACGGTGACACCCATTTGGGAGGCGAAGATTTCGATCATAGGTTGATGGATTACTTTGTTAAGTTGATAAAGAACAAGTACAACAAAGACATTAGTAAAGACAATAGAGCACTTGGAAAGCTTCGAAAAGAATGCGAGAGAGCCAAGAGGGCTTTGAGTAGCCAACACCAAGTTAGGGTGGAGATCGAGTCGCTTTTTGATGGTGTTGACTTTTCAGAGACGTTGACTCGGGCTAGGTTTGAAGAGTTGAATATGGACTTGTTTAAGAGGACGATGGTGCCTGTTAAGAAGGCTATGGATGATGCACGGTTGAAGAAAACGGATATTGATGAGATTGTGCTTGTTGGAGGGAGTACTAGGATTCCTAAAGTTCAACAACTTTTGAAGGATTTCTTTGATGGGAAAGAACCGAGCAAGAGTATTAACCCCGATGAATCTGTTGCGTATGGTGCTGCAGTTCAAGGTGCGATCATTGGAGGCGATGGAGGAGAAGAAACCAAAGGTAAACTAAACTAATTTAGTGCTTCTTTTTGAACAATAATTGAACAATAATGCAGCTTCATAATTTGGATTAAAACGGACCTCAAAACGCTAATATATGCTTCTTCTTTTTCTTTTACAGATATACTCGTGATTGATGCGGCTGCATTGAGTCTGGGTATCGAGACAGCTGGTGGAGTTATGACAAAGTTGATCCCACGAAATTCCGCCATACCAACGAAGAAGTCTCAAATTTTCACTACTTACCAAGATAAGCAAACCACAGTGTCAATCAGGGTATGTTTCTTGATTAATAGTTTTTTTTTTTTTTTTTTATTTGTTTTTAAATTTTTGTCTAATCTTGGTTTGAAAATTTATAGGTCTACGAAGGTGAAAGGAGCTTAACGAAAGATTGTCATGAACTAGGGAAGTTTGATCTGTCAGGGATAGCGCCAGCACCAAGGGGAGTGCCTCAAATTGAGGTTACATTTGAGATAGATGTTAACGGAATCCTTCACGTGACAGCAGAAGATAAAGCTGGAAAGAAAACGGAATCAATCACAATTACTAACGAGAAGGGTCGTTTGAGTCAGGAGGAGATAGAGGAGAAGGTGAGGGAGGCAGAGGAGTTTGCAGAGGAGGATAGAAAGGCTAAAGAGAAGATTGATTCAAAGAACAAATTCGAAGCGTATATGCATAATGTGAAGAGTAGTATTGATGAGATTGGAGACAAGGTTGATGAGGATGATAAGGAGAAGGTGAAGAGGGCGTTGGAAGAGTCGTTTGAATGGTTTGAAGAAAACCAAGACGCGGAGAAAGATGAGTTTGATGAGAGGATGAAGGAGTTGGAGGCTGTCTTTAATCCTATTATCAAGAAGGCTTATGACAGTAAGGGTGATGCTGGTTCTGAAGAAGATGAAGAAGCTTTTGATGAACTATAGACAAACACACTTATTTGGGGGAGGATTTTTTTCCCTTTTTATGTTTTCATTCATTAGCTGAAATTTATTTTTTTATTTCAATATATTTTTATTATGTTTCATGCTTACATTAGTTAATTTAATCGTAAATCGGTTTTATTACTTTGGTCTGTGTTTCTACTGCTTACTGTGGTCTATGAGCTTAAATTTTCAGCTCACTATCACTAAGTGCCCCTCTTACCAATTTGGTCCGTCCCAAAATAAGTGTAAATAATAAAAGTAATCATGGTGCAATAATTTCACAGCAGGTTCCAGAAGGGAAGCGTATTCTTAAGTGACTGCATCCAAAACTCATCAGAGAAAAAAAGAAAGAAAAAAGAAGGACACAACTAATTGAAAAAGAATCAACAGTTGCAAGTTACAGCCATCTCATCAAAAATCACACACAAAGGCAGCCTTAATAGGCTGTATAGATAAATCAAGTCTTACACATGAAAGCTAGCTCAAGTGACTACAAACCGAAGACAATTAAGATCATCAAGAAGCGTTACATAAAAATAAAAACATTGGTACCCAAGCCTCAACCTGAGCCAGGGCCTGGAAAAGCGTGCCACAATCACTCACACGTTGCTGCTACCGTCCCCAACTGTTACCTGTATAAATAAAGCGTTATGATTAAGTCTTTACAACATGCAGAAGGGTAAGGATGATAGCAATAAAGAAGAAAGTTTATGAAGTCAGATACCAGATTTTGAACTACATATGCCAATGCAAACAATAATGTTTTTATCGCAATCTTTCTAATATACGAGATTATTTAATTCAGAAATTAAACTTGAGTGAATATATGTGTTCAGATCATTGAGTATACGGTAGTAACTCAAATTAAACTTCTAATCTGAGTAACTTCTTGGACACTTATTACAGAAATGGGATGAAACTATAAATAATTAAACGGGATAACTCTTCCCTGGCCTGTTTGATTGAGAAGGTTAGTTAGATTGTGTATATGCACCGACATTTCTCTCTGTTTATGAATGGATGAATTATCTTAAATGTTCTGTATATCCAACTATTAATATGGCCAAGAGAAATCGAGCTAAAACCAGACCTCAACCTTTTAACTCGAGGAAATATGTATATTTGACAGTACGGCCAGTAGCTCTGCTGGAAATAAAGCATATAATCCCTAGTCAAGGAAAGAATACCCAAATGCTTCAGCTTATAAATGTCTAATGACAACTAAAACCCCAATATCATGTCTTATGGGTTTACTCATTTAATACCATGTTAAAGGTGAGACTATGTTGCCTCTAATTCTGGTAATATAAGGACAGTTATTATAAAAAAAAAAAAATGCACTTCAAGGTTTGCTAGGGTCTGGCAGTCTTTGCCATAAAAAGCTAATAGAACTCAGATTACAATAGGAAGACAAAGTCTCAAACTACTCCCTCCGTACCCAAATGATCTTCTCATTTGGCATTTTTCATTGTCCCAAAAAATTCTTCACATTTCTACAACCTAGGCTTAAAAGTGCCCAAACAAAACATGACTAGTGAATCAAGTGTTCATATCCTTAAAAAGTTTGAATAGTCAAATGTGAAGATCATTTTGGGACGGAGGGAGTATAATGCAGCATAAACTTCTAGTACATCAGCAACAATCAATTTCAAGTCAACATAACAACCTAATCCTATGATTGAGAAATTATGAAGATTTTTGGTTAATAGAACATTAGAAGTATTAATGTAACAACTCATTTAAAATTAATGAGAAGACGAACCAATGTAACTTAATGACACAATCTAAAAGGTAAGAAACTGCAATAAGCCAACAAGTCACTAAGCGAGGGTAATAAAATAAACAGTCTTGTAGCACTAAGGCTATGACACGATGTTAACGACTCACAAAAAGGTTAAGCACTTAAGAGATGACCCAGTGTAAGTATCCGACCTGAAAAATACGATAAAAAAACCCCTAGGAACCTCTAAGGACCTCGTAGGCATTTAGAACTTTCAAAGGACCTAAAAAAAGGTTCCCAGAAAGCCTGTACTTGAAGTTTTAGAGTCCTGATCGTATCTAGCTAGGAGATAGACCAAATCCCGGAATAAACAAAAATCAGATCTATCCAAAACTTGCCTTCCACGCCAAGGGATCACCTTCGCCGCGCGACCACATTTTACCTTGGCCGGGCGTCCACTTTCTCCTACTCCATAATCCTATAAATAGGCTATCAGGTCCTCAGTTCTGATCACAAATTTCCTCCCCGAGTTTCTACAACAAGACGATGAAACTCTCTCATTTCCTCTCCAAACACTCCCAAAACCTCTTCCAAAGCTAGTTCAAGTCCTAGGAAGGACTCTACACCGGCCTTGAATCATTGGGAACGTTTTAAACGTATTTCGTACTATGTTCTTCGTATAATATTGCTTAGACCTAGTTTATTCATATATTCGTGCTAGATCTAGGATTTTATTACATTCAATACATGTCTTAAACCTATGATGATCTAGGGTTTCTTCGAAACCTAAACTAGATCTAGGTTATATTATCTACGCCTTTTTAATCATGATATAACTATGCTTTAGTTATGATGTCTTGTGATCATTATTACTCTCTAATGATGAACTAGTCCATTACATTGACACATTCAATGATGATTCTTGATTTAAGGATGATGTGATCATCCTACAGTTTTTTCTCTCCCATCTTCCTTACCTATGCTCCCACTTCTTCTCTCTATTCTCGTAAACACCGCGCACACAAACTCCCCCATCATGATAGAAAATCTGATCTGTTGGGCGATAAGGAGTGATCACTATATTCTTCTTCTTCTATCGTAACTTGACCCCCGAACCCTATTAACATGCGTAGCCTTTTTCAATGCTTTGGGCTATATCAAATCTGCGTGACAACCCTCAAAATAATAAAACCTTTTTAGTTGGTTAGCGAGTCCGTTATGAATATTCCATTCTGGTTCGACATTTTATCATTATTATTAAAACTTCTCATGTGTTGTTGCATCGGAACGAGGTATCACACCCAAAAATGTATATAAAGCCTTGTTAAAATAGCAATACCTTGTATGTAGATTTAGTGATAACGCTTGTATCATGCTACATAATGGTTAGGAGTGAAGTTGCCAATTGAGACATCATAATGGAATAATTATGCAAGAGCTGAGTATGGTAAGCCTGAATATCGTACCAGATCGGCAGGGGTCATAGGGTAAGCCTAGATATCATCACCAGATTGACAGAGGCTCATCTTTGTTGCTAACATACCGTCTTCATTCGTTGATGACAACCCTTACTTTTGCTCCTTGAAGCCATCCAACATGAATACCAAACCAACAGAGTTTCTAAATAGTAAATGTAAGTGTCTTTTAACGGTGTGATGTGCTATGGGTGATTATGCTTCTGTCTTAAATGACCAGTTAAATCGTGGAGAGTGTTGACCTTATCCCGGTTAGAAAATTAGATGAATCCAAATGCAAAAACAACCTATACGCACTTGGACATGTTGTTCTGCATATCTTTCCTATTGAACCTCCCGTAGGTGTGGATGGACCCCCGGAAGGGCAGAAAAAGGCCACTGAATCTTTACTTTTGCCAAGATTTGTAACTCCGATTCTCCTGTGGATTCTCATGCTTTACAAATGCACAATGCCTAGGAGGCTATGGGTGATATGATTTGCATGACATGCAGTTACCAAAGAACCTTTAAGAGAACATGTTTGAGTTAGAAGCTAAGACTAGTTAGGTAGAGAGAATGAGGGTAAACTTGAGGGTAAAATTGAAAGGGGGGGGGGGGGGGGGGGGTACTCATGGGTAATAGAGATGGAGTTAAGGGTTACGTATTTGATCTCCATCTAAGGGTATGGCTATACCAGACTTGTCAAAGGCGTCGCCCGCCTCGCCATTTTGGAGCGGCTCGGAGGTTTTTCGCCTCTACAATTCAAGGCAGGCGGATGATAGCCTTTCTTCCCTAGGCGTCTTTTGTGGCTAAGGCGAGAGGTGAAGCAGGCGCCGCCTGGCTGTAAAGGCACGCACGGGGTAATTTTAATGAGCCTACGTCGTTTTGAGTCAAGTCGCTTGGTTTTCCAAATACGATTGTTTGTGCCCTAGCTTAGAAGTCGACAATCAGTCAAAGCGAAGAGAAGAGAGTTGAAGGGTTAAGGTCGTGACCTGAAGACGACTCACTCTCCACCTCTCCAACTAACGACGGTGACCAGTTGACGAGTTTTCCCTACGACGGCGACGCGAGAATCAGGTAATAATTTTCTCGAATTTTCAATTTTTCACTTCACGATTTATTGATTTTCTGTTTCCAATTTTATTTTTCTCCCCTGTCTTGGAATCCTTTTATGGTTTTAGACTTCAGTTATGTTAATATATTACTTTCGAAAGTAAAAGTGTTAGTATATTATGTTACTCTCCAGTTTTGTACTCTTGTTTATATGACTTAGGGTTTTTAATTTTTAATAATGACGTTGTTTTGACTTGTTTCAGAGTATTCACAATGTCTGGCAGTGGCACTAGTACATCATCTAGTAAACGGAGGGATCCGTGTTGGAAGTATGTAACTCTTAAGGATCCATCAAACACAAACAATACAACATGCATATTTTGTAACAAGGTGACTAAAGGAAGGATAGCAAGGGCGAAACAACATATTGTTGGTGGATTCCCCAATGTAAACGGCTGCGAAGAAGTGCTTAGTCATCTCAAGGAAGAAATTTCTAATTTTATGGGATCAAAGAAGCAAACACAGGAAAAGAAAGTGCTTGAGAAAACTTTCCATCAGCAACAGATTAGAGAAGAAACCCTTAGAAGTTATGGGCATGATTTTGATGAGAGGAAGAAAAAGCAGTTGAGGTTCACTTGACGAAAAAGACAGCTATGACAGTTAGAGGGCCTATCGATAGTTTTGTTAGTCACGGTGGCCATTTTGCAACGAATATGAGAAAGCAAAAGAGGGAGAATGAGGAGGCACACAAAGTTCTTGAAAAGCAAGCATGGAAGTCTATAGTCATGTGGATGTATGATGCTGGTATTCCGTTTAATGCAGTCAAATATGACAACTTTCAAGAAGCACTGAGTGATGTTGCTAAGTGTGGGCACATAAAAGCCCCAAGTTACCATCAAGTGAGAGTTACCTTGTTGAATAAAGAAGTAAAAGCTGTGAATAATGTTATGAGGATCATCGACAAGAATGGAAAACTAATGGTTGTTCCATTATGTCGGATGTGTGGAAGGATAGAAGAGAGCGGACTTTGATTAACTTTCTTGTTAACAGTCCAAAGGGAAGTATGTTTTTGAAATCCATTGATGCTTCAGAATGTAGCAAGACAGGAGAAAGATTATGGGAACTTTTGAGAGATGTTGTGGAGGAAGTCGATGAAGAGAATGTTGTACAAGTGATCACTGATAATGCTTCCAATATGAAGGCTGCAGGTAAGCAATAATTTGTTAATTTTGATAGTTTCATTATACTTGTATAGTATTGATTATGTTTATTTGATTGTTAAATTGTTCTAATAATTTTTTTCTTCTCTTTTTCTCAGGTGAGATGTTAATGTCAAGATATATACATTTATTTTGGACACCATGCGCTCCCCATTGCTTGGACTTGATGCTTGAGGATATTTTAACCTTCCTAGGATGAAGAAATGTATTGAGAGGGCTATGAAGCTTAATAGCTACATTTAGTCGCCCGGGGGTAGTGACTTTGATGAGGAAGTTCACACAACTAGATTTAGTGAAGCCGGCAAAGACCCGATTTGCCACGGCCTTTCTTACTCTCTCAAGGATGATAGAGGTAAAGAAAGGGAGGTGTTTCTCTCAAATGTTTGGAAGAATAGTCAATGGGCAAAGGAGGCAAAAGGGAAAGTAGCAACTAAAACTATCATGGATGTTAGATTTTGGAAAACTGCTAGGGAAGCTCTTAAGGTTGCGGGTCCTCTTTTCAAGGTAAGGAATCAACTAATTACAATTTTATTCAAATCGTTAATTTATTTGTTCTAATTAAGATTTTCTTTTCTATGTTCAAGGTTCTTCGGCTAGTAGATGGTGAGACGAAGGCTCCTATGCCATATATATATATGAGGCTATGGATAGAGCGCAGGAGAAAATTATAAAGAACTTTGAAAACAAAGAAGATGGCTAGTTGGAGTTTTTTCAGATTATTGATCGTAGGTGGGAAAATCAACTCCATCATCCTTTGCATGCAGCTGCTTACTACTTGAATCCGGAGTTTCATTACACAAATGAAAATATTTATATGGATGAAGAGATTTGGGATGGGTTCGTAACTTATCTTCAAAGGTTGGTACCTAATGTTGCTACTCAAGATTTGATTATTCAGCAATTAAAGGCTTATTCGGCTGAAGAAGGTGGTTTCAGGACATCTCTTGCTAAAAGGCACCGCCATACTGTTTCTCCAGGTAGTATTTAGTTTATTATATGTTTGATTTTATTTGTATATTATCACAACTTGTATTGAATGCTAATAAAATTTGAACTTGATTTTGTAGCCGAGTGGAGGCTTTATGGTAGAGGAGTTCCAGAATTGCAAAAATTTTCCATGAAGATCACAAGTTTGACTTGTAGTGCGTCAGGATGCGAGAGAAATTGGAGTTTCTTCGAGCATGTAAGAGCTAAAAAAACAATTTGAATTGTATTGCATCATATATAGCCTTATACTTATTTAGTTTTATTATTTTTTTATTTTGAAGGTTCACAACAAGAAGAGAAGCAAGCTAGAACAAAGCAGGTTAAATAACTTGGTATTTGTGAAGTATAATAGGGCGTTGAGACGACGGTATCAAAGTCGAGCTTTAATTGATCCAATTTGTTTGGATCAAATTGATGAAGATAATGAGTGGTATACTAATGATGATGATAAGCAAGTCACAGTAACTACAGAAGATGGTGACGCAGAAATGCCGTTAACGTGGGCAGCACTTAGTGATATGTGTGGTGCTGAGGATCGTGCCTATCCTACTAGAGAAAAGACAGCCAGGTCAACTACTTCAGCTCGTGGATCTGATGGGGGGTGCAAGTGGCTCACGGCAAAAGACATTTACATATGCTAGAGGGGGAGGAGGCATATCATTACGTCCTAGACCTAGCAGATCACCACCAACTCTGCAACTTGTTGATGAAGAAGAGTTTACAGATAGCCATGATGAAGATGTTTAGATTATGGAGGATGAGGAAGACGATGATAGTGTTTGATTTTCTTTATTTTATCGTGTTAAAGACTTTATGTTTATTGCACTTTCTAAAACTGTACTATGGTACTTGTTTTGTTGATTTGAACCATGCGCCTTTTGTTTTGAAACTTCATGTTTATTTCACTTTCTCAAGTTCATAACATGTTTTAAGCTTTGTGTATACGTTCCATGCATATAATATATATTTTTTTCTATTTTTTTACTGTTTTTTTTTTCTTCAGGTTTTGGTCGCCTTTTTACCACCCGCCTCTCGCCTCACATTTCGCCTTGTTCAGGTATGTCTCGCCCGCCTCTCGCCTTTCGCCTTTGACAAGTATGGGTTATACTCAACAAAGACATAGTATTTTATTAAAAATCTTTGTTTAACACTAGTGTGAAGTCTACCACTGTATCAAATGTTGATAGTGTACAAAAACAGTAGAGCACCAAACACTAGAGGAGAGTGATCCATAGCAAGAAGAAGATCAACACTTCAATTCGAAAGCATCATAAGATTATTTGTTACATACAACTGGTAAGCGTGGTTTGACTCTTGAATGAACAATAAGAGCCAATTATGGGAAGCCCCCACGAGGTATGGTTTTGAAGATGTGATTGATTAGTGCTTATGATCTTTAGGTTACTGAGGAAATAGATCCAGACTCAAGCGAACCATCCACCTATAATGAAATAATTACATACTCTAAATCTTCCCAATGACTTGCTGCAATAAGAGATTAGATGGAGTCACTTCATAAGAATTAATGAAAGCTAACCCAGAGGCATGCGGAGAGGAAGATTGTGACATGCAAAGTGTTTTCAAGAAAAAGGAAGGCTTATCACATGTCAAGTATAAGGCTCGGCTTGTTGCAAGAGATTTCACACAAAAAGCAGAAGTGGACTACAATGAGAATTTTTCGCCGGTGGTCAGACACACTTCTATCAAGGTGCTTCTTGCTATAGTTGCACATCAAAATTTGGAGCTCGAGCAAGACATTAAAATAGTTTTTCTACAAGGAGAATTGGTGGAGGAGATATACATTACAGCCGGATGGCTTTCAGATACCCAAAAAGGAAGAGTATGCTTGCAAGTTAAAAATGTCCTTGTATGGACCAAAGCAATTCCGAAGTAGTGATGTATATATATATATGCGATTTATTAGCTATATGACATAGATTGACTACAATAGGTGTCCGTATGATTGTTGTGTCTTCTACAACAAGGTAACATATGGTTATTCATTTATCTGGTCTTTTTCGTAAATAATATGTTAATAGCAGCAAAATTTTAGTTCATTTTTTGAAAATTTTGAATAGGCAATGTGTTATGATTGTTTTGAGTTGGTGTTTGTGTTTCTTTTGATGAGTTTATGTGTTTGAAATTGGGTCTGACTGTCATCTGTCACAGTTTTTTAGGTATGATAGTTGCTTATTAATTTTTATATTCTCTGATGATCAGCTATCAGATTAAATTTTTGTCTCCAATAATTAAATATCAGAGTTTTTTTTGTTCCAATAATTGATTATTATTGAAGTTTTTTTTCTTGATAAATAAAGGGGCTTACAATTTGGTGAGCGCATGATTATTTGTGGGTGAGGCGCTCTTGAGTTGAACATCTAATATATTTGTCCCAAACACTTTAGATCATTGCAAGAATTTGTTCTTTTAAAGAGTTTAAACAAAAGAAATTTAAAAAAATTGTTTACAAAAACATGTTTTTTTAAAAAAAATATTTTTTTAAAAAAATACATGTTTTTGATTACAAATACATGTTAGTCAAAGATTTAGTGTTGTGATGGTAAACCTCACTACACATTAATCTAATATTTAATTATTTATTATTATTATACTTAAAATTACAGTAAAACTTTGTACATTTCTTTTGGAACCCTTATAATTGCGGGCAATACTAGAGGCATAAAAAAGTTTAGAAAATGATGGATAGAAAATAGGTGACGATATTTTATTGGTTGCATCGGTTGTGAACCTGACAAACTCTAATTTGAAGCACCAATAAAAATCACGACACATCATTTTGTGAGTTAAATTTTGTAAACCTTTTCATGAGTTTATATTTTATATTTACCCAAGAATTGCTCGTATTAGGCGGTTAGAGGGAAACTTGAGTAATTGTCCCATTAGTAAAAGGGCAATGCTAGGGTTACAAAAAAAAATCACAAAATGATGGATACAAAATGAAGTGATGATATTTTATTAGTTGCATCGATTGTTGACCCGACACACTCTAATAAAAAAAACCAATAAAATTTTAACACATCATTTTGTAAACCACATTTTGTGACCATTTTTTGTGACTTAATATTTAGCCTTAGTAAAACCCTCCAAATAGGTTAATGGTCATAGCCATTAGAACAAGAACCTACGTGCATGGTTTAGACCTAAATTAAATGTTGGCAACTGGCCCACTAAATGAGTTTAATACAGTACAAAAACAAAAGGTAATGGGATTCACCTGGGTAGTGGTTTTGGTTTCAGTGAACAATTGAATGCTATTGGTTGGAAACACAAAACAATTACTACTTTCATTTCGCACCCTTTCCTTTACTCAATGGCCAACACCTGGCTTTGACCATGTCTACTGGTCAAGTCTATAAATAATAGTAATGCTAGATAGTAGGGAACCAATAAGCGAACAAACTAAGGGACAACCGGCCGAATCATCAACATTTTTTGCAAGAAACTATGTAAGGGACAACTACAGAAGAAGATTTCCAGCATTTATAATGTTTTATTAAATAAAACTTTTTTTTTCGAGAGAGAAAATAAAACTTTTTATGATTTCAAGAAATTAAGCAATTCATAATGCATATAAATCCAAGAAATCGTACTATGAATAGCTTTTTTTTACTAGAGTGTAACAGAGAAATAAGCATGTGAAGAAAGCAGCCAAGATATAATAGGGATACCATAAAATGAAGCTTGAAAAATGGACCAATTAATAAGTAGATACTGAATTGTTGAATTACATTTATTAATGTATTTATTTCAGCCAATATTTATAATTACCATTATAATTACTTTTATTATAATTATTATTCAAAAAAGCTATTCGACAAAAAAAAAAAAAAAAAAAAAAATCATTTCAAACTAATTTGCTAACGTAAAAACTAACACCTGCTATTAGTACTAATTCCCATTAGTAAATATTGTAATAAAGCATACCCTAATTTGTGAATGTGTGTGTTTTTTTTTTTTTTTTTTTTTTTTTTGAGCAAATTCATTAGTGTGTTCAAAAACTAATGTCTTCCTTAGTGTAGTAAACTTAATTTATTTATTTTGGTTACAAGACTTCACCAATTATCATCTTTTATCCTGCTCATTTTTAGATTAGCAACAAAAGTTAGCATTACAATGAGAGCAATTAAGAGATGAATCTAGCAATTCGCAGCAGTATCATAAAAATTTTCTTTCCTTATGTACCAAAAAAATAAAATAAAAAAAGCAGTATCATAAAAAGTTATTTGCCAGACCACAAAAATACCAAGTTCTTGGTCCGTTTCCTCAGATCTCTTGGTCTGAAAGTTGACGCGGAATTGATTGTGCTTGGTTAGAGTTTTTAACCCAAACATATATAAATTGTGGATGTAATGATCGTTAGAGGAGTCGCTCTATTCAGTGGCAAATCAGAAGCGGAGTTCATGAGAAGCGAGTTAGTGTGTCAATTTTACCCTATCCAAGTTTTAAGAAAATGACTTGTTCATGAGATGCGGTAATTTGGCCCAACTTAGTTTTAGAGTGTCAATTTTATCATCTTCAAGTTATAAGAAAAAAACAGCACTTAATCATCGTTTTAACCTCTTTTTTTGCTAAATTTTGATATCTCAAATTATAATATTTATCGTAAAACGACGGACCTGGGACTGCTCCTGCAGCGCTGCAGCGAGCGGATCCCTAGGTCGTCCACATCGCCCTTATCTTTGCTTGTGCCGTTGAGATCAATTTGTTAATTGTGGGTTCCAGTCACTTCAAAACCATCTCAGCCGTTAATTGAGGGAGCTAAGTGAGGAGCAAAGCTTCTCTAAAGCTGTGCCAAATCCCTTGTCCCTCTTTCCGAAGTTTCTACCTTAACCACTACCTCTTGTTATTAACGACAGAAAGGCTAGTTACTAATCTCGATCAATAAGGATTAGGAAGTGCTTCGTAATTTTTTTTTTAATGAGAGTAAGCTTTAACTCAAAATGGTTAATCTTTTACTAACAGACGTTATTTTTTACTGAAGTTGTTAGCAAATAGGCTTGAAATGTAAGGGATTTTTTTGGTTGTGTGGCTTTTCCTAAAATGTAAAACAAATGGTAATTGTGGAAGTCAGTTAAAGAAATGACACTAGACCTGTTAAGTTTTTCAAAATGCAAAATCTTTACTATAGTAGCATAGTGATGCCAAGTAGAATGATAGAATAAGCATTAACTTCGCATAAAAATGAAATGTAGTGTATGAGGATGAAACTTACCAGAAATGAAGATGGGTCTGAATGGCAAATAGTTCTTGAAGGAAGTTTAATGCTTTCCTTTCCCCTTGTGATTATCTGAATGGCGGGTTTCTCCATAGCAGAGTTGTAAGCCGGCGTCAAATCCCGCTGGGAACTGATGATGTTGATGTTGATGATGATTCTCCACAGGTGAAGCTGATGCATTATTTGAAGATGCTGCGGTTGACCCAATGAAGAAGGGCATGTTTATGTTTGACTCGCCTATCGAATTATTAAACCTCTGAAGGTGAGAAGGAGGCAAGTGAGTCGATGGTGAAGAATTGGACTGAAGGGTCCCCCTATTGAAACCAGCAAAGCCGCCACCAGAACTAGACATTGAGAAGTTTAAGTTGTAGCTTTCGCTTGCTGTTGTTGCAACTGGGACAAAGTTTTCCGGGACAAACGAGAAATGCTGCAGCTCCGGGTTGTGGTTGTTGTGGTGGTGGTGGTGGTGATTGTTGTTTTCTCCGGTGGTGGTGAATTGTTGTAATGAGTTCATATGTCCCGGAAACCCTGATGAAGTTTGGCCGCCGCCACGAGATGAAGAAGGGGCAAAGAGATAATCCATGGAAGCTGCCCATTTCGATTCACCACCGCCATTGCTGCCGCTGGAGTTCCGGTGACCCGACCCATTAGGGCTATTGTTGTTGTTGTTGTTGTTTATACCGGCGGTGAGAAGTTCAGTGAATGAAGAGTTTTGAGAAATAGGGCTTACATTTTGGTGATGATTCACAACACCATGTGAAGTAGTATGTGAATCATTCTGATCTTTCTCCTTTTCCTTTTCCGCAGCCCTTCCTCTAGCTCTTTCTCTAGCTTTTATCCGGCTTTCCGACCGGGAAAGTGATAATCCAGAACCTTTACTAGTCTCCGATGTGCTGCTACAAGCTGATTTCACATTCTGCCCTTGTTGATGGTGCTGGAAATTCGGATCTCCGTCCAATTCAACCTCAGCAGTTTCAAACCCAGGTTCAGTATTCTCACTAGACCTCTTCTCGTCGCTCATCTGTTTTGGCGTGTCGGGAAACGCCGGATTCAGTGACGGAAGCTCAGAAATGGAACTTGCTGCCGCCTTAAGCAACCACTCAACCGCCTTGCTGGGTTGGTCATAACCAAGCCGATCTTGAAGATCGTAAAACTGAATTGCCGTTGTCACTGATAATCGAACTCGCCGGTCCCGGAGACCTTTTGAAGTCAAGACCTTACTGTGCCGATCTTTTCCCCCAGATGCCCGTGACACCCTAACAATCCGTGACGAGGGCCACCCACAAAGCCGAGCCATACCGCCGCCACCACCAAGAAAGTCCATTCCATTTCCACCACTCATACCTCCACCACCACCGCCGGCGGCACTCCGTTTGAAGATAACCCTATCTTCCTCCTCATCTGGGTGTGCTAAATTGTTTGCATCTAGACTACTATTACCATTACTACCGCTCCTACCATTACTACCTATCCTCTGAAACTTAAAGGCCTGCCTTTGAATCTCATCCACCTCCATACTACTTTCATGCCTTTCTATCAATCATCAAAAATTCAAGAAGAACAAAACAAAATCAAAATGTTCTTCCTTACGCCTTATCCTCTCCGCTCACCAGAAATCTTGGATGTAGGCTTTTAGAGAGAGAGAGAGAGGGGGAGGGAGAAAGTAGAGAGAGAAAGAGTGGTAGGTGCAGGTGGTGGGGATGTAGTATAATTAGTGTCAAAATTGCATTGATGAGGATTATACAGAGCTAGTTTGGCTTTTGTAGTAATGTGTGTATAAAGGTGTTTGTTTTATGGGTCGATAAATCACATTCACGAGCAGGCCGGAAATGTCAGAAAGAAAGGGAAGCTGCTGCCTGCTGCTCCTCTCCTCTCCTCTTAACCTTTTTTGCAGTGATTTCAAAAGCAAAGCCTGTAGTGATAGTAATCAATATCTGCTAGCTGTGTGCTGCAAACAACAAAGTAAAAAAACAAAACTCAGAAAGGGAAAATTAATAGGTTAAAAAGAAGAGCATGGACAAGTACAATACTTCTTACTTTTTCCACCGCCATTAATAACCCTAAAGTTTTTTTTTTTTTTTTTAAAGCCTAATGTAAAAAGTCATGAAAGCAAAAAAGTAAGCACACTTCAATTTTAAGCTGTAATGGTCTTCAATATTTATGAATCCTTGAAACTAAAATTTCATTTGTACTATGCTTCAATATCAACCACAAAAAGAACCATTTACTTTACTCCTAACAATGTTGACCTAGATCTAGGTCCTCCATTTGAGCTGTACATTTTGATTTTATGTTTTATTTTTTTTCCCTAATTTGACCAGCTCCTGGATTATTCAAGACACTTATTTACTTACGGGCAATGCTAGCCTGCTAGGCTTATAATTTATTTTTTTTTACAAAATGAAGGATACAAAATGTGGTGACGATATTTCATTGGCTACATTGATAGTGAACCCGTTACACTCCAATTAAAAACAACACCACACTTATGACACCTCATTTTGTAAGCCATATTTTATAGCTATCTTTTGTAATTTTATCATTTCCTTTTACTTACAGATATGTAATATTATACTCCTTCCGATCCGGGTAAGTTGCAACATGGAAGGAGAAGCACAAAAATTAAAAAAAGAGAATAATGAGTGGTTGGGAGGAAGAGAGAAAATGTGTGGAGAATAATGAAGGGTTGGAGGAAGAGAGAGACTGTGTGGAGAATAATGAAGGGTTGAGAAGAAGAGAGAGAATGAGTGGAGGATTATAAAAGTAATAAAGAGTTTTCTTATTTGGCATTATTGCAACTTAAGTGGAATGCCCAAAATGGCAAATGCCGGAACGAAGTGAGTATTGATCTAGAAATAGGTTTGAATTTGATATGTTGAGGAGAATAAAACAGTTTTTTTTATCTTATTTTTAATAATAATAATGATAGTTTAATTTACAGATGAGATGAGAGAGAAAGAGGAGAGAGAGACCTAAAATTGTTACCTCTTGTCTCCTCACAAGAAGCCGTACACATTCCAGGATATGTTGGATCTGAGCTCGTTGAGCAAAACATTAATTTAGATTTTCAGATCGGTTCCTGATGATAGAACAGCTTAAACAGATCTTGACACGTATCAATAATTTTTTTATTTTATTTTTGTAGGAAAAGACGATTGTGGTGAAGTTAGTTAGCTTTAAGATATTTTGATTTCCAAAAATTAAAACATAATACTAAGAACAAGTTTCTCGCCTGAGATCTATAATCTGGTAATGTGTGAAACTTTGAATATCAAAAGAAAAAATCAGATCAAATGCAGTGAATAGGTTGCAGGATTTCATCAATTCAAATTTCCTTATCAAAACACAAAAATGTTTGATCAAATCTGTCAACAATATTGAGATAGATTCTCAGATGAAGTTGCTTGGTATAAACTTAAACCTTTTTTCGAAATCCGAAATCATTTTTTTCTCGTTTCAAATCTATAGCCAGATCAAATCTGTCAACAATAATTGTCATGTAATTACCTGAAAATATTTGAGCAGTGACGAATGATGAAGCTCTCTGACCGCCATTAATGAAGAGGTTGGATTATTAACAAGGCGAATTGAAGATTCTGACCGAATAATTTACTTTTCTGTGTAAGAATTTTGGTTCGCATTGAATGAAAAGGATATTAGGGTTCTTGAGCTGAGAAAAATTGAGGAAAATGTGGTACGGCTACTTATGAGTAAGCAAAAGCATGGAGAAGATGAGAGAGAGAGAGAGAGGGAGAGAGCTCGGAGTTCAATGCCCTAAGCTTGCTAAGCTATCTTCAATTGAGCAAATTACCGGGCTTATCGGGAAAGGTCAGACACAGCGCCGTTCCTCCGTTTTTTTGTCCTTTATTTTGATTTTTGATGGCACTAACTAAACTCCGTTTAACGATAACCGTCGTTATTCCAACCAACTACGCGTAATACAAAAATATCTACACGTTAGCTCTAGTTAATCAACCCCCTCTAATCTGAAATAATTATTTCTCCTTCCATTTCAATTTTTTTTTTTTTAATATAATTATAAATTTATTTAATCATTTTAATAAAACTTTAAACTTGTTAGTAATAGTATTGTCTCAATAACAAATTTTATATTTGTATTAGAATAACTAAATTAGAAATTAGATAGAATCGTTACTCCAAATTTCATTTGTACTAACGACCAAACAAGTGTGATAACAACATTTTGAGACGAATGGATTATCATTTCTTAGGGATTTTCCCTTTTTTTATGAGAGGGTTTCTCTATTTAAAAATAATATATATATAAGAAAAATAGAAAAATAGAAAAATCGGTCTCTTAAGACTTGGGACAACTACTTTCAAAACTGTGTGTCGCTGTATTTTTTTTTTAACTAATCGAAACTTCTTTTAAAACAGTTGTGGTATTTTTGTAAATAACTTGAATTTATTTTGAAACACTCTGACACATACTTATAAATTACCATAATTTATTAACACACTCACACGTTAACACTATCATTGGCACACTTTAACACTTCAATGATCCAGACTGTGCTTTAGACCGCAACTCATTATCAAATTTGTTTAAAATTTTAAGTGATTAGGGAGGAAAAACATATGACGCGGAAGGAATAGGGAAAGAAGAAAGTCACAGGATGAGAGAGACTAAAGAAGGAGAGAGGGCGAAGAAACGAATGCAGATCTTGGAGAGAACTTTGTAAGTAAGTCTCCATATACTTGCAAACCTAAAGGGAAACATGATATATACATCCTTGTAGTTAGGATATGGACACGAAGTCAATTTTCTGCACATATGCCCAATAACATGTTAAAATAAAAACCGTTTGAAAATACAGTCCCAAAATAGAAATCATTAGAATTTTTTTGTCACAAAATATAGACTATTAGTGGAATATTTTCCTAAAAATGTTAAAATAGAAACTATTAAGGGTTATTGCCTCAAACAAATAGTCTCTAAAAGACATTTTTGTAATAATGTATATATCATATTTGTCTTTAGTTTTACAAAGGGACTAGCGATTTTTTTTTTATATATATAAAAGAATATTTAAGAGACAAAGTTATTTTCAAAACCCACTAATCTCTCTTTTTGTCATATCGCATACTTTCACTATTTCATAATGAATTGAATGAATGTTTAAATTTATTTTAAGTGATATTTTAAAATAAAATTATAATTTATACAATTTAGTGGTAAAGATTCATATATAATCCTTTAATCCTCATTTCATACATTTAGTTTTGTCAGTATAAAAAGACTAGTGAAACAAAAATCATATAAAAATATTTGGAGACAAATTATTTTGAAAAACATTTATTTTTGGACAAAAATTTCTTGCATAAAGACATTTATTTAGGGACAGAAAGAGTATTTTTTTTTTACCACTAAAATGAACATATTAAAACTGAATTAATAATATAACATTGATTTCTTCTTCATTTTTTAAGAATACAAATAAGAGAGCTCTGTTAATTATATAAATATAATTAATTCAATTATTGACTATAACAAAAGAAAAAATACATATAGGTGGAAAGTGATTTTCTTCCGCGTAGTTTATATAGATTTTGCAAATAATCACATGCATACTTTTAAAAAGGTCATCATAGTGATGAAAGATAGTAAATTTTACATATCTTTTAACTAAGTAAAAATTTTAATCACTATAAAAAGGATTGCAAGAGTTTCAAGTAAATGTTACATTAATAATGATTACATCACTATGTATTTTGTTTTCCAAATATATTTTAATATTTATGTTTTTTTTTAGCAAATAATATTTATATTTTAATATTTTTGTTTTAAATAATGGTCTACGCAAAAGAATATATGGCACCTGTTGGATCATTTTTTCGAGAATAATACTAGGGGCACTTAAAAGTCACAAAAATTTGCTCACAAAATCTTATGTGTAATAATGTTATTGGTGTTTTTAATTGGAGTGTGGCGGGTCAATTATCGATGCAACCAATAAAATATCGCCACCTCACAGTAAGATTTTGTGACCTTATTTTGTGCCCCTGCATTGCTTTTTTTCGATCCGCCAGAGTATGTAGCTTCGCCCCTACTGTGTTGTGGCATAAAATATACTATTGGAGATTATAACCCACCCACCCCGCTCACCCTCCTCACAGACACACACAAAGAATAAAATATATTGGAAATTATAAACGTCCCCCCACCCCACTCCGTGTTCATGTTGGGGCACAATATAAATATCGTGTGGCAATTTTTTTTTTCTAAAACTCATTGGGTTAAATTAGATTTAATGAAAAACTCAGTTGCAACTCATAGAAAATTACCAAATTCACACCCCGGGATAGGTTCTGATCGTGCGACAAACAACCAACTTAAGATTGAAAAGCTTGAATGCATTCAATTAGTATATACTCCCTCCTCCGTCCCCATTTACATTACAAAAAAGAGGTTTTGCACAAAAATTAAGAAAATGATTGTAAAGTTGATGTGTTGTGAGTGTAGATAGTTGAGTGGAAGAGAAAAAGTGGGGTAGAGAAAAGTAAGTGGATAGTTGTTGTGAGTATGACAAGTCGGTCCCACCATTAGAAAAGTAATAAAAACTTTCCTTTTTGGGATTTTGTAAAGTAAATGGGGACACCTAAAATGACAATTTTTAAAGGTAAATAGGGACGGAAGGAGTATAGTTTAATATTGAAGAAAGTAAAGAAGGTACAAGTAATGATGGGGGTCATTACGGGAGGCAATGTAGTTTAAGATAATAAGTACCATCAATAATTCCAATTAGCAGAAACCCCCACTACCACTGGATAGGGATGACCAAACACGGTTCCGGTTACGGTTCCGATTCGGAACCGCCGGTTCCGGTTCGACTTTTATGTGAACCTTAACCGGCCCTTGGTTACACCGGTTCCGGTTCCGGTTGTCACAATACGGTTCCGGTTCGATTCCGGTCCGGTTCCGGTTCGGTTCCACGGTTCATTTTTTGATGGTTTTTTAACGGTTAATTCTGATGAAACTGTTAGAAATCGGTCAAAAACACATTTTTATTATTTTCATTCACTGATTTTGGCAAAAAAAATCAGTCAAAACACAACTTTTCTTGTCAACTTTCCATTAGTAACGGTTAATTCTAATGAAACAGTTAGAAATCTAATGATTTTGATGGTTTTTTAACGGTTTTACTGACGGTTCAGACGGTTCCGGTTCGCGGTTTGGTTGGGCGGTTCGGAACCGCCGGTTCACGGTTTTTTGGGGGGTTGAACCTTAACCGGCCCTTATCCAAAACGGTTCCGGTTCCCACGGTTCCGGTTTTCGTGGCGGTTCATGGCGGTTACGGTTTTTTCGGTTCCGGTTCCGGGCCGGTTCGACGGTTCCGGTCCGGTTCCGGTCCGGTTTGGCCATCCCTACCACTGGATGGATGACCAACCATAGGCTACCTTTGCTCCCAAATCACACTGCAACATTCCCATTCCCACTTTCTGACTACTTTACTTGTGTTTCTATAAATGTTTAGTGGCTCCCAAAGGATTGCAATTTGTTCCAACCCGATCGGTATTCGGGACAATCTGTTTCGAAACGGGATAATTTTTCATAACCCGGCGGGTTTGGTAGCACACTTCAACCCGTGGGGTACCGCTCCGCTCTGTCTTGTATGCGCAAGTATGCTACCTATTTACTATTTATGTCCCTAAACCCTTCACTTGTTACCTTATTGCCTTCATATGTAATACCCCGTATACGCAATTATGCTACCTATTTACTGTTGTTATGAAATAGTTGGTCTCAAATTTGAGTTTGCTGTTAAAGTTATACAAGTTGGGTTAAAGCCAAAAATTATGCTTTTGTTGAATATGGGGCGGGGCGGATACGGGTTTAGCACTCTACGGGGCGGGGTGGGTTTTGTACAAAGAGTGTTCACTACGGGGAGAGTTTGGTATTGAGTAAACCCTTTCTGTATCCGACCCGTTGACATCCCTGCCTCCCTATCTGTATAGAAACAAATATAGCCCTTTTTCGTACGTACTACGAAAAGAAATGAGCGATAAATTTAAGTTGATTTAATTAATATTTTAATAAAATTATAAAATTGTTACTGATACACCATTATAAATATAAATAACAAATTTTAAATTTTCATTAGAATAATTAAATAAATTTAAAACTATTGCTCAATATTCCTTTGTACTAAAATACAATGAATGACGACATTTATTCCAGTACATATGAATATGAAGTATTTGTTAAACCCAAAAAATAAGTGTGCATAATGAGACTGAGTTATAATTATTTAGAAATAACAATATTACAAATGAGCGGAAAAGGGGTTGTGAGAAGTAGGGATGACAACGGGTCGGGTACGGGCCGGGTTCGCCCAAACCCGAACCCGGCCCGAAAACTACCGAACCCGCCCGAACACACACAATTCACTTCTTTTTTTTGTTCTGGAACTTGCTCTCATTACTCTAAGCCTTCTTGGGCTTAACCCAACTACAATTGCAAGGATGAACACAGACTAGTCGGAGGAAGAATACATTTAGCTTAGGTTTGACTTACCTTGGACTATTGAGAGTCGAGACGGGAGAAGTGGAGATGGAAGGCGTAGGACACTAGGACGCTGGTTCGCTAGATAGCCGGAGCGACGGGCTAGGTAATCGGGGGATAGGCGAGGTAGCCGGAGGGACATGCGAGGTAGCCGGAGTTGCAACAAGATGTCCTCACCGATTTGAAAATCGATTTCGCCGATTAACCTCTCTCTTGTCAGTAACGGCGATAGAAATTAGAAATAAAAACCCTAACTCAAACGAGTTACGCGTTAACATATATACCAAGTTGGGGAGTAATATTGAGGTGTAATAAGGGCAGAATAGGAAAGGGGGTGATTAAGGCACTATACGGGTCGGGCGGGGCGGGTTTTGACATGTTACCGAACCCGAACCCGGCAGGTTTCGAGAAATGGCTACCAAACCCGACCCGCTCGGGCCGAAAAGTTCTAAAACGGATCGGGTTCGGAAAGATTGCCATCCCTAGTGAGAAGTAGCCGAGCGAAATCATCCCTTTGCCTACGAGGGTCACCCGATTCCCTTAATTTTTCATTTTTAGGAAATATCAGTTTACTACCTAAATATTTTTAAAATGTACACTAAAAACATTATTTTGGCTAATCTCGGCCTCCTTTACTTGTAATAAAATTTGCACTATGAGTCTAGGATATCATTTTGACTCTCTTTGTGCCAACATATTACATATGCTAAGATAAGATAGGTGAATGTAAAATTATCTATCTATAAATTTTGAATTTGCACTATAATTAGTATCTATGAAAAAGTACTCATTTCATTAAAAAAAAAAAAATGCACATAATTTGAATCCTTTTCTTTTTTAGGGCCCAACCCAACTATCCAGGTCCAGGAACACTCTTTTGCATAGTTTTTTTTTTTTTTTTTTTTTAACAGCTGAACTATATCATTTGGTAGTTTGCTTGCCATAGACCCCTATGAGGTTAAGGAACTATGGGTTTTCTAATATTTCTCCCAAGGGAGAATCAAACCCAGGATCTCCCCTTCAAGGGAAGCCCTTACTCATCCACCCGATACCACTCGGCCAGAAGACCATTGGTTTGTATAGTTTAGTTAAGCACGCGTTTTTGAAGCATAGTATTGTGATATATTTCTTCTTAATTCCTTTGCTGTTTTTTTTTTTTTTTTTGTGATGTAATAAAATGAAATTAAAATAGAAATGACCTCTAGTAAAACTTTCCACTTACAAATTTTGACCATTTGAGAAGATTGACTAATGTTAGTTATAAAAAGAAATGAAAAAAGATTGATTTAAACCAACTCTAATGGATGATGGATCTCTATTCCTCCAAATACAAAGTATTGTTGCTCGAACTCTAAAACTTGTTCTATAATAGAGTAGCTCTAGTTCTTACTTCAAATTTGGTGCAAATATTAGAGTTGCACAACGTGCGCCTATTTACTTTTTATTGTTGTTTTATTAAATAAATCTTCAATTTTTTTTATTTTTTTGGTTATATAAAGGAAAAGAGTTTACCATATAAATATTTATAAACTAACATTATTTATATATGTAAAATAATAATATCTATTTTAACAATATTCTTTCTTTCTTTCTTTTTTTTTTTGAAATTTTGAAATAAGTGGTTGGAAGCATTTGTTGAATAATTGCAGCGTGCCATTGTACGCATGATCAAAAATGGAAGTGTTTTATTTAGTTTATGTTGCAATCATGGAAAAATACGTCTTCCATCAGTTCGACACCCTCCTGCTCCATTGGATAAATTGTTATTTGAAGAATCTCAAATGGGTAACCAGTTTAGAAAAAATATTCGGTCATATAATAATATGTTTTGTTTTACATCGTTAGGTGGTAAGATTGATAAGAGTGTTAATAATGGTCGCTCGCCTCCCGTGTTTAAGCTTCATGGACAAAATTACCATTTAATTGGTAGTTTGTTGCCGCGAACAGGAGAGAAACCTCAGTTTACACAGTTGCATATTTACGACACAGAGAATGAAGTTACAAATCGGAAAGCTTCTGTAAGGTATATAATTATTTATTTACTTTTAATCATTTATAGTTTCCAATTTATTTATTTTTATTATAAATTATCTTTTCTAATTTCTTTATTTTTTACTTTAGGTCTGAAGGATCTACTAATGATTTAAATGATGAAATTGTTGAAGATTTGAAACATATGTTGGATGAATACAACGTGTTAGTCAAATCGTTTCGTATGGCGAAAGAGAAATTGTTTTCCGGTGAAGAACCTAGAGAAATTAATTTGAAATTGGTTGGCAAGCGATCCAATGATGCTAGGGTTTACAATTTGCCTTCTGTTTCTGAAATTGCTGCTTTAGTTGTTGGTGACTTTGATAGTTCCCCTGCAGATCGGGACATTGTTATTCAGGGTAGAGGAGGTAAATTTCAACGTATAAATCAATTGAATCCTTCTTATTTAAGCCTTCAATACCCTTTATTATTTCCTTTTGGTGAGGATGGATATAGGGAGGATATTTCGTTTCATAATAGATGTGGTGATGAGGGGGGGAGGAAGTATGTTAGCATGCGAGAGTATTTTGCTTATCGGTTGCATACAAGGGATATTGACTCGAAGATTATACTATTTTCAAAAAGATTATTTCAACAGTTTTTGGCTGATGCTTACACGATGATTGAGTCTTCGCGTTTGACATTTATTAGGCAACGTAGGAAGAAATTGCGAACTGAATTGTATAAAGGATTACAATAAGTTGTTTTGACAGGTGATTGTGATGCAGCAAAATTAGGCAAAAAGAATTATATTGCCTTCTTCTTTTACTGGTGGAGTTAGGTATATGATTCAGAATTATCAAGATGCTATAGCTATTTGCAGATGGATTGGTTATCCAGATTTGTTTCTAACATTCACATGTAATCCAAAGTAGGGGTGTTCACGGTCCGGTCCGGTTTTTGTCAAAATTTCACAAAACCAGGACCGGACCAATTGTTCGGTTCTGTATAAAATTAGAACCAGGACCAAACCAATATATTTCAGAACCGGATTCATTGGTCCGGTTCTATTGGTCCGGTTCCGGTCCGGTTCTACATATTACATATCATACAATTTTTTTGGCATTTAATACAAGTTTATGTAATCAGGGTTGTAATATTAATATTTCATGAAGCATTAATGTACCAACCCATAGGCCTGTGGAGATTGGTGCATTTAACATTGATGATAGGGAATAAAGATTTTGTTTTTATAACAGAAACATAAAATATAACCTCTTGTATTGATTCTGTATTGATTCGAAGATGTCTACAATTAGGATAGTCAGAATTTTGTTTTTATATTTTGGTGTAAAATCAGAAATATATATAATATATAATAGCATATTAGTAATATACTCCTATATGCATGTAAATATGATTGGTCCGGTCCGGTCCAGAACCGTGTATATATTTTTCAAAACCGGAACCGGACCAATTTACCGGTTCTAAAGGAATTTGGAACCAGAACGAAACCAATACCATTGGTTCGGTCCGGTTCCAATATTTTTTGCACAGCCCTAATCCAAAGCAGTGGCGGATCTACACTAAAACATTTGGTGTTGCCTATTTTGTGCGAGAAAAAAAAATACCGTGAAACTAAAATGAACGGAGGTTCGGGGGCAGCGCCCCCGAAATTTTTTTTTAGTGTACTCTGGTATTAGTGCTTCTTAAAGGTGAAAGTTACCCTTCAAATGTGACAACTCAAAAAGGAATTTCAACCTTCAACCTTTTCAAGTGGGACGGAGGTAGTAAAATACTTAGGCAATTTACCTTTAAGTAAAATTTTGGGAATTATTGGAAAAGGTCGATGCTCCATTCTAAAAATAGCTAGTAAAAAAAAATCATTCACACAATAATAGTTGATAAATCGACAAAATAGAAATGAAAATGATGAGCAAATTTAAAAACATAAGTGGTCAAGATTTTTATTTATTTATTTATTTATTTATTTTGAATTTGAACAAGAAAGCTTATGTCATGAACAACTACAAAATTTTATATTAATGTCAGTTAAAGTGATGGTTAAGATTTTTTTTTAACTTTTTTTTTTACATTGATGTTTTTAAAAAGAAAATCATAGTAGAGGGAAAAAATATTTTTAAGTGGTATCAAAAGAATTTTACAAAAACTTTGAAGAAAGCTCACCTATTAGAGTTTTTTTTTAAAAAATTGGAAACTATTTGCAACTAGTGGGAGTTGAACCCATGTCACTTGGCAAAAAAAAACTAGCATCTCAACCAACTAAGCTACCTAAAGATTATGTAATCTAGGCGCACAGTTATGAACTTATTTACTCAAAATGTAAAAAAAAAAATTTTTTTTTTTTTTTTTTTTTTTACCATTGCCTGGGCAATGGTAGGCACACTACAAGATCCGCCCCTGATCCAAAGTGGCCTGAAGTTACAAGATTTCTTGAAAATAGTACTTTGAAGGCAGAGGATCGGCCTGATATTCTAAGTCGTATTTTCAAAGCTAAGCTTGATGGTTTGATAAAGGACATTAAGAAGAATAAGATATTCGCTGAGGTTAAAGCAGGTATGTTTATTTTATCCTTTTAATTTACAATAATAACTGCCATTTTTTATTATTATGCCTTTTTGCCTCTTTGATATCTAAAAATATGTCATCATTTTATTTTTTTATTTTTTTATAGTTGTCTACACTATAGAGTTTCAGAAGAGGGGTTTACCACATGCACATATATTGTTGTTTCTTGCAACCGATTTCAAATGTCGATCTCCTGAAGATATTGATAGTATGGTTTCGGCAGAAATTCCAGATGAAAAATTGGACCCTATATATTTTAATGCAGTTAAAGATTTTATGGTTCATGGTCTGTGTGGGAAAGATAAACCTAAATCTCCATGCATGATTAATGGTCGATGTTCGAAACATTATCCAAAAGATTTTGTCGAAGCAACTCGAATTGATGACGATGGGTATGCAGTGTATAGAAGGAGATATAATGGGAGGACAGTAATGAAAAATGGTGTCGTCTTGGATAATAGACATATTGTACCTCATAATAGATATTTGCTGGTGAAGTATGGGGCACATTTAAATGTTGAATGGTGCAGTCAATCTCGATCAATCAAGTATTTGTTCAAATATATTCATAAGGGAGATGATAGAGTTACAGCTACATTTTGTGAGGAAAATGCAGTGAGTAGTGCAGACAAGGTTATTGATGAGATTAATTTGTATTATGATTGCCGTTATATATCTGCGTGTGAAGCTGCTTGGAGAATCTATTGTTTTGAAATTCAATTTAAAGAGCCTTCTGTGGAACGTTTGAGCTTTCATCTTCCTAATCAACAAGGTGTGATTTTTTCTGACACTGATAATATACCTTCTTTATTGGCTCGCGATTCTGTTGCGCAAATTATGTTTCTCGGTTGGATGGAAGCTAACAAGAAGTATGTCGAAGGTAGAGAGTTAACTTATTCACAGTTTCCAATGAAGTTTGTATGGAAGCCTGATACACATGAATGGGTTCCAAGGAAAAAAGGATTTACAATTGGAAGAATTTTTTTTGTTCCTCCTGGATGTGGCGAAATATATTATTTGAGGTGTTTGTTGAATAAAGTTTGTGGTGCATAGAGTTATTGTGATCTTCGAACTGTCAACGGCTTTGAATGTGACAATTTTCGTGATGCTTGCTACAAGTTAGGTTTGTTGAATGATGATCTGGAGTACATTGAAGGTATTACTGAAGCTAACCATTTTTCAACTCCGCATTCAATGAGGACTTTGTTTGTAACTTTGCTTACATCTGCTACTATGAGTAGACCCGAGTATGTGTGGGAGAAATGTTGGACCTTCTTATGTGACGATGTGCTTTATAAACAAAGAGATATTCTTAATCATCCAGGTTAGTTTTTAATCTCTTTTTTTCATTTTTCATTTTTATATAGTTGTATACTCCCCCCGTCCCATTTAAAATTGCAAAATATTGATTAAAATTATCAATTTAACAATATTTTGACTGCAATAAGTGGACACTTAATAATCATGATAAAAATAAAAAAATGTTATTAATACTAATCTTAATAGTGAATCAATAACAATTTTTAAATTTCCTTTAGAATTATCAATTTTCTATAAATTCTTGGTCAAATGAAATTAAGTTGACAATTTTTTTCAACATTTTGCAATTTCAAATGAGACATATATTTGTATTTATACGCTTTATTATTTTTTTAATATTTTATTCCATATCATATATATATATATATATGTTTATCGTTGGATGACTCAACTTCGTAATTATGACCTCGTGGAAATTGAAAAAAATCCTTAGAAGACAAGGTAGAAGTTTACTTGAGTTTCCAACGTTTCCTTATCCTAATTCTTCGTACTTTTCTGTTACCTCTAATCGGTTAATTCATGATGAATTATCTTATGATCGAGATAGTTTAGCAACTGAGTTTGAAGAGCTTGTGCGAAATTTAAATGACGATCAACGAAAAATTTATAATGTCATTTATGGTGCATGTTTAGAAGAAATTGGGAAGATGTTTTTTGTGTATGGTTATGGAGGTAGTGGAAAGACTTATATTTGGAGGACTTTATCTGCTAGATTGCGTTCACAAGGATTAATTGTTCTAAATGTTGCATCCAGTGGTATAGCATCATTATTGTTACCTGGTGGGAGAACTGCAAATTCCAGATTTGGTATTCCATTTAGCTTGAACGAAGATTCTGTATGTAATATTTCTCAAGGAAGTCCCTTAGCTGAATTGATCATCAAGGCACAATTAATTATTTGGGATGAGGCCCCTATGATGCATAAACATTGCTTTGAGGCTTTAGATAGAACCTTGAGAGATATCATGCGAGCTGTTGATTATAAGCGCAATGAATATCCATTTGGTGGTAAAACGGTTGTTTTCGGTGGTGATTTTCAACAAATTCTTCAATTTATTCCAAAGGATAGTCGACAAGAAATTGTGCATGCGACTATTAATTCTTCGTATTTATGGACGCATTGTATTGTGCTTAGATTGACGAAGAACATGAGGTTAAAAGGTTTGGATTCAAGTTCGAAGTCAGATAAAGTGAGACAATTTTCTGAATGGATTGCTAAGATTGGAGATGGGAAAGTTAATGAGCCAAATGATGGAATTGTTCCCATTGTTATCCCACATGAGTTTTTAATTCTGCATTTCAATGATCCTATAACTGGTATGGTTGAGAATATATATTCAGAATATTTTAGGGGTCGACATGATTTGTCTTATTTTGAAGAGAGAGCTATTTTGGCACCAACTTTAGATGTTGTTAATGCTGTTAATGAGTACATGGTGTCTATAAATGACTCTAAAGCCAAGACATACTTGAGTTCAGATTTGGCATGCCATACTGACGAACATAATGACTCCTTGAGTGATCTTCATACACCTGAGTTCATAAATAGTATTTGTTTATCAGGTCTTCCGAATCACAAATTAATCTTGAAAGTGGGAACACCAGTCATGTTGCTTCGTAATATAGATACTTCGATTGGTCTCTGCAATGGGACGCGTTTGGTTATCACTAGACTTGGAATTCATGTTTTGGAAGGAGAAGTCATTTCTTCAAGTGATAGGGGGAGGAGAGTTTTGATTCCGAGAATGTCGTTGACGCCATCAGACTCTAGGATTCCAATTCGATTTGAGAGAAGACAATTTCCGTTGATGATTTCATATGCCATGACTATTAATAAAAGTCAAGGGCAGTCGTTATCTTATGTTGGTCTTATACTCAAAAAACCTGTATTTTGCCATGGTCAGTTATATGTTGCTTTCTCACGAGTGAAGAGTCCTGAAGGCCTAAAAATATTGATTTGTAATGATGACATTCCGGGTAAATCTGATGAAGTTACAAACAATGTAGTGTTTAAGGAAGTTTTCCATAATTTATAAATGTATTTCTTACTATGATAATTTATTATTTGTATTTACATTTGTATGTTCTATTTACATTTGTAATGTTTTGATGAAGGTTCAAGTTCCTGATGTTCAATTGAATTACAAGTTAATCATTGATGTCAAGTACCTTGATTTCATTGTTTCTATTGTTTCTAAACGTTATTATAGATTACGTTATTATAGATTACCCTTTTTATAGACAAAATTATTAATTACTCCCTCCGTCCCGCCGAAAACTTCAAAAAAAAATTATGGCACAAGAATTAAGGGAAAAAGTGAAAAAGGTGATGTGTTGTGAGTGTTGATAGTTGAGTGGGAGAGAGAAAGTGGGGTAGAGAATAGTTAGTGGGTTAGTGGATGTGAGTATGAGAAGTGGGACCCACTAATTAAAAAGTATTAAAAACTTTTCATTTATGGATTTTGCAATTTCTATGAGACGCCCAAAATGGTAAGTTTTGCAATTTCCGGCGGGACGGAGGGAGTATATCATAACTTTGAATAAACTTTGACTGTAGTTACTATTTTATAATTTAAACTATCATAAACAAGTTGTTTAATTTCTTTAATCATTAGTATTTTTCACATTTTAAATAATTATTTTTGCATCACTCTTTTTAAACCGTTTAGATGGCTTCCAAATGAATTTTTTTAGTACTTATAATCATTTACCTTTCATTTAAAAAAATATTTATAATCATTTTACCTAACTATCTTTATATTATATTATTAAATTATATTAATATTTATATTTCATAATACATATAATAATTTTTATTATAATTTTTTTTTAAAGACAAGGTTATTCAACAAAGGTGAATAAGATTCTTGAATTATTTTTAGAGACGCCCCGTGCATCGCACGGGTATACAGCTAGTTTGTTGAATAATTGCAGCGTGCAATTGTACGCATGACCAAACTATTCGAATCGAGACAACATCAATATAGTACTCCCTCCGTTCCACTCGAATTAGGAAAAATTTCCATTTTGGGTGTCCCATTTGAATTAGGACAACCTAAAAATGGAAGTGTTTTATTTAATGAGACCCACATTCACACTCACAACAACTTTCCACTCATTATTCTCTACCCCACTTTCTCTCTCCTACTTCACTTTTCATACTCACAACACCCACTCCACTACCACTTTTTTCCTTAATCCCCGTGCCCAACCCAAAAATCTTAATTCGGGAGGGACGGAAGGAGTATTTTCATCAATTTAGGCCGGACAACACTGGTGGTGACTGAACTGGGCCGATTAGGTGAACTGTCATATGTCGGGCCTTTTCAAACTACGCCCAAGATATACGGTCCATCTTCATCATTTTTGGGTTTGAGTTAGTGGCCCACATGTGCATTAAGAATATTGCTTGTATGACTCAGAAAATGGAAAATTTTCTAGGAATAATTCCTTCGGGCCAAATCATACTCCATAAAAACCCAAGCGAAATCCAAAAGTCTACCTACACCCATTGCTTAAATCAAAATTCCATACAAACCCGAAACCCCACCCAGGCCTACTGTCAGCCCGCCTCACCACTCAGGCCCACTGCCCAGACCAGGCCCGTCTCAATAATTATAGGGGCCCAGTGCTAAATGTGAATATTGGGGCCTTTAGTATTTAAAAAATTTACACTATAAAATAATTGCAATAATGTTAAGTAATAAGCAAATAGTTCATTGAAATTAAAATATATCATTAAAAGAAACTAAACTTTCTAATAAAGGTTTGAAAAAAAAATATGAATGAAAGCCTAAACTAGAAAAAAAAAAGGGGATGAAAGCCCAAAAATTGGTTGCAATAATGTTGAAGTAATAAGCAAATAATTTATAAAAATTATAATATGTAATTAAAAAAATAAACTTTCAAATTAAAGTTTTGAAAAAAAAATGAAAAAAATCCTAAACTATAGAAAAGAAGGAGAGGGGAAGCCATGAGAAAAATCCAAGAAGGGAAAAAGAAAAAAAAAAAAATACAAAAAAGAGCATGTCCTGGGAGTCGAACCCAGGCATGCTTGGTTGCAATGTTAAAAGTGTTAACCAGTGGGGCACCTTTAGCATGAGTATAATAGTACGGTATCTAATATATATATATATACATATATATATATATGCTACTACCTCCGTCCCATCTCAATACGCATCTTTACTGTTTGGCACAATATTTAAGGAGAGATTATTTATATTCAAAAGTATTGTGAGTGGAGAATAATGAGTGGTTGGGAGGAAGAAATAGAATGAGTGGAGAATAATGAGTGGTTGAGAGGAAGAAAGAGAATGAGTGGAGAATAATAAGTGGTTGGGAGGAAGAGAGAGAATGAGTGGAAGATTATAAAAATAATAAAAAACTTTCCTTTTTTGGATTGTGCACATATCAACGACACCCACTTAAAAGGTAAGTGTGCACATTGAGCTGGGACGGAGGTAGTATATTAACATAAATTTGGGGCCCCCAAATTTTTTGGGCCCTGTGCAATTGGGCTGGTTGCACAGGCCTAAAACCGGGCCTGGCCCAGACCCGTCCCTCAGCCCGCCCGCCCGGAGCCTGGTCCGCCCCTTTCGCCCATGGTGTTATCCAAACTCCAAAGAGGCTTCAGCCTTGAAAAGTAGACGTGACAAAAAAAAACCGGCAACCGGCTAACCGCCGGTTGATAACCGGTCAAAACCGGGAAACCGGTTAACCGGCAACCGGCTCACCCGTCAACCGTAATTCCCCGGTCCGGTTTCGGTTAGGCCTTTCTCAAAACCGGTAAACCGCCGGTTATAACCGGATAACCGCCAACCGGATAACCGGCGGTTAAAACCGTTTATAAAACCGGAGGTTAACCGCCTAACGGCTACTTTTCAAAAATTTGCACCGCCCCCCCCCCCATTTCCCCATGTCTGACTGACCACCACTGTCCAAAAACGGCTAGTTTTCCAACTAGCCGTTAGTTCAGTTAACTTTCGGCCTTAAATGAAAAAAAAAAAAAAAAAAAAACCAAAAATTGCTTACATATAAATACCCCCTCCCTCCTACCATTTTAGTTCCACATCTTCTCTATACTCTTTCTCTCTCTACTAATTCCTAAGTCTCTCACACTCTCTCATATTTCCAGTTAGATTGCATAATTCCAGTCAGTTTTTTAACGCTTTCCAGTTAGTTTTTTAACGAAATCACTTTTTTAATTTATTTAGAAAATTCCAGTCACTTTGTTAACCATTTCCAGTCAGTTTCAAATCGTTTTCCAGTTAGTTTTCAGAATTCCAGTCAGTTTTTGAGAGTTTCAGTCAGTTTTTTGACAGTTTCAGTCAGTTTTTTAACAAAATCTGTGTTTTTCATCATTTTCAGTCAGTTTTTTAGCGAGTTTCAGTCAGTTTCTAAACAGTTTCAGTTAGTTTGTTAACAAAATGGCCTCATCTCGAAGGAGTGGCAAGGAACATGTTGATTCTTCCTCACTTAACCCGGAAATTGAGTCACATTTTGAGGAAAGTGAGCAAAATGTTGAAGAAAATGTTCCTCAAAGTGGTAGGGCCGGGACCGGCCGAGCTCGGGGCGTGGGAAGAGGTGGTCGAGGGCAACGTCAAGCACGAGAATCCAAATCCGACACTTTCACGATCCATTTCCGAAAAGTACAAATTGACTCCAACGACTTTGTACATTTTCGAGCGTGTTGCAACTATTGCACCAAATCTTACCCGTTCGCAAAAGGTAATGGGCATGGAACATTGAACCATCACTTGAAATCAACACATCCTGAAAAACTTGGGATTGATAGTGATCAAGCTCAATTACAATTTGCTCAACCTAACACCCAAGGTACGTCTTCGGTCTTATTTAAGTTTAATAATGTCGTTTATAGGAAAGAATTGTGCAAATTTGTGTGTGTTAAAGGGCTTGCTTTTAACTTTGCGGATGATGAATTTTATGAACGGTTTATTAGACTTTCTTTAAATCCGGCCGCCTCCAAAGTACCACGTACGACTCTCGTACGCGATATTAAAAAAGTGGTTTTGGAATATAAACATTTTTTAATTGATGTTTTATCAAAATTAGATCAAAGAGTTTCAATTTGTGCCGATGGTTGGAGTGATCATTGGCAAAGAAATAGTTATTTGGGTGTTACATGCCATTGGATCGATAATTCGTGGACTTTACAAAAAAGATTACTTGCATATGATAGTTTTGAACCACCTCATTCCGCGGAAAATATTTGTAGAAAGTTGCACGCCATTTTGGCAAAATATGGTCTTTTGCAAAAAATATTTTCTATTTCATTCGACAATGCTAGTGCTAATACCGCTAGTATACCGGAATTGATGCTCATTTGTCAACCGTCACTTGGGGGTAAGTATTTTCATATTAGATGTTTATGTCATATCATAAATTTATGTGTTAAAGATGGTTTGGATGCTTTAGATCAATATGTTAAACCCATTAGAGAGGCTCTTTATTTTATTGCAAAAAAAAATAAAATTACAAGAAAATGGATAAAATATTTACTAAATAAGGGTCTTCCCGAAAAATATTTTTCTATGGATGTTCCGACTAGGTGGAATTCTACCTACAAAATGTTAATTGATGGTTTTGAGTATAAAGAGCATATCATGGATTTTTTTATTAGTATGGGCTATGAAATTCCTTTATTTGCGTATCAATGGAACGCTTGCACTAATTTATGTCAATTATTAAAGATTTTCAATACCGCTACTTTGGCTTTGTCGGGAGTTTATTATCCAACTTCCGTTTTGGTACTTGATCAATGTATTGCAATAGTTCTAAGTTTTAAAAATTTGCAAAATTGCACCATTTTAAACGAAAGCATTGCTTCCATGAGGCAAAAGTGGGTCAAATATTTTGATAACATTCCGTCTCTATTTTTGCTTGCAAAGATGTTGGATCCCCGTATTAAATTGAAAGATCTAGTCCGCATAATAACGTTTTATTATGCAAATTTATACCCCAATGGGGACGGATTACACGAAAACCCGGCGATTATTGTTGAAAATACAAAAAAAGATTTGGTGACTCTTTATAATGAGTATAGTGCAATTCATGGAAATGTTTCTCAATATGGCTCAAGTCCTAATGAAGAAGATATTGGTATTGATACACAATATGATGTGAATAACGATCCATATAGTTTTGTTAATGATATTTATTTTTCAAAACGTCCTAGAACCTCTCCTTCTTCTTCTTCTACCTCTAGCATTCCGTACGAGTTGGAAGCATATTTCTCTACTAGACATGAAGTTGTACAAAGCACTTCAAATCCAATTTCTTTTGATATTTTGAGGTGGTGGTCACAAAGGCAAGAAACTTATCCCATACTCTCTTTAATTGCAAAAGAAGTCTTAGCTTCTCCCGCTTCAACCGTGGCCGTCGAATCGGCATTTAGTGTGGGAGGAAATGTTTTGGATGCAAGACGTTCCCAACTAACTTGTGAAAATTTGGAAAATCAACTCTTGCTTGGTGATTGGGTTAGAGCGGAAAAGAGGGAGCAAGATATGCCTTATGAAGAGGATTTAGTAAATGTAGATCCACAATATCAATACGACTTGGAAGATTCTACGGGAAGTTCGGAAGGGGACGGAATGTAGATAGTTTTTATTTTAATTTTTAGAATAGGTTTATTTTTATTTCATTGTAATAGTTTAGTTGAGGTAATAAGGCTCCATTTTTTCCTCCCTTAATTATAAAAGGGCAAGGATTGGTTGTCCCACTCTTTGTAATTTTAATTTTAATTAATAAAATTTAAGGGTACCGTCCTTTTTTTTACTTAAAAAATTTGTGTTATTATACATTATAGTTATACACTTATACATTTTAAGTTTTTAACTTAAAAAAAAAAAAAACAAAAGAAAACTGTTTAATATATGTATGACTCATACATATACTCCCGTTTTTTTTTTTTTATAAAAACTGTTTAAAAAAAAAAAAAAAAAGTTAAAAAATCTGTTAATAAAACTGTTAAAAAAATCTGTTAAGAAAACTGTTTAAAAAAACAGTTAAATTTTTTTTTTTACTTGAAAAAAAAAAACTTTACTTGAAAAAAAAACCCTTTAAAAAAATGAAGTGTTTTTTTATTTTATCTTTTTTTTTTTTAACAAAAAACTGTTAATAAAACTGTTTTGAAAAAAAAAAAAAAAAAAAAAAGGTAACCGGTTTAACCGCATTAACCGGTTAACCGGTAAACCGTAACCGGACATCACGGTTAGACGGTTAGGTTACGGTTAGCATTTAACGAAAAACATAACCGGCGGTTATAACCGTCAACCGCCGGTTATAACCGGATGGACACGTCTATTGAAAAGGCAGAACAAAGAAAATAATGTAGGGAGTGAGAATCAAACCTGAGACCAATGCTGAGGAAATTAAACATTTACCACTGAACCAATGCTTTATATGTTGCTAGCTTTCCAATAGTTAATATTAGTTTAACAATCAGGAAAAAAAATAAAATTTTACTATCAGTTAATAAGATCCAGAATATTCACAAAAAATATTAAGTTTTTCCTTTTTAATGAAAATTGAAAAAGCGTAAAATAATAATAAAAAATATTTTGAAAGACATATAAAGACTTAAATATTTTATTAAAAAAAATATGAAAGGCCTAAAACTTTAACCAAATAAAATTATAAGAGTAATTTTTTCACATTAAAACTCATAAAACCAACTGCATTTAGAAAATTTAATAGAAACTCACGTTGATTAGAAAGAACTAACTACCCTCACTCGCCGGGTCTTATACTAAGGTATATAAGACTACCAATCTGCTCATATACTTAGGTATAAGACTAGTTCACCCCTTGCACGTGAAGGGTTAATATTAATAAAATATGAGCCTTTTAATTGATATTTTTTAAATAAACTGTGAAAATTTGTGAAAAAATAAATAATTCTTATACCTTAGGTATAAGAGTAATTTTAGTTTTGTACCTAAGTATAAAAGCGAACTGGTTAATAATAAAATATGAGACTTTTGTATATATTTTTTAAAAAATGTGAAGACAAATTATTCTCAAATTCAGGTATAAGGGGTGAGTAATTATTATACTTCCACTATAAGTATTAATATTAATAAAGTATTAGACATTTTAAAATGATCTTTTTTTAAGAAAATTGAAAAATGTGCAAAAATATATACTCCCTCCGTTCCGGGTAAGTTGCAATAATTTTCCATTTTGGGCATTCCACTTAAGTTGCAACAATGACAAATAAGGAAACTCTTTATTACTTTTATAATCTTTCACTCATTCTCTCTCTTCCTCCCAACCACTCATTATTATTCTCTACTCATTCTCTCTCTTCCTCCCAACCACTCATTATTCTCCACTCATTCTCTCTCCTTCTCCCAACCACTCATTATTCTCCTTTCTTAATTTTTGTGCTTCCCTTCCATGTTGCAACTTACCCGGAACGGAGAGAGTAAATAAAATTTATACTTAAAGTATAGGAGTAATTCTAGTTTTATACCTAATTATATGAGCAAACTTGTTAATAAAATATGAGATTTTCTTATGATTTTTATTTTTAAGAAAAAGTGAAAAAATACGAAATAAATTACTCTTATACTTACGGTATAAGAGATAAACTAATCTAATACCTTAGGTATAAGACTAATGTTAGTCTTATACCTAAGTGTAGAAGCAGACTTGTTAATAAAATATGAGACTTTACCATAATTTATTAAAAAAATGTGTAAAATAGTGGAAAAATAACTCTTATACCTTAGGTATAAGAATTATTGTAGTCTTATACCTTAAGCATAAGAGCAGACTGGTAGGGGTAATATTGTATCCTAAAAGTAGTGGGTTTCTATGGATTTTTCAATATGCCTTAGGTATAAGAGTAATGTTGGTCTTATACGCTAAGTATAAGAGTAATTCTAGTCTTATGCATAAACTATGAGAGTCAAAATATATATATATATATATATATATATATATATATATATATATATATATATTATGATTTTTAAGAAAAACTAAAAAATGTTATTATCTTATTAATTTATGGCTTTTAATGGAATTTTTTTATTTTTATGACATTTGTGATGAAACAGTTGTCTTTTATTTTTCATTTTTGTTTTAAAAATGGGTCTTATAGTTAAACTACAAGACTTGAAGGTCTTATAGTTTAACTATAAGAGTTGATTTTAATAAAATTACCCTTATACCTTAAAGTGTAAGAGTAATTCCAGCCTTATACCTTAGGTATTGGAGCGGAGGTTAAAAAAAATATGTGATTTTTATATGATTTTTTTAAATGTGAAAATTTAGCTTTAAAAATTACTCTTATACCTTAGATATAAGAGTAATTCTTCTCTTATACCTAAATATAGGAGGACTGGTTAATAAATATTGATATTTTTGTAAAATTCTAAAATTTCATTAATTAGTTGTAAATTTCTTTTTTTTTTATCCTTATTCGTAAAACTAATATTAAATTTGTAATATTTTGAACACATAAATTGTTAGTTTAGTGGTTAAGATCTGGTTTGTTAATGGTTGGTCTCAAGTTCAATCCCCACCCTCAACCTAAAATTGTTTTTACGTTTCTGGAATAAAAAGGGGCGGGCTGGCTGGGTGGGCGTAGGTCATGGGCGAGCTGTAGGATCTGTTAGGGCCTGCGCTGAGATAGTGTATGTGGGTCAAGCTGGGTTTCTATGGAATTTTGAATCTGACCTGGGTATTTGTGGGTTTGTTATTTGGCCAAGGGGCCCTATGGTCCATAGCCCATTTTTCTAAGTTATGCAGTAGCATTTGGAGGCCACAGTTTTTTTTTTTTTTTTTTGAAGCAAACAAACAGATTTTATTAATTAGCAATTGCAATGAACATGGAGTTGGCTATCCACAAATACCGGATGCTCAACCCAAACAGTGGGGCTTACAAACGTTACAAACGTAAAAGAAGCCCAAGAAATACAATCGGCCAAAGCATTGGCTCGACGATCAACTAAACGTACTGAGAGATGAATATGAGCACGAAGCACAGCTCGGTATGTTTGAAGAAGGCAACCTAATCTAACTTCATCATAGATTGTCTTCATGAACACACTCTTGCGAGACTTCAAAATGGATAACATATGCTTCCGCTTAAGCCCGAAATTGATTGAAAGATTAGTTGAAGACCTTCCTTCCAAACATAAATCCGAAGCGTTCTTGTTCAAAATAGATAAACATGATTTCGAATGATTACCTAAATAACAGAACCCATGACAAAAAAAGAAAAAAAAAAGAAAGAAAGAAATTAATAAGCTTTTCATGGAAAACCTCAAACGTGATTTTCTTTGTTTAGGCAAAAAGATTTCGGTTGCTACAAGCAATGTAGGTCACGAGCACGAATGGTGCCAATGACGGGTTTGTAGGTTTCATGGTCTAGTCTTTTGAAAACTTTGACTACGATGTCTGCGGAATTCATAGGTTTACCCTGCTAAGTTGGTCGATGCACGTTTTAATGGAGTGCATATTGTTGGAGATGGCAAGGTCGGATTTGATGAGACAGTCAAGGTGGTCTTTGACTTGGAGGATGTGACCTCGAAATGGGTTGGCATAGGTGATTTTAAGTATTGTCTAAACTTCTTTAGAAGTGGTGGCTTGGAGGACGAGAGGAGCAATGGTTGGATCTAGGGTGTCAAGGAGAGCACCAAGAATAAGGCGATCTTGGGGATTCCATGTGAGTCGATTAGGGCCGAATTAAGGTTTTCTTTGCCATCACTGTGGCGAGGGTGGGTGTGAGAGCCACCAACGAACCTTAGAAGATCTAAGTCTAAAAAAAATAGGTGGAGTATACTTACTAAGCTAGTCTAGATACATCAAATAATGGACCTATACAATAATAATCTTAATTAGAAAGTAAATCAATTAGGAATTTGAGTATAAGTTCCTTTTTTTTTTTTTGAGACAAATCACTTCCTCTCAAGATCCTGATTAAATTGAAATGTCAGGGAAATTCTTATGCAGTAATATATTATGTTGGAAAAATGTGAAGGAAATGAGTATTTTCCTTAATTTTGTGTATTGATTAATTGAGAAATAATTTGTCGAATGACAAAGTTGTTTGTGTGTTTGTGTTCTACTCCATGAGAACATTGAGATAATGTATTCATTTGTCCAATTTGGAGTTGGGATGAATGAGATACAAAGGCTTGAAGTTGGTGGGTTGAAATGGGGATATTGTGTTTTATCCCACATTGGAAAGAAAGGTGAAAGGAATCTAGTATAAAGGCTTGGGCACTTTAGTAGTGTTCAAGCTTGTATGGCATAGAGGCTCTCTCTCGCGCACAGGGGGGGTGCAAATCATGGACCCAATTTGGCTTGCGAGGTCCGAACTCATGTGTGTGCGCGTCCTGCGGACACGAATGTAGCACCTAATTGCCTTGTCCGTGCGAGCTCACCTTTTGCTATTATTTTTGGCTTTTACAGTCAAAATTTTGTCTCAAAACAGAAACAACAGATTCATCCCATCTGAATTGGAATACAAAATGAAGAGCCATGCCTTATCTTCTTTTTATCTCAAGTAATTAAACAAAGGATTAGGCTTATCCTTTTTTAATTAATTTTGGCTATTGAAGTGCTCATGGACTAGTATAAATAGAGCATCAAACCAATGTATTCAGACACACGAAAAATACAGAAACAAATAAATTTTCCAACAATCTCCACAGCCCCTCTGTTGTTGCATTTTGTTCATTCTTCCTTTGGCCTCCTACTTTGCATACTCATGGTGATACTGTCCAGGCACTGAATTCAATTCGCCGGAGTCTCTTAGTGCAGAGAAGCATCCGGTTCGTGCGAGTTATCCTGGAGACTAGCGTCCGACGACAACCTCAAGCACTCTCGGTGAGGGGGCGAATAAGTCTTAAGGACAGTGTGTTCAACACACGGCTCGGCACAAAACATCAGTCTAGTTTCTGTTTATTCATTCCAAATTTATTTATTTATCATTTATTCTGTAATTCGAGTTCTTTTTTGTAGAACTTTCCTAACAATCTTAAGACTTATTCCTTCTGCAAGAGGGAACGGATTACAGAACAACATACTAATTTCATTTGTGAGAAAGGATTGCAGATTACGACATTCTTGTGGCGTGGTGGCTAATGTAGAAAATATTGGAAAGGGACGGAAAAGCACGGGAAAAGAAGCAAAATTCCAGCACTGTTTTTTCATGACCAGCTGTGGAAAAATGGAATTTGCCGCTCCGTTAACCGTTAGATCGTTCTGAATTTTTTTTGCATGTTCAGGACTCATAGAAGAAAAATCTGAACGGTGGCGATTGGATTCTGACATCCAGAGAAGGAGATCAAAAATTCGCAGAATAGCAGATTTTTCTAACAGTTTGCTTTAGTTTGATGTTCATGACATCAATTATGAAACAATGGTGGCTTGCCTCATAAAGTGATTATACATCTTGTGATATGTATCTTATGGATCGTATGAATCATATTGAAGAGATTAAAAAGTTCGAGGGAACTAAGAACGTTGAAAGATTACGTCTTTAACGTTACATTGACAAAGATAATAGGACTTCTTGAAAGAAGTTGTTAAAACCTATTATGGTCAATGGTGACAAATGTCACAAAAGATTAACATAATAAGGCTTCTTGAAAGAAGTTGTTAAAGCTTATTATTGTTAATAGTGACAAAAAGTCATAAAGATAAAAATAATAGGACTTCTTGTAGGAAGTTGTTAAATCCTATTGTTATTGATGGGAAATGACACAAATGTTTAGATGAAGGACTTCTAAAGAATTTGTGCATTTTGTGAATGAGAAATTTTCTCTAAATCTGAGGTACTCAAGATGAGACCTTTAAAGTTTAGAATAGTTGACCTCTAATTAAAATTTTAGTAAGAAATTAAGAGGTTTATAATAGTTGGTACAAGAAATTCTCAAATTGAGGGAGAGAGTTATAGTTGTAACAACAAAGTAATAATTTGGTTTTAAATTAAAGCCAAAGTATTGGGAACGACTCCTTTTGTGGAGACAAATTTTAAGGAATGTGGCTGTTCCTTGTACTTGACTCACGTTAGTGAGAAGTTAGAAAAAATTTGTTGGCCTCTACCTATATGTTGGCAACAAAAGATGTTTTATTTGACCACCTTGCATTTAATGAGGTTCTTAATGAAGATCCTACAAAGTTTGGTGGAAATGAGATGGATGTTTTAAGCCATGAATGCGGTTGAAGCATGTGGATTTCTTTTGCCTTTATCATGGAAGCCTAGGGAATTCATTTGCAAGAACTATATTCTTAATGAGCTCTTTGATTCTCTTTATAGTGTTTAGAGAGAAAATGAATGGCAAAAGAGTTGTGGGAGTCTTTCGACTATAACAATAAAATTGAGAATGTGGGTGCAATGATTAATTGTAGGCCGTTTCCTTGTTTTAAATATTAGACTCCATAGACCGTAAAAAGTCAAATGGAAGAGTTGAAATTGTTTTTCATGAAATTCATGCCGAATGGATGGTGTTAAGTGAAATTTTCAAGTGACAAATTAAGAAATTAGTTTTCACTTGGAAAGATTCAAGAAGCACCTAAAAAGTAAATGAATTGAAATAAATGTTGAGATGCTTGCTATTCATCTTTGTGTTGGAAAGAGAATAGAGTTTAAGAGAAGAAGTTGTTAACACTTCTTATAGCAGAAGCAAATGTGGTAGAGCATGCCAAAATGCTTATGGCAAAGACAAAGTAGGTCAAATTTACTTGAAAAGTCAAAATTTGTCTGAAAAGTCAAATTTGTGAGAAAGACAAACTTGTTTGAAGCGTCAAACTTGTTTGAAAAGTCAAGCTTGTTTGAAAAGCCAAATTAAGTCATGCGTATATCTTTCTTGACAACAGTGGGTGTCATTAAGGATAATCTTCATGATTTGAATAAATGAAATAAAAAATTGTATCAACCGATGGGTTGATTTAGTAATCAATAATGAGAATAAGTCTCTTTAGTTGGATCACATTTCTTCATTCAAAAAGGGATTCAACAAGATGTGAAATTTGTGTTGAACTATATAATCACAAGTTAAGTATAGTGATAGATTGTTCAAACACATGGTAATGATAACAATGTTATTGTTATATGTAATAAGCATTGTCATTAAGGATAATCTTTACCACATCCCACTCATTCTCTTTCCTACTATACTTTTATACTCACAACACCAATTAACTTACTATTCCCTCCCACTCATTATCTCTCATACTTTACTTTTACACTCACAACACTTACATCACTTTCACCATTTTTTAATCTCCGTGCAAATGAGAGGGTTGACATATACTCAGGGATGGATGTAGTACTTTTTTAGAATTTATGGGGAATTCTAAAATCAAATAAACTCTAAGAAATACTCCATCCGCCACCTAACAACTTGCACTATTTGACTAAAATTTGATATCCTTAATAATACTACCATATTCAACTTATGGAGAGCTTGAGGGGGAGATCATAATCATGGCAAAGAGAACGGAAAGTGGTGACGTGATGGAGTGGAACCTTTTAAAGTTGAAGCAGGGCGCAATGTGGTTGTACTTGTCAAAAGCAAGTTCACCCATTAGAGATAGAGAGAGACCCATCCCACAAGCTAAAGTGAGAAAAATGTCTAGAAAATTCTCAATCTTTCAAAGTTTTTTTTTTTTTTTTTTTTTTTTTTTTTTTCGCTGAGGTATGCAAATATGATACTCCCCCTGTCCCTAAATGAGTGTCCATTTTCAAAAAATCTTTGTCCCTAAATGAGTGTCTTTTTTTAACATAACTTTCTCCCTAAACGTTTTTTTTCGAATTTTTTTTCACCGGTTTCTTTATACGTGCAAAACTAATGGTTTGGAAATGAGATTACAAGATTATATATGAATTGTTGTTACCAAATTGTTCAAAAAGTTGAGATTTTCAGTGTCCCTTACAATAGAATTTGGACACTCATTTAGGGACAGAGGGAGTAGCACGTTTTCTCGTAATTTCACTTCCGCCATGACTTTTCTTCCCTTAGATTATTAGTTCCCATGCCAGTCAACAAAATATTTGTCCTCATCACAAATCTGAGACTTTTTTTTTTTTTTTTTTTTAAGATCATAAGATATCATGTACTCCCTCCGTCCCAAAACACATCGCACTTATTTCCTTTTTGGGTGTCCCGTTGGTAAGTCCCCTTTCCTAAAATGTTCAAAATTTATTGTTTTTCTATTCTCTATACCCCACTTGTCATACTCACACACTTATTTTTGGGCCCCACTTGTAAATCCCACTCAATTTATCATACTCACCTATTTCCCACTCACAATACTTTTGATTATATATTCTCACTCCTTAATTCCCGTGCATCCTTAAAAGTGTGCAAGATGTTTTGATACGGAGAGAGTATTATAGAATTAAAGAAAGATTCATGACTCAGCCGTGAAAATGAATCACATCTAACATAACATAACATGACATGTGTTATATGAGCATGACCCAATTAATGAGACAAATAATAGAGTATATTGTTATAATATTTGTAGTATCAATTTTTGATGCCACTAGAATTGGATCTTTAATACAGGTGTTTGGCCCAAGTATAAGTATAGCCACATAAAGTCGCTTGGTGGGCATTGTCGATCAAGTAAAGCTTGCCTAATGATTCTACTATTGGGGCCAAGGCCAAATATGAAAGTGATAATTATAGGACTTGGTGCACACTTCAAAATGCAAGTCTTATGGTGCATCATATATAATGATAAAAGGTACTCTCTCTCTCTCTCCGTAAATGAATGTCCATTTTCAAAGAATTTTTGTCTCAAAATGATTGAGTTTATTTCAGAAAAACTTTGTCCTCAGACGTTTTTTTACCAATTTTTTTTTTCACTAGTCTTTTTATACATGCAAAAATTAAACGTTTGGAATGGAGATTACATACGAATTTTTCTCACTAATTTGTATGAAACGTAGAAATTTTCAGATGTACCTTAAAATGAAGTTTGGACATTGATTTAATGAATAGTATTCCATGGCTAGATTAGAAAGATGAGATAAGCGACGACCAAATACTTCAACATGCCACAACTAGAAAGACAAATAACTTTATTAAAGCAAAATCATAACTCATAAATCTGATCATGGGCCGTATTTGAAAATGTTATGAGTGTGACAATTTATTTCATCATATTATTGACAACATTTCATCCTAGAATTATAACCCTTTTATCTGTTTGATAATTTGCTTCATTTTTTTATGCCAAGACACCAGAACTCAACCCTTTTGGCTGTTTGGAACCAAACAAGACATAAATTCATGTTATTAAGGAAAGATAGTTGTGAATTGGCACCAAGGACATTGTATACCTTTTCCAAACATTCTCGATATTTAGACCATCTTTATCAACAATCTCACTCAACCCAATCTACAAATAAAATACTATTTTTTCCTCCTCCACCTACACAATCTACAACCCCAATCAACTTTTTCTCTTTTCATCCTTTATTCACAATCTAAGTCAATCCAACCCAACCCAAATTAACTCTCATTTTTCTTTATTTCTTTTATAAAATGTATTTTCAAATTCAATTTTTATTATTCTTTTATCTTATAATAGCTATACATGACGAAAATAAATAAACATATAAAATTGAAATTACACTTAAAATTCCATTTCACTCGTTACAAATACATGACGAAAATAAAATTCCAAATAAACGAAAATAAAAAATATAAATATAAATTTTAATTTTATTTATTTTTTAATTTACTAAAATTTAAATAGAATTATAAATGAACGTAAAAGATATGCATATAAAAGATACTCCCTCTGTCCCAGAATGATAGTCCCCCTATTTTCATGGGTTTTACGAATGAACTTTGAGTAATAATTAAGGCTACTTTTAATTATTCTAATGAAATTTTTGGGACGGAAAAAAAGTAGCATTTATAACTGCTCAAAGTTCCCTCGTAGTAACAACGAAAAAAAGTGGACTATCTTTCTGGGACGGAAGGAGTATTATTGTAATGGATTGCTAAAAAAAAAAAAAACAAAAACAACAACCAACAAACAAGTGCCAAGTGTCCCACCAACTTGGCTTCTTTTGCTCAATCAAGATTGTGATCCCGTACGGTTCACCGAACGGATCGTCAATCTCTCTCTTTTTTTTTTTTTTTTTTTTTTTTGCAAAATGTTTTGTCTTCTTCCTACGATCTTGGTTGAAGATTGCCAATAAAGATGGTCTTAGGAAAGATAATTGTGGGCCCGGGCACCGACATGAGAACTCTTGTAGCACCAGGTTACCCTTCTTTTTCTAGCTTAAATCTTTATCACGTAAACAGACAACACCCGACGGACATGAAAACTCTTGTAGCACCAGGTACCCTTCTTTTTCTAGCTTAAATCTTTATCATGTAAACAAACAACAGACAAAACATCCAGAAATAGCTACAAGAAACTAAGAGATTAGTAACTACTATCAAACATTCATCATAACTGAAATACATTTCTTCCAGAAAATTGCTTTCATGTAAATACTCAGCAAAATCCAAGTTTATATATATATATATATATATATATAAGAAGTCAATTGTCTGGCATCTCTGCTATAAATAGGCTAGCATAAAGATGATGCAAACACAAGCCGAGTACAATCCAATCCAAGAAAGCTATATTTATAAATCTACTTCATATTTCTCATCATATCAAACAACTGAGTTCTTAACATCATCCGTCCCCGTCTTCTCCCAGAACTTTAAATGCAAAACTCTTGACTCCAGCATCTTCTCAACTTCTTCAATCGGAAGCCCTTTTGTTTCCGGGATAATGACCAGTACAAACAGCAACGCTACAACCGATATCACCCCGAAGATAAAGAAAGTCCAAGAAGTCCCAATCGCAACCGTTAAAGAAAGGAAGGATTGCGCCACAATGAGATTTGAAATCCAGTTTGCAGTGGCGGCTATACCTCCACAGACACCTCTGTATCTCAACGGGTATATTTCAGAATTCACAATCCATGGGATGGTACCCATTCCGGGAGAGAAGAATATGATGTAGAGTGCTAAACCTAGTAGGGCAAGCCACCCTAGTTTGCTAGGGCACCCCCTTGTGTACCACTCTCTGTTCTCGGCGTGACAAGTTTCCCTCACTTGGTCGGTCGAGATCAAACATGCACCAGGCAGTAGCTGCAGTAATATTTATAGTTAGACAAATATTTATTACGCTGGAAAATAAACTACCAATCAGAAATCGCCAACTGGGATTTTTGTCGAATATTCTATATCCATTTCACGGCTCGAGAATTACATCTATAAAAATTTGGAAAAACAATCATTTTAATCACTGTACTTTTCCCCGATTTCACTTATTATTTTTTAATGTAATCCACTGTACTCTTGGGAAATGTCGCCCAAGCTCAAAAAGTTAACTCAGTTAGATTATAATGGATAAGAAACTTCAGTTATTCACTTCCACCCCTCCATGTGAAAGTTTGGGGGTGGTGGTGGAAGTGTGAATAATTAACAATTTCCATCCATCATAACTTAACAGAGTCAGCATTTTGGGGCTTGGGCGAACATTTCCCTGGATATATAGTTTCGTGCCAAAAAATAAGTACAAGTCAGTCTAAAGTACAATTGTTGAAAATGCATTTACGCGTAAAGATTTTGACTTTTACCTTATCAGTAGGTGAGGAACAAAAGCCACAATTGGGGGACGAGGCCTTGAGACACTTCATACAATCCCAAGTCCCAATCGAACCGGAAGAACTATAATCCGGGCAAGTCGAGTTTCCAAACTGAGAAGTATCAACCATGCTTACAGCAGGTGAATGCGTAGCAGTCTCATGAAAAGCAGCTGCTAATAAACCAAGAGAGACTACAACACCGCACAAACTTATGACCAACAACTTCTTCCTCCCCGTCCGATCAATAAAATAGATACTAACGACAGATCCAACGGCGTTGAGTCCAGCAATGATAAGTGAAAGAAGGAGAGCCGTCTGATTGGACGCTATTCCGGCTAGTTGTGCAATGGTTGGACTGTAGTACATTACTGTGTTTATGCCCACAAACTGCTGAAACACTTGAAGTCCTACACCAGCTAAGAGGCCTCTTCTGACGATTTTGGTTTTGAAGAGTTTTGTGAAACTGATCTTTTCTGACGATCCGGTTTCTTCAATTTCTTTTTCTACTGATTCTTTAAGAGCTTGAATCTCTGCTTCTACAGCTTCTGCAGGGTATATTTTTCTTAGTATTGTGCAGGCTTCTTCCTCCCTACCCTGTAGTTGTTGGAAAAAAAATGGTCATTTATGTTGGGACGAAGGGAGTATATATATGTATGTATGTATGTATGTATGTATGTATATATATATAGAGAGAGAGAACCTTGCGGTAAAGCCATCGAGGAGATTCAGGAAGCATGAGCATAAGAATGAACTGCAGGAGGGCTGGAAGTCCAGCAATTCCAAGCATCCACCTCCAAGTACCTGGGACCTAATTCCGACAAGCCATACCCACAATTTTGACCAAAATTTCTAGTAAAACTTGACTTTAATGGATCATAATAATCATGTTCATTATATTTTTCGTTGGGTTGAAAAAAAAAAAAAAACATTTAACGCAATGATATTGACTGTCATTTACATTTCTACTTTACTGCTCAGGATTATGACATGGAAATTCATTGTGCATCTTAGTAAACGATAAGAAAAGGAAAAAGATCAAGCAATTTAATTCCAGTAGCAAGTCAAATCCCGCAACTTAATTATGCCAAAGTAAGACTTTAAGTGGAATGTTAGCTGAAAAGTTATAGAGAATCAAAACAGATTAAGCAAAAACAAAAACAAAAACAAAAACATGCTTTTGCAAAAAGCAAGGTTCTTTTTGTACGTATGAACTGTTTTAAAGCAAGTTTTTTTTTTTTTTTTTTTGAAAAAGTTTTAAAGCAAGTTAGTCAATATAACCAGAAACTTCCTACATTGAAAATGATGTTTTTCATGTGCACGTATACAACAAAGTCTTGGTTTAAGTCAAATGAAGAAGCAAATTTGGTAGCATATTACTCTCTCCGTTTCATTGTCAGTCCCCTTTGACTGTTCATACATATTACCAACACAATTTAATTTCCATCACTGTCGTCCAATCTTCTTTGTTTTTCTTTCACTCTCGCATCCTTAGTTAGCACAAAGACAATTATGAAAATTCAATAAATATAACCTCCCGGTTATGAAAATGGGACAATCTCATGGGACAAACAAAAATAATAAGCGGGACTATATTTTCGGGATGGAAGGAGTATATACCTTTGTAAAAGCTAAGTTAATAAGGTAAGACAAGAACTGGCCACCAGTGATCAAGAAGCCATTGGTGCTGACAAGGGCTCCCCGGATCTTGGCCGGAGAAGCTTCAGATATGTACAGAGGAGCTGTCATGGAGGCCATTCCAACACCTAGGCCCACAAAAACACGGCCCACAATTAGAAGAGCGGGGTTTGGGGCGGAAGCCATGATTATAGCTCCAACAAAAAAGAGGAAATCAGCAACTAGGATAGCTGTTCTTCTTCCATAACGGTCGTTTAACCACCCTCCGATCGCAGCTCCGATGATCGCTCCGGCCACAGCCATGCTAACAATGCTTTCCTGTTAAATTAAATTATCAGACGAGTCTAGTTTAGTTTCTGTCTCATTATAATAAATGTCGCACCTTTTTTTTTTTTAGTTCGTCGCGATTAATAAGTCGCGCTTCCAAATAAAGTAATAGTCATAGAACAGAGACAAAAAATTGTGTGAGACGGTCTCGCACGTGAGACGGGTCTCATTGAGAGAGTAAATGGTTTGCCCCTATGGCCGGGACATGGCAAACCCATTTCCTCTCTTATCGAAATCCGTTTTTGTTATAGAACGTTTTTATTATAGAACAAGACAATGCAACCCTTATTGGATCACGAGTATTAACTTTTTTTCGTTATTAATAGTATTTCCTATGCATTATCCAATGACTAACTAAGCTACTCAAATGTTCCACTTCCAGAAAAAAGAATATCAATAAATAATGGAATCTTAATTCTTAACTTGTGGTATAAAAATTACTATAATAAATGCTTTATCAAACTTTTGACTTTTCATTTATACCTCAGACTCATTTTTCTTTCATTTATTCATCAGTCCAAAATTAGAAAGTAGGCCAATATAATGAAACCGTGGGAATACATCTATGTCTCAATTCTTTTGATTATCATTTATGTATATTCCAAAATGCTAATATCATATATTTTTACAAAATTCTTGGGATTCAGATTTAAATCATTCATGTTCATTAAATAAGTATCTTAATACGTGTTCTTTCAAAAAAGTAAATAATTCATTATTTTAGATACGTTTATATGTTTTATGATATAGTAATTAATTTTGTTTTTTAATACTGTCGTAAACTTTTTTTTTTTTTGCATTTGCACAACTCTTAAGAAATGTAATAATTATCATGACTTAGTGACAAAAGTTTCAACTTTACCCCTATTAAGTGTGCAACTTTCTTACATTAATGTCTCACACTAAGATAATTAATAAAAGAGAACAAGTTTCAATGCAAGGATAAGAGAGACATTTAGCTCAAAAGTGACAATTATTTTAGACCAAAATTTTGGTCAAAAAATGAGTTATTTTGGACCGGAGGGACTACTTGCTGGAATAAATCGGACCTAACTTGTAAGCATGATTAGCAGGAATTATAATACTTAATTAATTACCTGTAAGATGGTTTTCTTATCCACAGACTTGAAGTCATCTCTAATGTACAACAGGGCACCCGAAATCACACCTGTCATCAGCCCCAATGTAATATCATGGGAAATAATAAAGTTACAAAAAATAGCTACAAAATATGGCTTACAAAATGAGGTGTCATAATTGTATTGGTTTTTTAATATGAGTGTGCCGGGTCCACTATCGATGTGACCAATAAAATATCGCCACCACACCTTGTATTCTTCATTTTGTAAACTTCTTTTGTAAGCCTAGCATTGCCCTATCTAAAAATAATTGTTACTATCAAATTGACAAATCAAACATCAACTCCATGTGATTGATTTACTTAATATACCTTCTTCATCTCATTTCATTCGGTATGAAATAATTTTTTTACGATGTGCCAACTAGAACACGATGAGAGGAATCGAACACTAGATCTAACAAAACATTGATTTATTGGTTTGAAAATATTTGAACTGTTACAATTAAACAAGTAAGACTTTGATTATTCTCTATTTCTTATTCCCTCTAACCCAAAATGATATCCAAATTTATTAACAAGGGAGTATATAAAGTATATACATAGCACTTTCATTTATATTTACCAGTTTAAAAACCGTATCGCCTTTCTAAAATAAGTAAATAAAGTTAATGTCACTTAATGTGATACGGTCGATATATAAAGAGACTTGAATTTGTGATTGAAGAAGATTATGATGTACAAATAAAAAACAAATTATTTTACAAAATTTGACAACTACAACATTTATTATTATAAGACGGCAAGTTAGAGTAAACAAATTTTGATTTGTCAAACGAACCAGGTGCATGTCAAGAGATTTTGAAGTGGTGACTGTTGAGATTCATGATTTGGGATTGATTTTTTTTTAATAACCAAATTTTGGAGTGAATTAAATACCCCTTCTGTCCCAACTCCCAATCCGTCTCAAAATGATATTTTAGTTTCTTCTTTCACAAGATTTTTCCCTTTAAATTAGAAAAAGATTTATTTTCGAACAAAGAATTTTTTCCCTTTAAATTAGAAAAAGATTTATTTTCAAACTGTTCATAAAATGTTCATAAACCCAACATATTCAGTGAAGCTGTTCATAATTCATATACATAAAAAATTTGAATAGTCAAATATGAAAATCATTTGAAACAGAAGGAGTACTCTTTCCGTCCCAATTTAAAGTTCTTAGTTTGACTTTGCACGGAGATTAAGAAAAAGTAAATGTTGTGAGTATGAAAAGTAAAGTGGGAGAGAGAAAGTGGGTAGAGAGTTTTTGTTGTGAGAACGACAAGTGGGTCCACTTTCCATTTTAAGTAATAAAGCAAAGTAAGAACCTTAAATTAGGACAAACTAAAAAGGAAAGTAAGAACCTTAAAGCAAGAACAGAAGGAGTATAATATAACCTTAATTTTTTTGAAAAATTCAATGAGACTCTCATTTTAGTAATTTAGACCGGACAGACTAAAAAGGAAAGTCTTAGGCGTAGACTTTTCCCTTTTTTTTGAGCTGTCGCAAAACAATTTAGACGGCAAGAAATCTAAATGTTTTAATATATTTATATACTCATTCTGTCCCGCCCGATTTAGATTCTTGGTAAAACAATTTATACTTTGACCCATAATTTGAACAAAAATAATTATTTTAATGGAAAAAGAAAAAAAAAGTGAGAAGAGAAATGGTGGGCGTACCAGTGTCATAGCCAAAGAGAAGGCCACCAATACCAGCAGAGAAAGCGAGACGAAGGACATAAGGATTCTTCCATGCCAATGAGAAACAAGCTCTAAACGCCGATTCCGGATGCACCCCTCCTTCCATCGTCCGATCCTACACCGGCCCACCTCTACAACTACTTAATCTTTCTTACAATTTCAATATCTCCGGCGCCGGATTCTCCCCGGAGTGAACTTACCCAAACAGAGGAGGAAAGAAGAGGAATGATTATATTTGTGGAATAGTTTTTTTTTTTTTTTTTTTTTTGTGGTAAGGAAAAGAATGTTAAGGGGGAATGGATGGTAGTGGGTTGGTGTGATTTTAGCCGATATTTATAGGCATAATTAGAGTTGTGGGGGGGGGGGGGGGGGGGGGGGGGGGGGGGGGTGTTTGTGAAAATGGATTAGGAGGTAGAGATGATGATGTCAAGGATTAGAGAGAGATAGTCGGAGCCAATCATACATGGAGAGAGATAATTGATATGAGAGACTCAAATAATATTGTATGAATGACTCAAGTATTATTGATACTAGCAATACATATTTATAGGAGTACAAAGAGAGTTCTAGAGTCCTAATCTAATTAGGAATACTAATACAATAAGGAAACTAATATTCTAGAATAATCTAACTTGGTGTACAAGATACAATCTCTATGTTTGGTAATTACAATATGTGCTAGGAATATATAATATTCCTTAACATGCCCCCGCAAGATGGACGACCGATAGGAGAGTCCAATCTTGAAAGTGATGAGATGAACCGGGTTGTTGAAGTGAGTTGGTTGATGTGATCCCGGTTTTACGTCGCGAGACGGGTGGAGGCATTAACGTCGCGAGACGGGGTAGGGCTGTTACGTCGCAAGACGGGGTAAGGGTTTTTACGTCGCGAGACGGGGTAAGGGCTTTTACGTCGCGAGAAGGGGTAAGGGCTGTTACGTCGCAAGACGAGGGTAAGGGCATTTACGTCGCAAGACGGGGTTAGGGCTTTTACGTCGCGAGACGGGGTAAGGGCTGTTACGTCGCAAGACGAGGTAGGGCTTTTACGTCGCGAGACGGTCTTTGGCACTTTTACGTCGCGAGACGGGCTTTGAGAATTGAACGAGGGGTTGTAGGAGTTTGGGCTAGACGTGTCCAAAATCTAACCGGAACCGGCTAACCGGAGGTTTTTTAACCGGTCAAAACCGGTCAAACCCGGCTAACCGGTTAACCGTGAACCGTCTCAACCGTCAACCGTATTTTCAAGGTTCGGTTAAGGTTAGTCCATTTTGATAACCGTCAACCGGCGGTTATAACCGGGAAGCTAACCGCCGGTTCAACCGTCTATACTAACCGTCAGTTTCTTACCATTTTCGAGTTAGTTTTAAGAATTACAGTCAGTTTTTTTTTAACAATTTCAGTCAGTTTTTTAACGATTTCAGTTAGTTTTCAAACAAAATTGGTGTTTTTATTTCATTTTCAGTTAGTTTCTTAATGATTTTTAGTCAGTTTTCTAACAAAATCCTAAAAAACTGTTTCTTTTTAAAATAAAAAAAAAAAATTGAAAAAGTCTCATAACCGGGTTAACCGGCAAAACCGGCTTAACCGGTTTAACCGTTAACCGGATAACCGTAACCGGATGTGGCGGTTAGAAGGTTACTCCACGGTTAGGGATTACCGGTAAAATTAACCGGCGGTTATAACCGGCTAACCGGCATGGACACGTCTAGTTTGGGCTTGATGTACAAGATACAATTTCTATGTTTGGTAATTATAATATGTGCTAGGAATATATAATATTCTTTTACAGATGACATGTGTTATAAATGAGGTGGTCAAGGGAGAGTCAACATAACAATAACTAGTGTTTTCTGTGGGTCAACTTAGCCTACCACCTTTCCTTCTCATTGTCCTTGTCAATATTAAATCTCAACAAATACTCTCTCCCAATAAAATAAATAAGGGTAATGTTAGGGGTACAAAAAAGTTTATAAAATGATGGATACGAAATGAGTTGACGATAGTTTATTTTTTATATCGATAGTGGACCCAACACACTCTAATTAAAAATTGTAATTGTCAAAGCACTTAGTGATTTATCATTAACACTTTTTAAATTTTAATTAGGATGATTAAATTGATATTAATATTTGATCAAAGTTTAGTGATATTGACTATCAAAATTAAAAGTAGCTAAAAAATATGAAACTGAATAAGTATAAAATTGGGTTAATTTCACTGTCCACCCTTGATTGAAATTTGGACAAATCTCAGTGTCTTCCTCCAAATTTTGTTTCGTCTCACTTACCTCATTTTGCCAACGTTACATAATATCAAAACTTTTTAGTTATCATCATTTAATAAATCAAGTCACTAAATAAATTTCATATAATATTCCAAAATTAATTTTAAATGCAAATGCTACAGTAAATCATAATTTTCTCTTACTGGAAGTTCAGTTCAGATAGGTACATTGGTGTAGGGATGGCCAAACCGGACCGGAACCGGAAAACCGGACCGGACTGGAAAAGCCCGGAACCGGAGCAAACCGGGAGAAAACCGGAACCGGACGAACCGGAACCGCAAGGCATCCGGGCCGGTTCAGGGTCACATATATGCCGAACCAGACCGGAACCGGACCGAAAATCCCTTGTTTTTCAATAATTTTAAAGGGGGGACCGGAACCGTACCGGAACCGGACCGAACCGGTACCGGATTGTGTCAAACTGGAACCGGAACCGGGGTAAGCGCGGGCCGGTTCAGGATCACCCTTTTGCCGAACCGGAACCGGGCCCGGAACCGGTTTTGGCCATCCCTACATTGGTGCATCGGCATCATAATGGAGATATAGTGTGACAATTCCATTAAATAACTTTTGCTAATTTGGATACGCGATCTCTATCCCATATCAAATCCGAATCATTGACTGCACTTCATGAAAAATCATATACGGAGTACCCAATTTTTATTTTTTCTTAATTTATATCCATTTTTGATAAATTACTGATTCACATTTGGGGGTTTTCCTCTAGAGCCCTCCTCACTTATATGTTATTCCGTTTTAAGGAGAGCCCCTTTCTAAATTCCAAATAAGCAGTTCTTATGAGATTGTAATTCCACAGACACCCCTCACTTCCTTCCTAAATGACAAAACTGCCCCCGACCCTCAAAACAAAACCCTAACCTCACATCCCCTCCCCTCATTTTTATCTCATCCTTCTCTCTCTCTCTAAAACGCACACGACGTTCTCTCTCTCTCTCCGGCTACCTCTTTTTTCCTCGGCGGCGGCGCACACAATATTCCGGCCACTCACTTCTCCGTCTCCGACACTCCTAAACTCTCTCCAGTCCACTGGTGCTCTTCTTCTCCGGCTCCGGCGCATAAGCACTTCACACCGCCGTTGTCCATCTTGTTGCCGTCTCACACCCGCCGTCGTTTTTTTTCTTCGTTGCGGTCTCCTTCTCCGACGTCGTCTCCAGTCGCTCTCTCCAGATCCTCTCTCTCTAGATTCTTCTCCGATGAAGTTAGTGCCGGCAATAGCTTCTTCTCCGACCGACCATCTCAAACTTCAGATCTAGTGTTACTCTACTCAGATCTGGCCAGATCTGAACTAGATTCGGCTTTAGGTGCCTGCCTTTAGGATCAGTTGGTAGGTTTGAAAGACAAACTGGTGGTTTTTGAACTTAGTAAAATGGCTGAGTGTTATTTGTAATTGTTTTATGTGAATCGAGTTGATTTTTCTTATGTTACATGGTGGTTTGGTAGTCAAATGTTTGGCTAATGAAGAATTGTTTAGGAGATAATTTACACTTGTAGATTCATGTTCGTTAGCAGAAGTCTTATGTGATGATGCTAGTGCTCTTGTGAAAAAAAATTAAAAAAAAAAATACTTTTATACTTTAGTTATAAGAGAATAATTAGTTTTATACAATAGTTATAAGAGTTTGACCAATTTTTTTTTTTTTAAATGACTCTTATATGTTAATTATTGATGTTATATGTCAGTTATAAGAGTTTGACCATGATTTGACCGAATAATATTATATTTTTAAAAAACTATTGAAAAAAATGAATTTTTTTCTCTTATATGTTCATTATTGATCTTATATGTCAGTTATAAGAGTTTGACTGAGATTTGACCAAATAATATTATATTTTGTTCATAAAAGTTGAAAAAGTGAAACAATTTGACTCTTATATGTTAATTATTGTTCTTATATGTCAGTTATAAGAGTTTGACTGGGATTTGATCGAATAATATTATATTTTTTTTCTCAAAAAGTGAAAATATTTGACTCTTATATGTTAAACATTGGTCTTATATGCCAGTTATAAGAGTTTGACCGGAATTTGACCGAATAGTATTATATTTTTTAAAAAAAATTGAAAAAAATGACTCTTATATGTTAATTATTAGTCTTATATGTCAGTTATAAGTGTTTGACCGGGATTTGACCAAATAATATTATATTATTTAAAAATATTGAAAAAAATGAAAAAATTGACTCTTATATGTTAATTATTGGTCTTATATTTCTGTTATAAAAGTTTAACCAGGATTTGACCGAATAATATTATATTTTTTCTCAAAAGTTGAAAAAATGAAAATATTTTACTCTTATATGTTAATTAGTGGTCTTATATGCCAGTTATAAGAGTTTGACCGGGATTTGACCGAATAATACTATATATTTTTTCTCAAAAGTTGAAAAAAGTGATTTTTTTTTTGATTCTTATATGTTAATTATTTGTCTTATATGTTAGTTATAAGAGTTTGACCGGGATTTGACCAAATAATATTATATTTTTTTCTTAAAAAGTGCAAAAGTGAAAAAAATTGACTCTTTTATGTCAGTTATAAGAGGGCAGTTCAGTCTTTTTGCAAGCGAAGGGTGTCTCTGATATTAGTAATTTATTGGGTCCTTATTTAGAATAAAAGTTGGTAGTGAGGGGCCCTAGAGTCTGAAGCCCTTCACACTTAATAAACACTCCACTACTCCACCGTCCAAATATATATATATATATATATATATATATATATATATATATATATATATATATATATGTATGTATATATATATATATGTATGTATGTATCTTTTGATTATTGTTTGATTTGCCAGGCTTTATTACTTGTATCTACTTAATATTACATTATAAGTATATTTTTTTTTTTCGTCGAAATTGATGAATAAGATTATTTTCCTCTTCACAAACTAAAGAATATCTTATAAGAAAAAAATAAAATTCTTAAACAGAAATGAAAGTCACTTTTAGAGTTAGTATGTTATGTAAATCATGGTGATAATGAGGAATGTTACAAGGGTCGAAAAGGTTGGTCTAAGGGGGTAGTCAGAAATCAAGTTTAAGGGGTCAAGATATTTACTAAAACTAACACTGGTGAAGCATTAATTATTTATAAAGTACAAACTTTTTAAATTAATACTCGATAAATTGATAAACTCTATAAAATAATAAAATTTGTCCAGTCCCAATTCGGGCAAGTTGAAAAAATTACAAAAAATCGATAAAATAATAAGATAATAATTTACTGAGAGACCCCTATATAATTTATAAGTCCCACGAAAATCATAAATTAATTATTCTTAAAAATAAAAAAAATACAATTTAGTGAAATATGACTCTATGGTTGATTTTGCAACACCTTTTAGATGAGAAGTCATCGTATAAGATATGTTAAATTTTTGAAAGTCTTCATGTCGTTTATATACTAGTTTGTTTTCAAAACTACGTTGTAGATATTCAACTTCCAATGACTTTCAACTTATACATAGTATACAGTGAATTTAGTGTATATAGAAATCTGAAATTCTTTGAACCTTCTAAAACTCTATAAATTAATAATTATTAATTTATCAATAAATTAATAACTCTACAATTTAATAAATTTTACTAGTCCCAGCATTATTAACTTAAAGAGTTTTTACTGTATATCCTTCCCTTTCGCCTTTGTTCCCTCACATAAAATTATTTATACTCCCTCTGTCCCAGAAAGATAATCTCATTTTGACTTTTTATGGTCAACAAAATTGAAATTTGACCAAACATTGGTGTCAATCTAATCATCACAATAAAATTCTAAAAAGTGTTATTGATAAATTACTTAATAATTAATCAATTACAACTTTTGAATTTAACTAGAATGATTAGATCGACACTAGATAAAAATTCAAAATGAAACTATCTTTCTGAAATAGAGAGAGTATATCGGGGGAGTGTTGAAAAAATTAGTATACACTCCTTGTCTCCACCCCTTTTGGATTTTGTCCCCTTCCGTTTGTTTAGCTTGCTAGTACACAATAATTTCATCTAAGGCTTTTTTTTTTTTTTTTAGTCGGTCTCCTCTAAAACGCGTTTTTCCTAGTGATTAGGAAAAACGTGTTTTTCAAAAATCATCTGGCGGTACTCAACACACTCACTGAATATTCGTAACACAGCAATTGGTCATCCTAAACATTGCCACTGACTATTTATTAACACTTCTGTTACTCTAAAAATAAATCAGAAAAAACTTTCTGGCTAAAGGTTCTGGCTATCATCTCATATCCAGAAGACTTTATATTGATATCCAGAATGCTTTATATTTATATTCAGGACCATTCTGGCTATCACTTTTAAATGTTCTGGCTATCAATCTCATATCAAGAAGGCTTTATATTGATATCCAGAACCGTTGGAAGTTCCGATTATTTACAAAAATGACCCTTCTGGCTATTAGTTAAAAGGTTCTGGCTATCAATCTCATATCCAAAAGGTTTTATATTGATATCCAGAACCGTTGGAAGTTCTGATTATTTACAAAAATGACCCTTTTGGCTATTACTTTCAAAGGTTCTGACTATCAATCTCATATCCAGAAGGTTTTATATTGATATTCAGAACCGTTGAGAAGTTTCGATTATTTACAAAAATGCCACCGCGTTTTTTTAAACACGTTTTTCTTAGGAGTTAAGAAAAACGCGTTTTTTCTAAAATTTTGTGTTTTTTTTTTGTGAGGGGGGGGGGGGGGGAGATGGGGTGTAAGGAGGTGTACAATAATTGTATCTAAGTTGTTATTCCTTCCATTTTACTGAGGATTCCTTAAGTACACACATTAAATGGATACTCCCTCTGCCTCAAAATTACCTTTATATTTTTTTTTTGATATTCTACAAATGATCTTTGAGCAATAATTTTAAATTGACTCAATTATATAAAAAAAAAACTCTAAAACTTGTTATTGACACAACATCAACAATACTATCAATAACAAGTTTTAGATGTTTGATCAACCTAAAATCATTGCTCAAAGTTTCTTTATAAAAACGTCAAAAAAAGTATGAAAATTATTTTGAGATGGAGGGAATATATAGGAATGAGTTATCCATTCCCATGTACTAACTAACTGATATCCTCAAAATTTATGTAAATAACATACTCGTTACCATCTCAAAATTTTAATTACGCCTAATACATACTCCCTCCGTCCCAACACAAATAGGATTAGAGGAGTGTGTACAATATTTAAGAAAAATTAGTATATGTGTGGTAGAAAATGAAAATAGAGAATGAGTGGGGTAAATAGTAGTGTTAGTTGAATAAATTGAGTGATGGAAAATGAAGAGAGAGAATGAGTGGAGCAGAAGCGGACCAGTGGCGGACCTAGGATTTTATATAAAGGGGGCAAAATTGCATAAGGGGGCAAAAAAAAATGTTAGTGTATTTTTATTTTACATCTAAGGGGGGCAAAGTCTACTAAATTGCACTAACACCCTTAACTTTTACAAAAAATTGCACTTGTAAAAAAAAAAAAAAAAAATCAAACGGGGGCCGCGGTCCCCCGAAAGGGCCTTCCTAGGTCCGCCCCTGAAGCGGACCCATGATTTTTTTTGAAGGGAGACAAAATTATTTTTATTAATGTAAGGGGGTAAGAAAAAAATTTAGTATATTTTTTCTTTCAGTGAAAGGGGGCAAATATTAATTTATTGCACTAATAATAGACTGGATATTCACCTTATCAATATCGCAAATCGGACTGTACGAAGTATTTGAAAGACGGGAAAGAAAACTTCACGGCCAAAAAAAAAAAAAGAAAGAGTCCAACCAATTGGGAGTTCATTTAAAATTTACAAAAATTGCACTAGTAAAAAAAATTGGCAAACGGGGCCCGCTTAACCCCTTGGGTAGGTCCGCCAGTGGAGTGGAGTAAATAGTAGTGTTTGTTGAATAAATTGAGTGGTGAAAAATGAAGAGAGGGGATAAGTGGTGTTGAAACATTTCCATTTTAGGCAGTCTTAGTTTTGATGGGACGGACCAAAAGGGAAAGAAGTCTCACTCCTGCTGGGACGGAGGGAGTATATCAAATTAGGTTAATATGAGAGGCTGCCACGTGGCGGGTTATGCCCAATGAGGCATGGGTCGATCCGTCTCATGGGTGGGACGGATCCTCTTGTTCTCATGGGAGACCACCTCAATTTTAAAAAATAAAAGCGGCCCAAATGGGTAAAATGTGAAAATAGTAGAAACTCACAATGAATAAAAATCTACAAAGGGATAGAGGTGGTGATATTTTATTAGTTGCATCGACTGTGGATCCGACACACTCTAATTAAAAGCACTAATAAAATTTAACAAATTATTTTGTGAGTCAAGTTTTGTGAGATTTTTTTGTGACTTTATATTTACCCTTCGACTAGGCTTTTTAAAACATGATACTCCTAGTTGGGTTCGTAGGTATTACAGTAATAATTTACATGGGCTTTAGGGTTGACAAGCCCAAAGTCGAGCCTGCTCCACACGGCCCAAGTTTTAGATGCAGTACAATTTTATGAATTTGTCAGAATAAATGTCGCAGCTTTATTTTATTTTATTTTTTGAATGAAGTCACAATTTATTATTATTATTTTTTTTTGAAACAAAAGAAAGCTATTTTATTAACAACAACAAATGTTTAGAAGTCGACTATCCACAAATGTTGGAAGTTCGACCCAAACAGTGGGGCTCTCAGTTACAAACGCTGCCCAAGAGATTACATCTGCCAACAAATTGGCATTTCGACCTATCAACCGCAAAGAAAAAGAATAAATTCTATTGAGCACAACTTTGCAGCACATACGGATTGAATCAAGTTTATATAAAACTTGATATTCTGACTTTACACTATCATGAACCAGTATAGATTGATATTCAACATTTTCAAACCTCATCTCCAAGGCCCACGATGTTGCAAAGAATAAACGCATTGCACCTCCCTCCACCACCCGAACAAGACCATGAATGATAAAAACCCGAGCCGCCATAAATGCTTTTTCATCATCTTTGTCGGATGGTTGATGAAGATAACCAAACAAATATTTCATAAAAACAACAAATACAATATACGAAATACACAAAGCCTTCGACAATGAAGGGAAATCACAGGCTCTCACATAAGGAGAGAAATCACGGGCTCTCACATAAAGAGAGAAATCACGGGCTCTCACATAAGGAGAGAAAAACAGAATCAGAAATACAAAAAGAAACATTGTAATAAAAACTAAATTGCAAAGCCTAAAAAAACAGATCTAAAAATAAAAAAAATAATTAAACTTTGACGAGTTGAAAATAATTAATTATCTCCATGTGTATTTATAAATATTGTCTTTGTTCACCGTTGGAAAAATTATAATTAACTACTTCCTCTAATCCAAAATATCCGTTATATTTGCCTCTTTCCACAAATAGTTAATTATCCAATTTTTTTGGATACTCAGCCTACTGCTGTTAGTCCGTCCAAATATAGATTTCGTTTCGAAAATAGTTGGAGGCTAGAAAAGGATTTTTTGGCAGTTGTTCAATCAGCTTGGGCTTCTCCTAATCTAATGTCGGGTCTGATCTCGGATAAGCTCACATCTACTGCATATCGTTTGAAGGATTGGGGACATTCTTTATCCACTTTTTTCAAGGCAGATAAACAAAAATGTACAGAGGCAATTGCGCAATGCCAATCTGGGTTAACTAGTCATTCTGGTTTCTCGCTCACGGATGCAAAAGCTCATTTGGGGTCTATTTTGCAGCGGGAGGACCTATATTGGAAGCAAAGATCCAAGGTTTTCTGGCTTAGGGAAGGGGATATGAATACAAAGTTTTTCCACCAAATGGCCAGCTCTCGAAAACGTTGGAATCGAATCACCCGTTTACAGAGGGATGATGGCTCGTGGGCAGAAGATCAGTCCGCTCTTTGTGTCCTTGCCCAGGAATATTTCCAAACTTTATTTTCATTGGATACGCCACAGGTGCAGCGGGAGACCTATTCAAACCTAGAAGATAATTTGGCTTGTGTTCTTCCAATGGTGACTGAACAAATAAATTCATCCCTTACAGCTCCTTTTCGTCAGGAGGAATTTTTAGCTGCAGTTAAAGAGATGCATCCCGACAAATCACCAGACCCTGATGGGTTTAATCCAGCCTTCTTTCAAAGTTGTTGGGGTACTATTGGTAGTGACATATTCCAGGCTTGTGTCTCATGGTTACAGGACTTACAATTCCCTTCAGGTATAGCCAGCACTCATGTGGTTCTTATTCCAAAGTGTGATCACCCCCAGTCATTTCGGGATCTCCGACCTATTTCTTTGTGCAATGTTGTCAATAAAATACTATCTAAGGTTCTTTGTAATCGTTTGAAAACAACAATGCCTTTTCTTATTGATTTAGCACAATCCGCTTTTATCTCGGGACGTACTATACAGGATAATGTTGTTGTTGCTTATGAGGCTATTCATGCTATGAAATGTAGAACGAAAGGAAATTTTGGAGATGTTGCTATCAAAATTGATATTAGTAACGCGTATGATCGAGTTGACTGGTTTTATTTGGAGTCTATCTTACGCCAGTTGGGTTTTTCGGAGACTTGGGTGCGGTGGGTTATGTTATGTGTTAAGTTGGTGGATTATTCTATTTTGGTTAACGGGGATTTGGTGGGTCCTATTTTTCCACAACGAGGTTTACGTCAGGGCGACCCTTTATCCCCGTATCTTTTTATATTATGTGCAGAAGGCTTATCGTCCTTGATTCGACGTGCAAATCTTAGTGGTACACTACATGGGACTAAGGTATGCCGTCGCTCTCCCAGTATATCCCACCTATTATTCGCGGATGACAGTCTTTTATTTTGTCAGGCTACAATAGAGGAGGCTACACATTTACGTAACATTCTTGATTCTTATGCACATTTATCTGGTCTTGCTGTGAACTATGCAAAGTCGGGTGTTTATTTTAGTCGTAATGTTCCCCCTCTTCTAAGGGCCTCTATTTCTGATGTCGTGGGTATTTACCAGCCTCTTAACACCGGTCGTTATCTTGGTCTACCTTCTTTGATAGGAAGGTCAAAACGAGCTATTTTCGGGTATCTTAAGGATAGATTGTGGAAGAAACTGCATGGTTGGCGCGAGAAACATCTATCCAAAGCCGGGAAAGCAATTTTGATTAAGTCTGTGGCTCAGGCTATTCCGGGTTACTGTATGTCTACATTCCTACTTCCCGTTTCATTAGTCCAGGAGCTAGAACGGATGATTAATTCTTTTTGGTGGGGAAATAATACAGATCAACGAAGAGGAATTACTTGGCTTAAATGGGATCGTTTGTGTGTTCCAAAGGATGAAGGAGGTCTAGGATTTCGCAAACTTGAACTTTTCAATTTAGCGATGTTGGGGAAGTTTGGTTGGTGCTTAGTCGTAGACTTGAGTGCTTTGGTGTGTCGGGTTATCAAATCTAAATATTTCCCAAGGGGGGACTTTTTAAATGCCATGGAAGGGCAGTCTCCAAGCTTTGCTTGGAAAAGCATTCGCGCTTCGCAAGATCTAGTAAAATTGGGTTCACGTTGGAGGATCGGTACGGGTGATAGTATAAGTATCTGGACCGACCCCTGGCTTAGGCGAGATTCTAGTTTTTATCTTCACCCAGCTACTCCTTACGTTCCAGATTTTTCCATGGTCAATGACCTATTTACTCCAGGTATGCGACAATGGAACGTCCCTTTGTTAAGAGCTTTATTTTTTGAGGAGGATGTTTCCTCTATTTTGGCTACTCCTCTTATACCCCAGCAATATAGTGACTCTCACTTATGGCATTTCTCTAAAGACGGAAAATATTCAGTCCGGAGTGCATATAAGTTGGGGTTTGATTGTACGATTGATAAGGGGTATTCAGTTCATGGAAACTGGCGTAAAATCTGGAACCTTCGTGTACCTCCTAAGGTGCATTTTCTGTTGTGGCGTTTGGGTCGTGACGTGCTGCCGGTGGCGGAACGATTGAAACAGAAAGGAGTGTCGATCTCAAGCTTATGCACGATTTGTCAAATGGGTTTTGAAAACTCATAGCATTTGTTTGTTGGATGTCCTTTGGCTAATGATTGCTGGTGTGTTGCAGGGTTAACATCGGTGGTCTCTAGTCCTATGCTTGATGCTGGTTCCTTCTCAGAGTGGTTTTTTTGGTGCTTAACTGCCTTGCAAACACAGGATTGCGAAATATTTGCTATGGTTCTTTGGGCAATATGGCATGAGAGGAACAATCGACTATGGAGGCAACAGTCATCACCACCTTACCGAGTGGTTGAAGTGGGTTTGCAGGTTTGCAGGTTTTCTATGACTGGAAGAATGCTCGAGAATCTGGACCAAAGAAAATGACGACAACTATTGCTCCTTCAGGCCACCGTTGTGACAATTGGCACCCACCTCAACAAAACTGGATAAAGGTAAATACTGATTCTTCTTTTTATCTGGATAAAAATGCTACTGGGTTGGGTATGGTTGTAAGGGATGCTAGTGCCAATTTTGTGAGTGCCTGTACAAAGCAACTTCCTGGGATTTATCCTGTTGCTGAGGGAGAAGCCATGGGAGTCTTGGAGACTCTTTCTTGGGTCAAGAATTCTGGGTGGACCGATGTTGTGATTGAAATGGATAATGCCGTTGTGTTCAATGCCCTAAATATGGCAGCAGAGGATCTTACCGAATTTGGGTGTTTGATCCGTAAATGTCGTTCCTTGTTGGCTGACATCCATAATATTACTTTGTCTCTTGTTAAGCGTACTGCTAATGTGTAAGCAGATTATGTTTCTAGATTTGCGTTTCAGTCGATAAATACTCTAGTATTGGATGAGCTTCCGTCTTATGTGGATAGCCATCTCTTATCGTTCTGTCAATGCAAGTAAATTTATCGTTTTCTTCAAAAAAATAAAAATAAATAATTGTCCCGTGAAAAGTATTTAAATTACTTTCTACTCTTACATTGGAAATTGCTGCAATTTGGATGTTCCTAATTTAGTTACCTATCATGGACAATGTTAGAAGCCCAGAAGCAGTGCGAATCCATGTAGGAAGGGGTTACTCGGCTCCTTTCAACTTTGAAACATGTAGTTTTATCACTTTCGGTTTAAATTTTTTCTTTTTATCATTTTTATTAAAAATAATTAATTTATACATTTTGACTCCTTTAATTTCAGATAAATTTTGTATTAAATTATTATTTTGACCCCTTCGTATGTAAAATTTGAATACCTCAATTATAATAATTATTTTGAAAATAATATTGACCCATTTTTAAAGAACTCTGACTTCACCATTGCTAGAAGGTTTCTATGAATGATCCATGACATTATTCATTAACCTACTGTCAAAATTCTTTCGGAAAAAAAAAACAAAACTACTGTCAAATTAACAAAATGGTAAAATGGTAAAATGATAAATGGACTACTGTATTTTATTGAGACGGAGAGAGTATTATAAAGAACAAGATTACAGTCCAAATCAATTTTTATTTTTATTTTTTTGCTGTTAAATTAAAAAATCTACCCAAAAATCGACTTTTTTGTTTGAGCATCCTACTTTTTAGGAGAACCGTGAATTCAAGCTAAAGAAAAAACATGATCCTAATTCCTTTCTTTTCCTTTCTAATCTCACAACTACAACCATACCATTCTCATTTCATGACCTGATCTAAACATGGAGACATAACTTCAAAAGTTAAAATTACTCCGTTCGTTTAAAATAAGAGCAGATGCCAACATTTACAGAGATGATCCCGAGATCATATATCATGGCAGCGGATACACGAGCTTGAAGGACATTATGGAAAATTCACCACCTCATCAGAATGCTACATGCCTTGATCATCAAGACAACATCATTCCATTCGACTCTTCGACCATTTCTATTCGCAATGAATTGGTAAAGCATGCAGCATCTGCGTACGTTCAATCTGCATTTCTCGCGAATAGAAACCCCAATTGTCTCGATGGTTTTTTTGCTAAGTTTAAGAATCCAATAAGATGTCATTCGTGTTGGCACATTTGCGTCAGAAAACCATTACAAGCTTGTTTACGGGTAATATTTCGAATGTTTGATTACATGGTTGATGGATTCACAAGAGTTTGTAGAGGTAGGGTAATGATAGCGTAGCCCTGTTTCTTCCATTTTTGTTCATTTTTTTGTTTCCTTTTTAGGGAGATTTTTCATTTTTATTTTGTTAATATGTTTGATATTTGTAAATTATTTTCATTTGATCATATTTGCCGTTTCCCTCCAGATGACTTCTTTAACATAATTTAATTTCCATTTATGTTTTGACTTCCTTTTTTCTTGAGTTTCGTAGATCGCTTTTCAGTAGTATTCGTCTATGTCTCAATTTAGATTTGTTTTTCATGATCAATGTTGGATCATGTTACGTCAGACTGATTTTTGAACATGATGATTGATGCAAAACTTCTATCTAACGTGGAATGTGAATGTTCATTCTGTTACGGATACTGTAAAAAGTTGAAAATTATTGGACATTCATTTTAGCACGGATCACATAGTACTTGAATTTGATTTTTTCGTTCCGAAAAATTGGGTTTTGTAATGGTTGACTTTGAAATCATGTGGGAAATTGTTCATCTATTTGCTGCTTGTTGGAACAATATTATACCCCTGAATGCCACACTCATATTTAGTAAAAGATTGAGGAAGAGATGAAGCGGAAGCGTTAGGAATATACCTGTTGAATCCATAGCAATAACTTGAAGGGAGAACTTAAGATGAAGAAGAATATGTAGGAAAATGATCTTCTAAATGATAATGTCTCTTAAACTCACAATGTCTTCTTAGCAATAATGAAGATTATTTAGTATTAGAGAATAAGAAATCAAATAGTCTATAGGGTTGATGGAAGACCCTTTATATAGGAGACAAGGTGACATTTCACTTAGGGACCACACCCTTTCAAGCTTGATGATGTTGTATTACCCTTTTGCCCATCACAATTAGATAATTATACATCAAAAGGAATTCTACACATTTTATTATTGTTGACTATACTTTATATTAATATTATAGACATGATTTTATTTATGGAAGTGCTAAATAATTTGTGTTGCAAGCCATAATGATCTAACAATCTCCCACTTGGGTTGCAAAACAAATTTCTTCCTTTTAAATCATGAATATAACATAAATAACAACCCAAATGCGCACTTTGTTGTTACTTATAACAATCTCGTCCATTAGCCATATAAGTATAGGACTAAAGGGGCAGTCGTTGTAATTGATTCGCAACTAAACCCACTATAATCACATATACCAATCCAACTAAACGACATAGATCAAAAGTATAGATGTGTAGCATGGAACATAATGAATATATACATATTCTCCAACTAGTCCAACTTTAACAAAATGAGATCAAACTTTAAAATAAAGAACAATAAATTGAAGAAACAACACAAACTCCCACTATATTAAATGTTATCAAAAGTTGTTACACCCATATGAGCAACATGCTCGTAAAACACTAAAGGTGATAACGCCTTAGTAAACGGATCCGCTAACATAGAGTTTGTACCAATAAGTTGTATTTCTATTTGTTCTTTTTGTACCCTCTCTCTTACAACAAGAAATTTAATGTCAATGTGTTTAGACTTTGACGAGCTCTTGTTATTGTTGGAGTACAAGACCGCTGCCCTATTGTCACAATATTGCTTAATAGGTCTTTCGACGCTATCGACAATACGCAGTCCCTTAGTGAATTTATGCAGCCATATAGCTTGATTGGATGCCTCGAAACAAGCAACGAACTCGGCTTCCATGGTGGAGGAAGTAACGAGTGTCTGTTTGGCACTTCTCCAAGAAATTGCTCCACCGGCTAATGTGAAGACATACCCAGACGTTGATTTACGGCTGTCTTGGCATCCATCAAAGTCAGAATCGGAATACCCAACGATCTCAAAATGATCCGACTTTGAATATGTAAGCATGTAGTCCTTTGTGTTTTGTAAGTACCGCATCACTCTTTTGGCTGCGACCCAATGTTCTCTCCCCGGATTGCTCTGGTATCTACCAACCATCCCAACAATAAAAGCTAAGTCTGGACGAGTACAGACTTGAGCATACATTAAGCTTCCTACTGCTGATGCATAAGGGATATTTTCCATATACTTGGTTTCAAAATTGTTTTTGGGACATTGATCGAGACTGAATTTATCTCTTTTAGAGACAGGGGTGTCATGTGGTTTACAGTTTTGCATGCTAAACCTTTGTAATACCTTCTCTATATAGGCCTTTTGTGATAATCCTAAAGTACCTCGTGAGCGATCACGGTGTATTTGGATTCCTAATACAAAAGATGCCTCACCAAGATCTTTCATTTCAAATTTGTTTGAAAGAAATTTCTTAGTTTCTTTTAGAAGGTTTATATCATTACTAGCTAGCAAAATATCATCCACATATAAGACTAAGAATATAAACTTACTCCCACTGAAATTATGGTATATACAATCTTCACCAATATTCATTTCAAAGCCAAATGAAAGAATTACTTGGTTAAATTTGAGATACCATTGACGGGAAGCTTGCTTGAGCCCATAAATGGATTTCTTAAGTTTACAAACTAAATGATTAGTTTGTTCCAAATCATCCACCATTTCTGGTTTCTTCATATAGATGGTTTCCTCAATGTCTCCATTGAGAAAAGCTGTCTTAACATCCATTTGATGAAGCTCAAGGTCATGATGTGCTACTAATGCCATAATGATCCTAAAGGAGTTTTTAGAAGATACCAGAGTGAATGTTTCTTTGTAATCAATACCTTCCTTTTGAGTGAAACCTTTAGCAACAAGACGAGCCTTATGTCTCTCCACATTACCTTGTGAATCCCTTTTGGTTTTAAATATCCATTTACAACCAATAGGTTTCACATCCTTCGGTAATGGGACAAGATCCCAAACGTCGTTGTCTTTCATAGATTTCAACTCTTCATTAATGGTATTGATCCACTTATGAGAATTAGGACTATTAATGGCTTGATGGAAGGTAAGAGGCTCATCTCCCACTAAACCTAAGTGTCCTTCATTCTCGGCTAGATACACCTCATAATCATCCGAGATGGCACTTCTTCTTACTCTATTTGATCTTCTTAAAAGCACCGGTTCTTCCTCATTTTGAGGTTGTTGAATTTCCTCATTTTGATCAACATTTTCATGTTGTTTAATATTTATAGGGGAGTCAATATTTTGAATTTGTTCCTCTTGAATTTCAGGTACAAGTACTTGATTTTCAATTGGAACTACTAAGGGAAGAGGTATAGAAATGGATTCCTCCTCTTCCTTAAATTCAAAATTATTATTCCTAATTTCCCCTCTAAACTCAACATCCTCAAAGAACCTAGCATTTCCCGTTTCAAAAAACGTTCTAGATTTCGGGTTGTAAAATTTATAGCCCCTTGATCTCTCGGCATACCCTACAAAGTAGCAACTAACTGTCTTAGCGTCCAGTTTTCCTTCGTTAGGCCTATAAGGCCTAGCTTCTGCTGGACAACCCCAAACATGAAGATGATTTAAGGACGGTTTCTTATTCGTCCATAATTTATAAGGGATTTTATTGTTAGTAGCCTTAGAGGGAGCCCTATTGAGAAGATAAGTTGCGGTTTTTAAAGCATCGCCCCATAATGAGTGAGGTAAAGAAGTATTAGAAACCATACTTCTTACCATTTCCTGAAGGGTTCTATTACGTCTCTCAGCTACACCATTCATGCTAGGCGAACCCGGCATAGTGTAGTGAGGGACAATCCCACATTCTTCTAAATAGCGAGCAAAAGGACCCGGACGTTGTTCTCCCGAACCGTCATTCCGACCATAGTAATCACCACCACGATCGGATCTAACGTTCTTAATAGTCTTACCCAGTTGATTTTCAACTTCGGCTTTAAAAGACTTGAAAACGTCCAAAGATTGAGACTTTTCATGAAGTAAATAAATGTATCCATATCGAGAGTAGTCGTCTATGAACGTAATAAAATATTGTTGACCATTCCAAGAAGGAGAAGGGAATGGCCCACAAATATCCGTATGTATTAGTTCTAAGACGCTTGATGCTCTCGAGGATACTTTTCTTTTCGAGTTTGTAAACTTTCCTTTTAGGCATTCAATGCAAAAGTCCTTTTCAGGAACATCAAGTTTATTTATGATTCCTTCTGACACAAGCTTATCAATTCTCCTTTTGGAGATATGACCCTGTTGGGTATGCTTACTTCTTAACCCTCCTATTCTTGTTAGAATTGATTGATACCATCACCTATTAATATTTTTTATGGACTTTAGGACCCTATGTAAGAAGTTTTATAACTTCATTTTTTAGCTTAGTCCATTTTATAGTATAGGCTTAGAACACAGGACTTGAAGCGAAAAGGAATGAAGATCCAAGTGTCAGTGGTTACTGCGCAGGACTTCGCTGCGCAGGACACCACTGCACAGGTATATCCTGCGCAGCATTCTTCCTTAGTTCAATTCATTCAGATCACCTAACTTGGAAAACGCTTTGAAGATGTACGCTTTTAAGAGTGTTAAGGTGTGCAGAAACGACAAAACAAGCACACTTAGCAGATCCAACGGTGGAGACGCGCTCAAGAGATATATTTCAAATGAAGACTGCTGTCAACCTTCTAGAAGAAGCTTTTTGAATTTGGTCTTCATGCTCAGTCTCCAACGGCTCTATATACCTGCGCACCAATCATATTGTGCCAGGTCATCAACTTTGATTAGAGCCCCAACGGCTATAAAGGACACATGCGCACCAATCATATCGTGCCAGCTCATCGTCCTTGCTCAGAGCTCCAACGGCTATATTCAAGCTCTCAGCTATAAATAGCCAGCTCATCTTAATTTCCAAGTTGCTAGAGTTTGTGCTTTATAATATCCTTGAAGTTCTGAAGATTGCTGCTTACTATTCACAGATTCAAGATCAACCTTCAAACCTTCATACCTTCAAACTCCTGCCCAGATCCTAAGCCTTAAATCACCAGAATTCTTCGTGCTCTTCATCTCATAGATTCATAGAGCCCAGAATTTATGAACACACACACACCTCTTGAAGCTTTGATCATTTAGATCTTTCTTCTTGAGATACACCGGTTTAGTCTAGGATTTGTTCTTCATAGATTATAGATCTTTGAGATAGTTGTGTTTCATTGTTGTATCTTGTAAATCTCTCATATAATAAGATCTCCTTTAGAAAATCCAAGACTAACCATCTTGGTATAGGACGTAGATCTTTCATTGATCGAACCTCTCCAAATAGCTTGTTCTTTAATCTCGCTATTTACTTTCTGCTAATCATTTCTGAATTACTGCTTTGTTTGATCTTATCAGATTGCTACTATTGCTGCTGTGTTTGCTATTGCTTATTGCCTTAGAACATTTTATCCAACTCTTTAAGCCAAAACTTAGCGCGTGCGTTTTTATCCTTGCGCAGCTTTTTACTGCGCAGGTGCTGCTTAAACTTCCGCTGTGCATTTCACACTCTCACTGCGCGCTATACTTAGCTTATTTGAGAACTGTGCGCATAAGCCATCGATTTGCAAAAGGGTTTGAAAAGAATTTTAAAACGCTATTCACCCCCCCTCTAGCATTTTTCATACCCTTGTTGCCCCTTTGGGACCAACAAGTGGTATCAGAGCAAACACCTTCATAAAACTTGTTTTGTTTTTCAAGCTTAACAGCTTGGGTGCCGATTCAAGATGGCTTCAAAATCTTGGGCAATGGCTAACTATTCACATGTCCCAGTGCTGAATGAAGATCACTTCGAAATCTGGAAGCACTGCATGCTCACTCATTTTTCTTCTATCGACGAGATCCTCCACGACATCGTTCTTGAAGGACCCTACATTCCAATGAAGGCTAATCCTGATGCTGCTACAAATAAGGAAAACCCTACCATCAAGAAGAACAAGGAGGAATGGACTGATGAAGAAAAGAAATGGGTTAACTATGATGGAAGAGCAAGGAACATCATTCTTAGCACTCTAGACCTCTCCACGCACAATCAAATTGTGAGCGGTGGAACTGCAAAGGAACTATGGGATGCTATTGAAGGATATGTGAATGGAGACAAAGTAAGCAAGGAAAACAAAAGATTTGTGGTGCAAAGAAAATTCAACTGCTTCATGAGAAAAGATGGTGAAACCTTGAGACAAACATATGATCGCTTATGTGCTGTTGTAAACTCTTGTAAATCTCTTGGAACTACTTTCACTAATAAAGAAGTCAATTCTCAATTCTTAGATGCGCTAGGTTCCAGATATGTGCACAAAGCAAGTCATCTGGAAGATTCTGGATTTCTAGATACTTGGCCTCTGCGTAGCTTATACGCTAACTTAAAAGTGTATGAGCTAAAGCTTGATCGAATCGACGAAACTGAAGGCATAGGAAAGCTTGTTTCCTATGTTGCGCAAAAGGAACCTGCGCCTGCTCAATCCTCAGACAAAGTCTCTACTTCCTCCCTACTTGAAATGGATGATGATGATTTCGCCATGTTCGTTAAGCGATTCCAAAAATTCAGGAAATTCTCTAAACCTGGATCCTCGAGCAAACCACCTGCTAAATTCTCTCGTGGCAGAGACTCAAAGAATGATGAAGAGTTAGTCTGCTACAACTGCAGAAAGCCCGGTCATTTTGCTTCAAAATGTCCCACTCCAAAATATGAGTACATGAAGAGGAATAATGCGCAGAGATCATCAAGGCAGCGCGGAATGATTGCTGAAGAAGACTGCGCAGAAAAGGAACTGAAGACTTGGATAGAGACTGACACTGAAGACAGTGATAATAATGACTCTGAGGATGGACTGCTCTGCTTGATGGCCAATGCTGATGCTGATAGCGATTCAGACAATGATCAAGATGCGGACACAAAGGCTGCGCCAAGGACAAATAAGAAAGGTCCCACTATCACAGAACTGGTGGAAATGGGACATCTGACTCCAAGCAGACAGAATGGCAAGTACTTGTTTGCCAGAGCAGACTTATCAAAGAAATTTGTAGCTGCGCCTCCACGCAAAGAATCTCTTGAAATTCCTGCTGAAATTGTAATAGAAAAGAATGACTCTGCTACTGAGCGCGAGTCTATTTTTCAGCAAGCTGAAAAGGTAATCAAGAAATTTAACTCTATGAAAGAAGCAGTGGACTTATCAATTGGAGAAATTTCACAGCTTAAGACGGAGAAAACTCTTTTAAAATCTGAGATCACCCTCCTTAAGGAGCAGATTAAGAGCATGACTCCTCTTACTGAAAAGAACCGTTTTCTCACGGATCAAAATGAGCTATTTAAAGTAAGAAACGAAGAATTGGCTGCTCAAGTAGCTGATCTCACAAAGATCACTGATGAGTAGACCAAATCTCGTGTCACTATGGACCAAATTCTAGAATCCCAAAAAGCTAGTGGAGACAAGGAAGGCTTGGGATTCTCAACTAGTGATAACTTTAAATGCGCAGTTTACTCTGAAAAGGAAAAGGAATTTACACCACAGCAAACTATTGAAATTCCTAAAGCAAAGCATTCTGCTTCAGTGGGTAAAGGGCAGGAGAAAGTCCAGAGACAAAATTTCCATTATGTCTACCCAAAGAAGCAAACTGGAAAAGCCAAGGGTAAGGCTAAAGTTGAACCTGCGCATGACAACTCATATTCTGACTATGGTTGCGCTTCAACTTCAAATGTCAAATCTGCGCAAAAGGGTCATGCGCATGAAAGCCATGCACCCCAACGCCAGATGCGCATTCTTAAGAAAAGCGCACCCAAACCTCAGAAAATGATATTTGTCAAAGCAAGTTCATCTGCTCCAGTAAAGAATGCTGCGCCAAAGAAAAGTAAAGAGTTTGTAAAAACCCAATTTATAAGTGGCTTTCATCATTGTGTTGTGTGTGATGGTTTAGGTCACAAGGCTGCAGAATGCCTTTTGCGATTTGCTCCTAATGCCAAGGGACGTAAAAATCCTAAGGTTAGACAGGAGTGGGTTGTCAAAAGTTGCTAACTCTAGGACCCAAGAATAAAGGGGACCTGCGTTCTTAATGTCTATCTTTCAGGTCTCCTGCTTCACTGCGCACTCTTCACAAGCTAAAGCACATATATGGTACCTCGACAGTGGATGTTCTAGACACATGACTGGAGATGTCACCGCTCTTGAAGATGTGCATGAAGGAAGAGGTCCCTCTGTAACTTTTGGAGATAACAACAAAGGGCACATAGTTGGATATGGAAAAATCAGAAAAGATAAAGTGTGCATTGAGAAAGTTGCGCTCGTAGAAGGTCTCAAGCACAACCTGCTCTCCATATCACAATTATGCGATAAAGGTTTGGAATGCCACTTCACTGCAATGTACTGCTACATCAAAGATGGCATATCCGGACTAACTTTGCTCACAGGGACTCGTAAGACTAATGTTTACATTATTGATCTTACTGCTATAGATTCTATCACTAATCTCTGTTTTGTAGCAAAGAATGTAAGTGAAAGCAGCTGGCTATGGCATAAGCGCTTAAGTCATTTAAACTTCAAGTATTTGGCTAAGCTAGGAAGGGAAAATCTTGTCAAAGGACTTCCCAAAGTAGCTGACCATCATGACAGAAAATGCGCAGCATGCCAGCTAGGTAAACAACCTAAGCAATCTTTCTCCAGCAAGATTTCCGCCTCAACTTCCAAATGTTTACAACTGCTTCACATGGACTTGTTTGGACCGGTCACCACTGCGAGCATTGGAGGAAACAAATATACTTTAGTCGTGGTGGATGACTACTCAAGATACACATGGGTCGAAATGATGATATCCAAAGATAACTGCTATGATATCTTGACTGCGCTATTTCGAAAGCTCCAAACTCAAAAAGAAGACGACATCGTGAGTGTTAGATCAGACAATGGAACTGAATTCAAGAATAACGGTGTTGCTCAATACTGCGATGACCATGGAATTGATCACAATTTCTCTGCTGCTGGAGTTCCTCAACAAAATGGCATTGTGGAAAGAAAGAATCGCACGTTGATTGAGGCTGGAAAAACAATGATAGCAGAAGCTAAGCTTCCAAAGTATTTCTGGGGAGAAGCTGTCAACACTGCTTGCTTTACTCAGAATAGATCCCTCATCAACAAAGCCTACAACAAGACTCCATATGAGCTATGGAGAGGAAGAGCGCCCAACATTGCTTTTTTCAAGATTTTTGGCTGCAAATGCTATATCCTCTACAATGGCAAAGATCATAGAGGTAAATTCGATGCCAAAGCAGATGAAGGTATTTTCGTTGGGTATGCCAAACATTCTAAAGCTTTTCATGTTTTTAATAGAACTACTCTAGTAATTGTAGGATCTGTACATGTTACTTTTGATGAGCATTCTCTCCTTGAGCCACTTTTGACTCCAAATGATTCTGATGATTCTGCTGAGAATGTTGAGACAGGTACGCAGCCTCAAACTGTACCTGCGCAGAATGTTAATCAAGAAGATCAAAACCAGAATCAAGCAAGTCCATCGCATGCGCATACACCCGATGCTGCGCCAGAAGTGACGACTCCTGATGCGCAAACTCCTCCTCCTGCGCATAATGTTTCTCCACTTCAGCAAATCACTTTTGATGATCTTGATGCTGGAACAAATGAAGTACCCATTGAAGATCTTCGTATTCTTACCACTCAACCTAACTTACCTCCCGAGGTTCGTGAAGTTAGAGATCATCCAACTTCAAACATCATTGGTGATCTCAATGTAGGGGTTCGTACTAGGAGAGCATCAAACTTTGATGATGAATATCACTCCTTTATCTCTCAAATCGAACCAAAGAAGATTGACGAAGTGCTCTAAGATTCAAGTTGGGTTACTGCTATGCAAGAAGAGCTTAACCAATTTGAGTGCTGCAAGGTTTGGACCTTAGTACCCAGACCTCATGACCAAGGAGTTATTGGTACAAAATGGATATTCAGAAACAAGATGGATGAGAATGGAAGCATCACAAGAAACAAAGCAAGGTTGGTTGCGCAAGGCTATAGGCAAGAGGAAGGAATCGACTACGATGAAACATTTGCGCCTGTAGCAAGACTTGAAGCTATAAGAATTTTCTTAGCTTATGCCTCTCACAAGAAATTCAAGCTTTATCAAATGGATGTGAAGAGCGCATTTCTCAACGGTGAACTCCAAGAGACGGTCTACGTAGCACAACCACCTGGATTTGAAGATAGCAGATTTCCAAATCATGTCTTCAAGCTTCAAAAAGCTTTGTATGGACTTAAGCAAGCTCCAAGAGCATGGTACGATACGCTATCAAAATTCCTACTAGAGAAAGGCTTCAAGCGCGGTAAAATCGATACAACTCTTTTTATTTCTAAGTATAATGATCATTCTTTACTTGTTCAAATTTATATCGATGATATTATATTTGGTTCTACTAATGAGTTACTTTGTAAGCGCTTTGAGAAGCTCATGAAAAGCAAGTTTGAAATGAGCATGATGGGAGAACTCACATTCTTCCTCGGGCTTCAAATCAAGCAATTGAATGATGGTATCTTCATAAATCAAGCCAAGTACACAAAGGACTTAATCAAGAAATTTGGACTTGAGAATGCTAAAGCATACGACACTCCAATGGCCACAGGCAACAAACTTGACAAAGACTTGAAAGGTAAGAAAGTTGATCAAGCTTTATATCGAGTTATGATTGGCTCTCTCCTTTATCTTACTGCAAGTAGGCCAGATATTATGTTTAGTGTTTGTGTCTGTGCGCGCTATCAAGAGGACCCTAGAGAAGCGCACTTAACTGCTGTTAAACGCATTATTCGTTATCTTTCTGGAACTGTTAACCTTGGACTTTGGTACACCAAAGATTCGAATTTCGATTTGCTAGGTTATTCAGACGCAGACTACGCAGCATGCACTATTGACAGGAAGAGCACAAGTGGAACTTGTCATTTCCTTGGGAATCGACTTGTTGCATGGGCAAGCAAGAAGCAAGCTGCGGTGTCCATCTCCACTAAAGAAGCTGAATACATTGCTGCTGGAAGCTGCTGCTGCCAAATCTTATGGATGAAGCAACAATTGGTGGACTATGGAATTTATAAAGCAAACTGTCCAATATTCTGCGATAATATGTCCACCATAGCTGTCTCCAACAATCCTGTCATGCATTCAAAGATAAAGCACATCGACATCAAATATCACTTTCTCAAGGACCACGTGGAAAAAGGAAACATTCATTTAGAGCACGTGGGCACAGATAATCAAATTGCTGATATCCTTACAAAAACTCTTGACGCAAAAAGATTTGTATTCCTGAGAGGAGAAATGGGTATGCTTGAACTTAGCTAACCTGTCCATATGATTTGTTAATACTAATAATCTTGTGTTTGCTTGATAAAATATTCATCATAGGTCAAGATCCATGCTTCTGCGCAACCCCTGCGCAGTACTTCATTTGCGCATACCACTAATGTTAATCTATTTTAAGAATTGATTGCGCTATTTACAGCTCTGCGCATGATTTTAACATGCGCACACTTCGTTGATCGCAGGTAAGTCTTCTATTTATTAGAAATTGCACTTAGGTCCCTGACTGAAAAGTCAACGCTTAGTTCACAAGGGTACTTGTGTAATTAAAATTTTCCCTCGCCTTATTTTTGAAATTTCTTGGGAAATTATGTTCTTGCCCCTACGCATGTCCCATTATCATTAAATGCAAACGGCCATTAATGATAGCGCCTGTTAGAGTTCCTGATCAACATTTTGTGAGGGAGTTGATATGACTGTGACCTGCCTAGACCTACTCACTCACTCGCGCGTCAGGTCTGCGCACGCGCTTTCCCTATTCGGCCACGTCACCTTGCTATCGTGAGCCTCTGCGTTTTTCACCAAATTCGCCGTCTTTCACCAAACCGCCTCGCTGACCTCATGCGCCATTTCCCTTTTTAGTATAAATCATTTTTGACTCTTTCTTTTTCTCTCTTTCCTGCTCTCTCTCTCTTTCACAAATTCATCCTCTTTCTCTCCTCTGCAACCTACCCTTCATTTCCCAATCATTTCCTTTTCTTCTCTCCTTGACTTTTCTCTCAATCTCTGCAAAACTCTTCTCTCTCTTCCCTTTTCAAAAAAACCCTAGTTTCTTTAAAATGGCTCCATGAAAATCGAAAGTTAAAGTAGTTGGTGAGGTCCATGAACCTGTTGAAGAGGTTCCTCCTCAAGAAGCTAAAACTATTGACGACATGGTAACAATTTCTGGACTTTGAACTCATTTTCTGTTTATCCGCCATTGTTATGTCTCGAGCTCTTAAAAACTCCCTTTTTCGATTTTGCTCTTATCTGTTAATCATTTTTGAAATCGTCTGTTGTTTTGCGTTCGTCTCTCTCTGATCTACCTTTGTATGTACTTTATTTCACGTTCAGTACTGTTTTCATATGTTTTCTGCAAATTTTTTTCGTTCGAAAACCTCCTAGGCAGACGAACGGTTATTCTTGATTTCTGGGCTAAATGTTTTGTTTTTGGAAATCTTGTTTTCTTAGTTGTTTTTCGTCTCTGAAATGCGGTTATTTCGATATGCTTTTTGTCCTTTTTGGTCAAACTTTGATTTTTAGTGTTCTTGATGTTCTTCGTGTTCATATTTTTATTATTCCGTGTTCATCAAGTTCTTATTTTTTTTCTTGATTTGGGTCGCCTTATATCTCTGAGTGTTTGCATTTTTGCGCATATCTTTTTCATTTGTTTCCTATGGAGATGCTGCGCATACGTGTATCTGCGCATGCGCTTCGCTCCATGCGCAATTCTTGTCTAAACTATTTCTTATTTTGCGCAGAATTTTTTCTACTTCCTACAAGGCTGGGAACTGGATCTTGCTGCGCTACACAAAGATGCTGTCGGACGCAGGATTGTTCATCTTATGGATTCTTCCGGCATCTTACCTCTCTTTACGCTGGCTCAGGACTTCTATGTCCCCTCTCTTGTAGACGAGTTCTTTGAGAACGCAGAGAGAGTCACCATGACACACAAGCAGACTCGAGAAAAGATTGATGTTATCCGCTCAGTCGTTCGGAATTATTCAGTGCGCATTGTTCCTGCGTCACTTAAAAAGCTTTGTGGATTTAAAGTTGATGATGCGCCAGAAGCCTATTCTGAAGCTAAACAAAACAAGCTTGCGCAGAAACTGGTTGGGGAACCTTCTCTGGTTAAGAAGTGGAGCGTTCATGATCGCAAGGAGTTTGGTGAGGTGATGTATCACCTTTGCACCATTATTGGCGACTCCGTAAACTGCAAAAATAGAAATAAGGGCAAGTTCATTTCCAAGCAGTGGGCTTATTGTGCTGCAGTCTATAATGGCAATGCTCTAGACTGGTCCTCTGTTCTTTTTGATGAGCTATGGGACACATCGGAGAGCTATGACAAGCGCATGGACAAGAAAGTATCCAAGTACAGAACTCACTGTAGGCTCTTATCCAAATTTCTGATGAATGTCTCTGAGCTGCGCACCTTCGTGCAAAAGCGTCGTGATCTCAAAGTCCCCTGCACCAAGACCTATTCTATCTCTCACCTCTACTCTCTGCGAAATGAAATTGGTCGCAGTGATTATCGCAAGATTTGGAACAAGGACACCAGCCCAGACAAAGAAGATTGGGTTGATAGTGATGATGATGAAGCCCCTCAACCCAAAGCAAAGAACACTGCCGCGCGGCCTTCGAAGGCCACTGCGCCTACTGAACCTGAAACTGCTGCTGCGCAGGCAAAGCGCAAAGGCAAAGGTATTGCAGAACCTACGCCAGAAAAGGTGAAGGAAATCCCAAATGTCAGATCAACTGCTGGCATTAAAATTGGATCTGATTTACCGCCACCTGCTCCCAAACCTTCAAAGAAGCGCAAAGATCCTCCTGCGCCTGCTCCCTCTCCTGCCAAAACCAAGAAAAAGCCTGCATTTACGAGACTTCCTCCTGCGGCTGCTATGGTTGAAGAAGACAGCGAGTCTCGAATGGATGAGACTGCTGCTGATGCTGCGGATGATACAGCGCAGGGGGAGCAAGATCCAAAGGCTGCTGACGCCCCTCCTGCTCCGGGTACAGGAGATAGTGATGATTGGATGGATGAAGATTTTCCCGTCTCCGGTACGCCTGCCAAGACCGCTGCTGCTGCACCTGCCATGGATCCTCCTCGAACTCCGCGCAAGAAACAGGTTGTGTGCAGCACTGCGAAAGGACAGCCAAAAGCTGCGGCTCCTCCTTGTCTTGAACCATCATCAAGTGCCTTCCAACGCCTCAATATTCCGATTGGAAATACTCAACCTGGCACCTCTGTCCTTCATGATGATTTGGACTTAGAAGATGAGGATGCGGATGAGGTTACCAAGTCTACGCAGGGCGATGATGCTGCGTAGAAAGCTCCTATTAATCCTCCTGAAGGTGAAAAGGAAGGAGATGTGCGCACAACTGATACAGATAGCAGCAGCACGCACTCATCTACGCATAGGTCTCCTGCTGCTGATCCTATTCATCTCTCTCCCAAACAACCTTCTCCAACGCACTCTCCTCCCAAAGTCTCTCCTCCTCCAGCTCAAGCTATTCCTTCCGTTCCTACAGTATCTACTTCCTCTCTATCTTCCTCCGCTGATCTACACCAAATTCTCCAGGCTCTCAATACTATTCAAGTCAACCAGGTTGCTGCGCAGTCTCAAATGACCCAGCTCATTACTGCGCAGACAGCTATCCAAGAGCAACTTGATGCGCAGCGTTTAGAAATTGCTGCCATTAAGGGGGAGAATATATCAAAGGCAAGTACCTCCGCCGGCCCCTCTGCGCAACGCGTTCCTGATGCATTAGACCAAATGGTCCTGGACTCATTGAAGTCAATAGCTGGGATGCTTGAAAACGTCTGCACCTATACCGCTATCAATGATGGGTTTATAGGACTGCTTAAGCGTCTGCGCAAGAGCTTAGCCGATGGGTTGCATGAAGGATTTGCTGGGATGGAAGCGATGATGTTAGAGAGATTGGAACAAGGTCCCGGTCATGCGCATGCCAATACACTTATTATGGAAAGTGTCAGGGAGTGCATAACTCAAGCGATGACTGATTTCGCTGATGGGTTCAACGCTAGGATGGATCAAGCCATGTTCGATATTCAAGCCAGCGTGAACACTCAGCGCCTCCACACTGACCAAAGACTCGAAGCAACGCAGGCCACCGTCATCAGCACTATTGAAGCTGCTGAGCAGTCTTATTTTAATCAGATGACGGGACATCAAGTGCAGTATAAAGCCAACTTCCTAGAGCTGCGAGAAGATAACGCAGATATGCGCAGAGGAATGGCTACCTATGTCGGTGAGGCCGTAGCGTTCAGAGAAAGATTTCAAGAACTGAAGATTGAACTTATGAATAAGTTCAACAGTCTGCAGAATGAGCTACGTGAAGCCTTGCACCGGATCAACATAGACTAAGTTCTATGTAATTTTTGTTTTTGCGCAAAGTATTTCTTTTTGTGCGCATTTTTTGTTTTTCTTATTCAAACTTGTAATCTGCAACTCTTTACATTTCAAGTTTTAATGAGAAAAATCGCATCATGTGTTTCCAAAATCTTGTTCAATTCAAACTCTTTGTTTGTGGAACAATGACTGCATTATTTCAACCCATGCGCATAATCTTAACTGTTCATATCTTTATCGCATAATGTTTAAACATTCAGTTTAAACGCATACTTAAAACTAAAACTCATATTATTTGTATGCGCTGAATGATATTTCTGTCTTTCCCTTTTTGTAAGTTAATCTTTTGGATAGACTAGAAATCTATGACATTGGCTAGTGTGTGCATTGACTTAAGGCATGATTTGCTATTCACATCTTTATGGACATGTTATTATCAAGTACAATGAATTGCCTTTGTTATAGTAGGTAATGGCATCAATCATTTAGGGGGAGATTGTTGGGTATGCTTACTTCTTAACCCTCCTATTCTTGTTAGAATTGATTGATACCATCACCTATTAATATTTTATGGACTTTAGGACCCTATGTAAGAAGTTTTATAACTTCATTTTTTAGCTTAGTCCATTTTATAGTATAGGCTTAGAACACAGGACTTGAAGCGAAAAGGAATGAAGATCCAAGTGTCAGTGGTTACTGCGCAGGACTTCGCTGCGCAGGACACCACTGCGCAGGTATATCCCGCGCATCATTCTTCCTCAGTTCAATTCATTCAGATCACCTAACTTGGAAAGCGCTTTGAAGATGTACGCTTTTAAGAGTGTTAAGGTGTGCAGAAACGACAAAACAAGCACACTTAGCAGATCCAACGGTGGAGACGCGCTCAAGAGATATATTTCAAATGAAGACAGCTGTCAACCTTCTAGAAGAAGCTTTTTGAATTTGGTCTTCATGCTCAGTCTCCAACGGCTCTATATACCTGCGCACCAATCATATTGTGCCAGGTCATCAACTTTGATTAGAGCCCCAACGGCTATAAAGGACACCTGCGCACCAATCATATCGTGCCAGCTCATCGTCCTTGCTCAGAGCTCCAACGGCTATATTCAAGCTCTCAGCTATAAATAGCCAGCTCATATTCATTTCCAAGTTGCTAGAGTTTGTGCTTTATAATATCCTTGAAGTTCTGAAGATTGCTGCTTACTATTCACAGATTCAAGATCAACCTTCAAACCTTCATACCTTCAAACTCCTGCCCAGATCCTAAGCCTTAAATCACCAGAATTCTTCGTGCTCTTCATCTCATAGATTCATAGAGCCCAGAATTTCTGAACACACACACACCTCTTGAAGCTTTGATCATTTAGACCTTTCTTCTTGAGATACACTGGTTTAGTCTAGGATTTGTTCTTCATAGATTATAGATCTTTGAGATAGTTGTGTTTCATTGTTGTATCTTGTAACTCTCTCATATAATAAGATCTCCTTTAGAAAATCCAAGACTAACCATCTTGGTATAGGACGTAGATCTTTCATTGATCGAACCTCTCCAAATAGCTTGTTCTTTAATCTCGCTATTTACTTTCTGCTAATCATTTCTGAATTACTGCTTTGTTTGATCTTATCAGATTGCTACTATTGCTGCTGTGTTTGCTATTGCTTATTGCCTTAGAACATTTTATCCAACTCTTTAAGCCAAAACTTAGCGCGTGCGTTTTTATCCTTGCGCAGCTTTTTACTGCGCAGGTGCTGCTTAAACTTCCGCTGTGCATTTCACACTCTCACTGCGCGCTATACTTAGCTTATTTGAGAACTGTGCGCATAAGACATCGATTTGCAAAAGGGTTTGAAAAGAATTTTAAAACGCTATTCACCCCCCCCCCCTCTAGCATTTTTCATACCCTTGTTGTCCCTTTGGGACCAACAGACCCAAACGCCTATGCCATAAGGTATAAAAATTTTCACTTGAAAACTTTCGCTTCTTAGATTTAGTTTCGTTATTATGGGACTCATTGATTGTTTGAGTAGTGTTAAGCAAATAAAGATTATCACTACTCGATAAAGTACTAGTACCAACAATAATAGAATTGAAATATAAATCACATTTATTATTACCAAATGAACAAGAGTAACCCTCTTTGTCCAAAACAGTGATAGATATTAAATTCCTTCTAAACGAAGGTACAATAAAAGTATTATTTAATACAAAATAATATCCTGTACTTAACAACAATCTAAAGGTTCCAATGCCTATGACTTCTACCGGGTTCCCAGCTCCCATATAGATGAATCTTTCATCCTCACTAGGTCTTTGGTAATTCAGGCAACCCTGCATAGACATACTAATGTGAGTTGTTGCACCAGAATCCAACCACCATGTATATGAAGGAATTGAAACTAAATTAGCCTCAGTACAAACAAGACCAAATGACATACCTTTCTTAGCACGCCAAGCGTGATACTTAGAGCAGTCATACTTCATGTGCGTAGGGTCCTTGCAAAAGAAGAACTTCTTTTCCTTACGATCATCAGATGATCCTTTAGGCTTCTTATTGCTTGTTACCGCAATTTCCTTCCCTCTTCTCTTAGTCCCATGAGAAGAGGTGGATGCTAAATGAGCACCTTCAATTTTAGGTTGCTTCAACATATCTTCCTCTTGAGTCACATGTGAGATTAATTCATTAATATCCCACTTGTCTTTCTGACAATTATAGGTCACCTCAAAGTGACCGAACTGAGGAGGAAGAGAAATCAACACTAAATGGACGAGAAGATCTTCCGATATCTCTAACTTAAGTCCTTTTAGTTTAGTTGATAAGTGAAGCATTTCTAAAATATACTCCCTTAAGTTCCCGGTACCCTTGTACTTCATGGAAACAAGCTTTCTTAAACAAGAACTTGTTTCCGACTTTTCGCTTTTGGCAAAGCGCCGTTCAAGGGTCTCAAGAAAGGTTTTAGCATCAACGTCCTCGGGGACACTGTTAAGAAATGCCTCCGGGACGACATTTTTCATGATCATAAGACTTACGCGATTAGAGCGTTTCCACTTCTCAGAGTTCAAGCGGTCCTCAGCTGTGCTATCTTCACTAAGAGGAAGAGGAATATGCTCCCTAAATGCGAGGTCTATGTCCATGCAGCCCAAGATCATAGTAATTTTGTTTTTCCAAGTTTTAAAGTTTGTCCCATTAAGCATCGGAATTGTGCTCATCGCAGCAGTAATAGAAGAAGCGTTAAGTAAATCTGGGAATCGAGAACAAGAATGAATACAAAACAATAATAAGTAACTACATTATGAATTAAAAGATTAATTATATCAAATGAAATCCATCAATAAAGCAATTAACATGACATCAAAACTAATCTTTGGATTGCGAATTGACTCATAAATAATTACTTTAGATGACAAGTAATTTGAACAATATTTGATTAAATGCTTAATCTTCCTTTGGGTAGTCTTAAGCATTTAATAAAATTACTAAATGTTCATTTTATATGTCATCACATGAATGCTTAAGACTTTCTTAGTATGTGGCGTTGTTCAACCTTAGTCGTTCCACCAATCCGATCGGATGGTTGAGGAGACCAGTCAAGGTTTCCAGCCTGATATAACATCGTTAGTCAAATATCAAGATCTTCTTTGGAAAATTCAAGTCATTCATATCTTAAACATTCAACACTTTAATAATTTTTCATTTAAATAACGTTAATCACTTAGGTGATAATATTATTTAAATAATGAATAAAATTATTTAAGCATATAATTAATCCAAGCTTTAAGGTTTGAAAAATGAATGTTTTGTTCAAAAAAAAAATTTGTGCAAATTCAATTCTGATTCTTCTTGCGGCACACTTTGCACGACCGTGCTAAAAATTGATGCACGACCGTGCCAAAATTATCCGACAATGCATGTTTTCACGGTACAAAGAGCACGGCCGTGCTAAAACAAAGACACGACCGTGCCAAACGAACCGGTCCGACCGGTTTAAACAAGACACCCGTCCGGACCAGCACTATTCAGACGCACCGGTTCAAGAAATGCATGCGCATGACCGTGCCAAAAAAAAAAATCTGCACTTCTTTGATTTTTGTCCAAATTTTCCAAAAGGCATTTAATAACAAGTAGATCCACATGGTATGTACTTAAAACATAAAACCATGTTATTTAAGGATAATCTTGTTTTAAATTTAATGGAATCAAGTGAGTAGATCCACATGGTATGCACAAGACATAAAACCATGTTATGAAGGGATAGTCACACTTGAATCATGGGCTTTGGACTCTAGGCCCCCTGGGCGAGATCCAAATGCCATAAAAACCCAAGGTCAGATCAAAATCCCATTTAAACCCACCACAACCCACAACCCGCCCCAGCCCCGCCCATGCCCTGCCCAGCCCATCCAACCTCATACCCGAGCCCGCCCATGCCCCAGCCCAGCCCAGCCCAGCTCACCGTTTGGATACAAAATTAAAATGTTGAGTATGGGAATTGAACCCATGACTTATTGTGAAAACTAACAATTTAACCACTACACCAACCAACTATTTGATACAAAATTTGCAATATATTCTATTACTATTGCGCCTAAATGAAACTAAGTGAAGAAAAAACAAGATTCTAAATCAATTAATAAAATTTTTGATTATTCCCAAAACATCAACTTTTTGTTAAAAAAAAAAAATGAAAAACAAGATTTAAAAAAATATAAAGTATTTAAATATTTTATTAGAAAAAAATATAAAAGATCCAAAGATAAATTAAATTATAATTTTGTGCAATATCGAATTTTAATTTTAATTTTTTTTACTAGCACCCTCCAGTAAACTATTTATATAAAATGACACTATTTAAGTCTTTATTACCAAATTGTCATTATTTGCACTTATACGACCTTTTGAGAGACTCATGAGTCTGCTATGAGACCTTGTAAATAGACCCTCATAAGTCTTATATGAGACTTTTTTTACATGTCTCATAAGAATTTACAAAGACTTTGATACAAATTATAAGACCTAAAAAATGCACTTATGAGACCTTTGAGAGACTCATGAGACTGCTATGAGACCTTGTAAATAGACCCTCATAAGTCTTATATGAGACTTTTTTACATGTCTCATAAGAATTTACAAAGACTTTGATACAAATTATAAGACTTAAAAAATGCACTTATGAGACATTTGAGAGACTCATGAGTCTGCTATGAGACCTTGTAAATAGACTTATGAGTCTGGTATGAGACAATTTACATGTCTCATAAGAATTTACAAGGCTTTGATACAAATTATAAGACTTTAAAAATCACTTATGAGACCTTTTAAGAGACTCATGAGTCTGATATGTGACCTTTGTAAATGGCTCTCATGAGTCTGATATGAGACAATTTACATGTTTAATAATAATTTACAAGACTTTGATACAAATTATAAGACCTAATAAATCATTTTTTTTAATGTAAAATGATATTTATTTTACAAATTTAATGTTTTTGTGAATAATCAAGAATTTCATTAATTGATTGGAAAGATTTAATTTATATCATTTATTTTGGCCAGAATGATACTTCTAATATTAAATGTTGAGAAACATTAAATAAGATGTTCTGTGGTTCAGTGGTTAAGTCACACTTTCCCCTTGGAGATCATGAGTTCGAAACCTTATGGCAACTTTTTTGTTTTTCATTTACAATGGCGGGTCTGGGCGGGTCTGGAGCGGGTTGCTGGGGTCCGAATCCACTTAGGCTGGGGGAATCGGGTTGGGCGGGCCTGAGTGATGGGGTTTGGGGGGGGGGGGGTTTATGGCATTTTGATTTCAAATTTGGGGTTAGTTGGAATTTTGCATCTCGCCTAGGGTTTTATGGAATAAGAATCTGAGAGGAGGGGCCTTGTGGAATTTTTCCTTGAATCATTGAGTTTTAATGAACAAAACTTTCAAACCATTTTTCTTAATTTTAGATGAAGATCATTAGTACTTTATAAGAGTCCCTATTCAACATCAAAACCTTATGATTCAACAGGGAAAATGAATCAAAGTAAAGCATGAAAGCTTTCTTTAAAGAACTCAACTCAAACTAAAAATGAGCGGGGCTCTGATACCAATTGTTGGAACAATATTATACCCCTGAATGCCACACTCATATTTAGTAAAAGATTGAGGAAGAGATGAAGCGGAAGCGTTAGGAATATACCTGTTGAATCCATAGCAATAACTTGAAGGGAGAACTTAAGATGAAGAAGAATATGTAGGAAAATGATCTTCTAAATGATAATGTCTCTTAAACTCACAATGTCTTCTTAGCAATAATGAAGATTATTTAGTATGAGAGAATAAGAAATCAAGTAGTCTCTAGGGTTGATGGAAGACCTTTTATATAGGAGACAAGGTGACATTTCACTTAGGGACCACACCCTTTCAAGCTATCCTTTCAAGCTTGATGATGTTGTATTACCCTTTTGTCCATCACAATTAGATAATTATACATCAAAAGGAATTCTACACATTTTATTATTGTTGACTATACTTTATATTAATATTATAGACATGATTTTATTTATGGAAGTGCTAAATAATTTGTGTTGCAAGCCATAGTGATCTAACAAGCTGCTCGCCACCTGCTTTTCCCATAATCATTCCTTGGCTAATTTATATCCAAAATCAAATCCTTATCTGCCTCCTAAACATCATTCTTGGCTAATTTAACTCTTTTTGAAGAGATGAAAAAAAAAAAAAAAAACTTGAAGTCAACTGTGTTTATTGTGTTAGTTTCGTTTATTTTTTTCCCTTTTTAAAGCCTTTTATCATCTTGTGCATTTGTTACAGTACTGGTAACGGCTGCAATAATTTTTTAGGGGTGGATTGGTAGGTATACCGAGTGTATTTTGCTTGTACCGTGTACCAACCAAGTATGATTTGGTATACAAAAATATGTACCAGTACCAACCACAAAAGTCGGTATACCAAATGTAAATGAAGACAAAAAAAAACTATGCATTTTTTCTTGTTAGACTTTCTTATCTAGTATAAAAAAAAAACACATTATAACATTAAATAGAACTCAAATACAAACCATAAAGTCTTGAAACTAAAGAAAAGTAGAACAATTGAACTCTTGCAAACTAAACAATACAGTAACTTTAAATAATATTCACCACGACTCCAAATCCAAAATATCACAATAAGGCAGTTTGAATTTTTTTCCTAAATCTTAATAAAGCAACTTAAGGTTAGAAAAAGGAAATTAATGTTTGATACTCCATTCGTCCCCAAATAATTTGAGTTTTAGAACAAGTATTAGAAAAAACAATCAATAAATATCAAATAGACCAAACTACCCTTTGAATATTTCAAGTACCTAGACAATTAGACGGAGTATTATATATGTGTGTGTGCGCGTGTTTATATATATATATATATATATATATATATATATATATATATATATATACTCCCTCCGTCCCACTTGAATTAGGAATTTTGGTCAAGTAATTTATACTTTGACCAACAATTTGAAGAAAAATAATTATCTTAATGAAAATCTGAAAACGGTTATTTAGTTTATTATTAATCGTGAACAATAACAATTTTCAAATTTTTATTAGCATTACTATTTTTCTTCAAATTATTGGTCAAAGTATTATTTGCTTGACCAAGAATCCTAATTCGAACGAGACGGAGGGAATATATATATTTATTTATTTATATTTATATATATAAAGTTGGTACATGATATACCAACCAAAGTCAATATTGTATACCGTGTACCAACCAATTAGACAAAAAATGGTACGGTACTACCTACCAAAAAGTTCGGTATACCGACTTCTTTATACCAATTGTAATTGATACGGTTGGTATACGGGTTGGTTGGTACGGACGACTACAATTTGCCACCCGTATAATTTTTTGCTTTACCATTTTCGTTCTCTTACTTGCTAAACAAGGGCAAGCTGTCCTTTTGTGTTAAACAAAGTCGAAAAGGGTATATAATGAATATCATAAATAAAAGCGAGGAAATATCCAAAAATAACAAAAAAAAATTACGATTCTAAGAAATTTTAAGTTATTCAGTTCTCACCTTATATTTCCTCCGTCCCAAAATAATCTCGTTTCTCCATTTTGTTTGTCTCAAAAATTATTCTAATTTTCAAAATTAAAGCTTTAAAATCACTAAATTTCCAATGCGTATAATGTAACCTTAAAATTTTCGGACTATCATTTGGGACAGAGGGAGTGTAAGACTAACAATATTTGTGAAAGACATCTCAATCGTATTGATAGTACTGTAGAGTATTTATACAAGATGTTACTTGGAGAATAAGTAAAAGGAGTCTTACCTATAATTAAACCCTAATACAACAGGAAACGCAATATACATATTGAATTTGAAATAGGAAACTAAATATGAGAGTCTTCTTATTTATATCTAACATGCCCCTGTGATGGACGATTGGTGAGTGAGACCAATCTCCGACATTAAAAATTGAAATCGTGCTCGTGCTAGGGGCTTGATGAGTCCATCCGCCAACTGATCATTACAGGAGACAAAAGTTACCCACAAATATTGATCTTAAACCTTTTCACGAACAAAATGATAGTCTAGGCCAAAATGTTTCATCCCAGAATGAAACCTAGGATTAGCAGCGACATAGGTATCCCCCATGTTATAGGTATCCCCCATGTTATCACAGTAGAGAACAGGTGTAGTCGTGGACGGAGTTATTAATTCAGACAATAAATTTTGTACCCAGACAACCTCTGCTGCAGTACCAGCAACAACTTTGTTTTCAGCTTCAGTGGAAGATCGAACAAGAGTTCTTTGCTTCCGAGAAGATCAAGAGATAGGATTTTTGCCCAGAAAAACAACATAGCCACTAGTAGATACATAGGTATATACATAGGTATCCAAGACACATGCCTAGTCGGCATCAGTAAACGCATGTAAGGTGAGAGGGGAGTCCCGGCAAATGAGCAGACCAAGTGATGATGTCCCTACTAGATAACGCAGGACACATTTTAGTGTTGCCCAATGATCCTCAGTTGGTTTGGGCATAAATTGAGACAGATGATTGACAGCAAATGATAAGTCATGGCGAGTTAAGGCCATATATTGTAAGCTTCCCACTAAAGGTCGAAATTCAGATGAATCTGAGAGAGGGTACCCTTGTGCACCGACCGAGAGTGATGGTTGCGGAGCCATAGGTGTGGGTACTGGTTTCGATTCGGTCATATGAGAGCGAGAAAAGAGATCTTGAATGTACTTTTGTTGGCTCAGATCAGAAGTCTTTGGGGATGAGGGAGAAGCTCTACTCCAAGAAAATAGGAGAGTGAACCAAGATCTTTAAGAGAAAACGGGGAGGAGGAGATGGATATGAAGGTGTGAGAAGATGGGGATTAGAACCAGTAATGATTATATCATCGGCATGAACAAGTAGATACATGTAATACTTTTACATGTATCATGATAAATTGAACCAATTGTAATTTATTATTTGAAAACATATGGATATACTATTATACAAGTAAACGTAACCGTTTTACAATGTTATTATACAAGTAAAATGTAACATTCATTTATAGAAATTGTTACTTTCTTATTTTTACAATGTTACTAAAACAAGTGTTTTTAGTTTTAAAGTGTAAAGAGTTGAATTATTACTTTTCTAATATGTATGACAATTATGTATTAACACTGTAAGCAACACGTTTGTTACATTTTTGTTATAATAAGTATTACTTTTGAGTTTTGACAAGCAAAGAAAATACAAAAAAAAAACATTGTATACAAACTATTACATATAAGTACCACGTTTGTTACATTTAGTTATAACAAGTATTACTTTTGACAAACAAAAAAAACATCAAAATAATAATATTAAAAATAGAATTATTTTTTTTGCCCTCGGATCATGGGTCCGGATTGTGGGTTTTGGTGTTCTCATTTAAATTTTTGTCAACAAAATAACATGTAACATCCTAAATTGGGGCTCGGACTTGAGCGCCGATCGCGGACGTTCAAATCGGATGGAGTTCAGCAACGGGTTTTTAGTGTTTGGATCAGAGTTGGATTAGGTCTATCCAACCCGATCCCGACCCGACCCATTGACCAATTCTCAGCCAAAAAAATAACCGCATTTGAAATTTGAGCGGGGCAATGCTAGGGGCACAAAAGAAGTTTACAAAGTGAGGTGGCGATATTTTATTGGTTGCAACGATTGTGGACCCGGCACACTCTAATAAAAACACCAATAGAATTTTGACACATCATTTTGTAGCATTTTTTTGTGACTTTATATTTACCTTTCGAGCATTCCAAACCCATAGTAATTTCGTCAAACGGCTAGGACAAGTCAGTAACGGCAGCCCACCCTAAAAATTTTGAAATACCCATACACCTAATCCTAGAGCGGCATTTTTTTTTTCAAAATTTGGTGTGCAAAAGGGGAATGAAATTGAAAGAAGAATCCTACAACGGTCCGTGACGTTGGATTGAATTAATGATAACCACTGCAATTAATGGATCCGTATGCTCTTAAATCCTCATCCACATAGCCGTTGTTCATAGCAAAGTGAGTGCTCCTGTGAATTCTGTGTCTGGTTTACTGTGTTTCATGGATCGAAGCTCTAAAATGGCGTCGAAGTTGAAGGCAAATCGAAATCTCCCAATTGAAATCGAAGCAGACATACTTTCGAGGCTACCAGTTAAAACCCTAATCAGATTCAGAGCTGTTCGCAAATCATGGTACTCTCTTATCTCCAGTTTTTATTTTGTCAATTTGCATCGTCTTCAGAATCAAAAGGATAATCTCCTTGTAATTCAGGATAATGACATCGTAATTGCTGATACTTTTTCGAATGAGCTGTCAATCTTTGGAAGGCCTTATCCTTATCCTTATGAGTACGATCTTGTTGATTCTTGTAATGGTTTAGTTTGTGTTTATGGTCAAAGTTACTCCCCTGAAAACATAAGCGGCGAAGATTGTGATACGGCATGTATCAGTTTGTGGAATCCAGCCTTGAGTATTTGTAAGACTATTCGTCATGAACGAATGAGCATGAAAAGGTACGATCTTAAGTTATGTGTTGGATTTGGGTTTCACAACCAAACTAATGATTACATGGTCATTAGTTTTACCAATGATCTCATTGAGTGTAGAATAAAAGGGGTCGAAATTTACTCGTTGAGTTCAGATTCATGGAGGAGCGTTAATGGTGCTGCAGATTCACTGAACAAGTACTCAAATAGTGTGCAATTTGGTGTCTATGTTAGTGATGCGTCATTAATCCCTAGTTTCTATGGAGCTTATTGTTGGCTTGCTGAGGCTAATGTAGAAAATAACTATGAAGCTAGGATAATTTCTTTCGACATGGGAGATGAGGTATTTAAGGAGTTCATGCTTCCTCCTACTGTGTACCAAGGAAACAAGTATATCGATGAGTTAAAGGTTTTTAATTATAAGGACTCACTGGGCGTGTTAGAAATGGCTGAGAATATTGTGATTCCTCCTTCTATGTGCTGTTATGTTTGGTTGATGAAGGAATACAGCAAGCCAGAGTCTTGGACAAAGCTATATAAGTTTGAGCCATGTCGCTTTTTTGATTTATTCTTGTTGGGAGTTACCCAAGAAACCGAACTGGTCTTGATGACACGTGGTCTTAATGAAGTGCATGTGCTCGACGTTGATAAATTGGAAATAAACACCAGTTCCACCAAGGATATTGATATTTTGGAAAGGGCATTTCGCGTTATTCCTTTCTCAGAGAGTTTAGTGTTGCTGAATTCAAATAATTAGAACAAAAAAGATCTCACAGCAAGTGTCCGCAATCTACTTTCATTGATGGTATAACCATCTATTCAAAGGTTCGAGATTTAATCAATTTGCGTAAATTTATTTCTGTATTGAGTTCAGATAAATTTCCCTTGTTACAGAAGCACATTTAAGGTTTTAATAGAATGTTCTTGTTTCCTTGTTTAATATAATATTCTGTATTTCTAAATTCACATTAGTAATCAAAGTTTTCTTGGTATATGAGATTGTGGTTTATTTGTCACGGGGTTAAGGATCGAGCAATGGTGGATTTGTCATTTTACCTCTCTATTACTTCTTTAATATAATTTAGTTTCCATTTACTTTTGACTTGCACTTTGTTTACGTTTCATAGACCGTTTGCATTCGTCCATCACAATTTACTTTGTTTTTCATGATGATCAGTGTTGGATCAGATTCGATTCGATTCGATTCAGACTGTTTTTTTAATGATTGATCAAATGTTCTATATGGACGTTGAACGGAAATTGTGTATCAGCCTGCCTGGGTTGTCGTACTTCTTTCTCATTTGAGTAAGCTTTGAGTTTTTATACTCTTTTGCATTTCAGGAAGATGGAAGGAAAGTTGTTATGGAGAAATCTCTCCTGTATTACCTTAAAAGACTCTGAGTTGAAGTTTTGACCGGTTGATTATTATACCTAGACTCCTCTGTTTTATTCTTATGGTTTATAGAAAATCAGCTTATTGTCTATGAGAAGATTCACAAAGAACCTATACCATTTGATAGCGGAATCTCGAATCTAAAGTTGGATAGTTTCATTCGATATGGGAGATGAGGTATTTAAAAAGATCACACTTCCTTCTACTGAGTCCCAAGGAAAAACTAGTATCGGTTATTTAACGCTTTGTAATTTGACGGACTCACTGGCTATGCTAGAAATACTTGGGCATACTATGAATGTTCGTTCTTGGTTTTTTTTTTACGTGTGGGCGATGAAGGAATACAGAATGCCCGAGTTTTGGGCTAAGCTATATAAATTTGAGGAATGTACATTCACGATTGTAAGAGTTATGGGAATTGCCTTAGAAACCGAACTAGTTTTGAAGACTCAATATTTGCAGGGTTATTGTGAAGTGAATGTGGTCGACGTTGATATATTGCAAGTAAATACCAGCTCCACCAAGGAGGATATTAGCATTTTGAAGAAGGCGAGCCGCTTTAGTTCTTTCTCCGAGAGCTTGGTGTTACTTGATACATTAAAGTTATAATAGAATCTTCATGCTTCCTTATTTAATAGCTAAGATTTAGATTTACACTAGTAGTGATCAAAGATTTTTGTTTATGAGTTTTAATTGCGTGTTATTTAGTTTAAATTTACATTAGTGATTAAAGATTTTATGTTTATGAGTTTTTCGTTTATTATGTCAGGGGGTTAAGGATCAAACAACAATGGCAGAATTGTCGTTTCCCTCCCGATGGCTTCTTAAACATAATTTAGTTTCCATTTATGTTTGACTTCCATTTTTTCTTGCACTTCATGAATCCCTTTTCATTAGCATTCGTCTGTCTCAACTTAGATTTGTTTTTCATGATCAATGTTGGATTAGGTTACATCAGATTTATTTTTGATGCTGATTGATGCAAAGTTCTATCTAATGTGGCATCTGTTACGGATAACATAAGTGTTACTCTCTCCATCTCAGAATGATTGTCCAAAAAAAAATTCGTTTGCTCATGATCAAGAGCAAATTTGAATATTATTGGACATATATTTTGAGACAAAAGAGGTAGTACTTGAATATGATTTTCTTTGTTCCGAAAAGTTGGGTTTTGTAAAGGTTGACTTTGAAATCATGTGGGAAAATGTTCATCTATTTGCTGCAGTTTACTTAAGATTAGCTGTATGTGGACTATCTGTAGGATGGGGTTGTTGGGGGAAACAATTTTGGTTTCTGATTATCTGAAATCCGTGTTTCATCATAAGACTACCCCTGCTTTTGCCAGTATCATTCTTGGCTAATCTATATCGAGGAAGTCTTGAGACGGTTACACACATGAGACGGATCTTGACAAGAGAGAAGATGGGCTTGCCCCGCCCCGGACAATCATTTCCTCTCTCTCTCGATGACATCCGTCTCACGTGTGAGACCGCCTCACACAAATTTTTGTCATCTATATCCAAAATCAAATCCTTATCTGAGTCTTAAACATCATTCAGTTTTACCATATCCCTCGTTTATTTGTCGACAATCAGTGTTCTTCCAGTGACCACTTCAGTTTTGGAGTAACATTCTTCTTCCTCTCTTTTTATTCATTGATCACTTTGAAAGATGATGATATTTCTGGATTTTTCGCCAATATGTAATACTTCATATATATTATGTACCTCACAAATGTAGAGCATTTTCATAAAAGCTTCAAAATTCAATTTAACCCGATATCAATTTCAATTAAATACCAAATCAAAACTACAGTATAATCTTTCCATTTTCAAGTAAAATAACCAAATTACATATGATCCATTCCCTTCCATTCATTTATACACAGGATTCCATTCATTTTCACACAAGAAAGACAAAAATTTGTGTGTATGGTATAGTACACCCTACATCAAATATGAAGCGAAAATATGAGTACGCTATTTTGAAGATTGATTTAGCGCATTGTGAGACTTAACTTTGCGCTATGTTGACGCTGAAGATAAGGGTTTGGCGTGCCGTTGGAGTTGCTCTTAGTGTGCTTGTTTATGACCTTATGGGTAAAAAAATAGTACGCCCTATATGTCCACTCTTTCATTTGCACGGAGATTAAGAAATAATAAAAGTGATGTGAGTGTTGGGATAATAAAAGTAAGTAGGAAAGAGAATGTGAGTTGGAGAAATAGTAAATATTATTTTCCATTTTCGGAAATGGATATATACTCTGGGACAGACTAAAAAGGAAATGTGGACATGTACTCTGGGAGTAGTAAAAACGAAACTGATAGTTTAGTGAAACTGCGCTTCTAAAATCTATTTTCACTATCTAAAACTTTTTTTTTCTAACGATGGCCACGTCAGGCGAGGAGGGGGATCGAACTATAACGATCACCGAGGGTAAGATGATGTCTAGGCCACTCTGTAGACAAACTTTTCTCATAAGAACGCTGATAGATTTTTATTTCAAAAATTAGGAAGACGGCAGGCCAACCCTAGAAAAATTTGAAGAACCCTAAAACCCATACACCTAAACCTAAAGCAGCATTTTATTTTTCAAAAATCATACTAATAAGGAATAAATCTGATCACGCAAAAAATGTGATCAAGGCCGGAACGGCGGTTTGGATACCCAGAATGCTAGTTAAGACCTGCAAAATGAACACCGTGAGCTTAGCCGGGGTTGCACCGGCGAAGACCCTCCGGCGTGAGAGTAAATTAGTCTGCTCAAGAATGAAATGTTGAGAGTAAAAATGAATGAGAGAATCAACCTGCGAAATAGATGATGGACTCTCTTCTTATAGGAGGCTGGCCTTCTCTCCAAGTTATGGATAGGATGAGGTCAGCTTTGTCCTTGTGTGAAGTCACTCAAGTCATCCTTATCCATAGTAGGGTTTCGAGTTGGGGACTGAAGCCCAACTAGCCTTAGTGGGCCGGGCCCAAGCAGAAGGGAGCGGTGGGCTCTTCTAGAAACCTCGACTGGTTGGTCGTCACGAGCTGGACCAACGACCTAATTGACTGGGTAACTTCCTTGTCCGTAGGTCGGTGCTACTAGCTCGGCGCATTACACGAGCTGGAACGGCTTGATAGGCGAGCTGGTCTTTGAATACTTCTAACAGATTCTACTTGACCTCCATCCCAGATCGGTGGACGAGTTGGGCTCAAGCGTTAGGCCCATCCGTGGGCCAGCCCTGACTATGCCCGGTCAACCTCATAGGCGGCCTGTAAGGGTAATTCCTTTCAAAATCATTTGCAGAAGATGAATGAAATTGAAAGAAGAATCCTACAGCGATGGATGACGGTGGATTGAATTAGGGATAATCTCTGGTTTACTGTGTTTCATGGATCGAAGCTCTAAAATGGCGTCGAAGTTGAAGGTAAATCGAAATCTCCCAATTGAAATCGAATCAAACATACTTTCGAGGTTACCAGTTAAAACCCTAGTCAGATTCAGATCTGTTCAGAAATCATGGTACTCTCTTATCTCCGATTCTTATTTTGTCACCTTGCATCGTCTTCAAAATCAAATGGATAATCTCCTTGTAATTCAGAAAGATGGAGATGACATCCTAGTTGCTGATACTTGTTCGAATGAGCACTCCCTCTTTGAAAAGCCTTATCCTCATACTTATAATTACAATGTTGTTGATTCTTGTAATGGTTTAGTTTGTGTTTACGGTCAAAGTTTTAAAAACATAAACGGCGACGGCAAATATGATATGGCATGTATCAGTTTGTGGAATCCAGCATTGAGAATCAGTAAGATGATTCGACAAAAACAAATGAGCATGAAAAGGTACGATCTTAATTTTTGTGTTGGATTTGGGTTTCACAACCAAACTAATGATTACAAGGTCATTAGTTTTGTCAATGATCTCATGACGTCTAGAATAAAAGAAGTCGAAATTTACTCGTTGAGTTCAGATTCTTGGAGAAAAGTTAATGGTCCAGCAGATTCATTGAACAACTACTTAAGTTGTGAGCGATTTGGAGTATATGTTAGTGATGCTGCATTAATCCCTAGTTTCCATGGAGCTTATTGTTGGCTTGCTGAGGTTTATGTAGAAGAAGATGACCATGAAGAAGATAGGATAATTTCATTTGATATGGGAGATGAGGTATTCAAAGAGATCATGCTTCCTCATACTGTGTCCCAAGTAAATAGCGCTAATCATGATTTAAGTCTTTTTAATTATAAGGACTCACTGGGTATGTTAGAAATAGTTGAGAATACTACGATTGTTGATTCAACGCTCTGTTATGTCTGGGTGATGAAGGAATACAGCGAGGCCAAGTCTTGGACCAAGCTATATAAGTTTGAGCAATGTCCACTTTACGTAATAAAGTTGTTGGGAGTTGCCCTAGAAACCGAACTGGTTTTGATGATGGATGATTTTGGTCGTAATGAAGTGCATGTGCTTGACTTTGATAAATTGGAAATAAACACCAGTTCCACCAAGGATATTAGTATTTTGCAAAGTGCATGGCGCGTTATTTCTTTCAGAGAGAGTTTAGTGTTACTTAATTCAAACTATTAGAACAAAAAAGATCTCATAGCAATTGTCTGCAATGTTCCTTCGTTGTTCAATGGTTTGAGATCTAATCAGTTTGTGTAAATTTATTTCTGTATTGAGTTCAGATGATTTTCTTTGTTACCGAAGCACATTTAAGGTTTTAATAGTATCTTCACGTTTCCCTTATTAATATCATGTTCTATATTTTGAAATTCACATTAGTAATTAAAGATATTTTGTATTTGAGGTTGTGGTCTATTTGTCGAGGGGTCAAGGATCGAATAACTGTGGATTTGTCATTTTCCCTCTGTATTACTTCTTTAACATAATCTTGTTTCCATTTACAGTTGACTTCCACTTTGTTTACGTTACATAGGCCGCTTCTCATTTTCATTCGTGATTCGTCTATCTCGATTCAGTTCTGTTATTCATGATCAATGTTGGACAGATTTGATTGGAGTTTTTTTTTTTTTTTGAATGATTTATCAAATGTTCTATCTAACTTGGGTAACCTTGAAAGGCTGCTATTTGTGTGTTGTAGTTTTAACCAGTTAGTTAGTATACCAAGACCTTGCACAGTTGCCAACCTCTTGTAGTAGGCTGCTCTGTTAAATTCTTGGGGTTAATATTCTTCCTGATAATCTTATTTTCTACGAGAGTGAAGATTCAGCTAGTTAAACAACTGAAGTTGCTTTAAGCTAAATAGCTCAGCAGAACCGCGTATTGATAAGTTGGATTATGGTAAACTGAAGATACTCGCATCGTATAAATGTTATCTACTTGCTAAAATGGTCGGTGTTTATACGTTATGTTGTTATCAGCATTGGTCTTTTGGTCCACAAGTATGAGAGGAAAGTCGGATAGATTCTTTCCATTTATTTAAAGCATAGCATGCTATATGAATAAGCTTGCATCCGGTAGATCCTTCTCACACCCTTCGGTTGGAGACTCATTTCATGCATTCCTCTGTTCTGTAGTTGTTTGTTAAAGAATAGTTGGTGTTTACTCCTGTAATACCCGGTTAGAGGGAGTATTTTATCTTATTTTAAAATTCTTTTTTTTCATTTTGGGCTCAATTAATTAAGTTGGTGTTGGACTAAAATCCGGGCCCAAATAAATTAAAACCCATTAGGATTTTGAAATCATTTTTAATTAGGGAAATTAGGAACCCTAAAATATATATACACTTACCCTAGCCTAATTATCTCTACCGCAAAGAAAAATAAAAAGGAGAGATCGGGAGAGAGCTGCTGCGGAAGAGAGAGAGAGAGAACCGCAGAGAAGAAAAAAAAGAAGGAAGAAGAAAAGAGAAAGGAAATCAGATTAAGGTAAACATCCTACGCTCTAGTTTTCGAATCCTTCGTGCTATTTTTGGTTTAGTGATTTGGGGGGGGGGGGGTATTGAACTAGAACCCTAACCCTAAAATATGAACTAGGGTTTATGAAAGTGAGATTTAAAAGTGATATTGATGGGTTAAGGATTAGTGTGTGTGTGTGCGAATATTGCCAGGTGTGTGTGTGGATGGGCTGCGTGTGTGTGTGCATGGGCAGTGTGTGTGTGTGTGTTAGTGTGTGCGTGTGTGTGTGTTAACAGTAAGGTGTGTGTGTGTGTTTGTGTGTGCGTGTGTGTGTGTTAACAGTAAGGTGTGCGTGTGTACAGTGTGTGTGCTGTGGGGGGTGTGTTCAGTGTGTGTGCTGTGGGGGTGTGTACAGTGTGTGTGCTGTGGGGGGTGTGTTCAGTGTGTGTGCGTTGCTGTGAATAGTATTTTGAAGCTGTGAACAGTAACTTATGAGGCTGTGAATAGTGTTTTGATGTGGGTAATTAAACAATAAAAACACGATGTGGAGAATGGAATTAATGTAACCCTAGGGATATTTTAGTAATCCGAAAGGGGTATTTTGGGAATACCAATAATGGATAGGACGAACCCTAACCAAGAGTTTAAGATGATGAACTCGTGAAGTTAAAGAAGTAAAATAAAGCCTAATGGGGACGGAGAATTAAAGTAATTCGTGTTCCTAAGAAAGATGTGTTTGTGTGTTTGTAGATTTTGCACGTGAATTTGCTAAGCGAAGACTGCAAGGCTAAGGTAAGGGATTACGATCCTTAGTTCTTGATGTCTCTATCCTTTAATGTAGGATTCCTATATATTCTTTCATGAGTAGTTACCTAGTGGCGGTAACATTTGAATTCTTAAAAGTTGTGAACGCCTTTTGAATGTTCCTACCCCTTGACATGTTTTAAATCAATGGGTACCAAAACATATCTTTGAAATTGTATGGTGTTCTCGTACCTTGAACACTAAGTTGAAACCTTGCTATATCTTAATGTGGTATAGACATTCGCTTACTTTGCTATATCTTAATGTGGTATAGACATTCGCTTACTTCGTTATATCTCAATGTGGTATAGACGGACTAAGTAGGTTAATCTAGTTTGAAATGAAAAAGAACTAGACTTTGGTACTGCTTAAATGAAGTAGTTGATTATCATGATAAATCTTACCTAAATGCCCTGATCAGGCATTGCACCTGAAATTGTGACGATATCTTGGAATTGACGGACTTGAAAGTAAATGCCACCCTTCTTTTGAAAAATGTTATTGTTAACTGTTTGAATCTTAGCGGTTAACTCAATATTTAAATGAAAGCTCATCCTTGAAAATACTATCATTGTTTCGTTCTTCCGGTCATCTCTCCTTAGAACCCGGAGAGATCCCGTATGAACTTACTGAGCATTGTTCGCTCACCCCTTCCATAATATTTGCTCTCCAGGATATAAATAGGGGAGGTCTCGATGGACAAAAGAGGAGTTGTTAAGGTGATGATGAAGACCTTGACGATGAAGATTTGAAGGAAGTCTTTTAGTAGTAGTTAGAAAGAACTATTTATGGATGTTTATTTAAATGATTGTTATAATTAGCCGTAGGAGTTTTGAAAGACAATTAATTCGCTTCCGTTACTTATTTTGAATAATGGTTAGAGAAACTAGCCGTTGATGTTTGAATTATTGTTTAAGACCGTTGTTTTCCCGCGTGTGGGGACGGGTTTTATTAAAGGATATTATATTATATTATACTACTCCGAAATTCGGGGTGTTACAGTTGGTAATCAGAGCTCCGGTTTAGGTTTACATGGGAGACTATAGAAAGAAGTTAAGACTATGAGGATAAATAGTACTTAACATAGATTGGGCTTTAGAACTCTGATAAGGAAGATAGTACTTTTGAGGAAACTTTCTAAATTGGGAAACTTACCTTTTGAGGAAACTTTCTAAATTAGGAAACTTTCTAAATTAGGAAACTTTCTAAATTGAGGAACTTTCCAAATAAGGAAACTTACTATTTTGGGAAAGAACCTAAGATAGGAAACGTCCTTTTTATGTCCTTCTTTTATATGCTTAAGATGACGGTTATTTGACTTTAAGTATGTGATTCTAACGTTGATTGTGTCCAAATTATAGGAAATGGACGGACTTAAGGACAAAATGATGAAGAATTTGAGGCATAAGACGCCGAAGGAAAGGGCAGCTCTGAGGCATGCATGGACTGTCAGAAAGCTCAAGAAGCAGCTTAAACATGAAGAGAAGAAAACAGACGCTACATTTGAGCGATGGATGTATACTAGGGAAAGGTGGCATAAAGCGGTAGATGAAGTGGAGAAGCTAAAAGAGGCTGTGAATAAGCAGGATGTGTATGAAGCCTCGATAAGGGAAGAATATTACAGAAATTACTACAAAGTCCCAGAACTTGAGGAAGCACCCAATGTGGGGGAAATGGGAGCCAATGAGGAGAAAGAGGAACTAGAAGAGGAAGAAGCGGTAGAGATAGAGGTCATAGTGGAGGGCAACGAAGCTGCCCCAATTGTGATCGAAGATGAGGAAGAACTGGAGGAAGCACCGGTTCGTAGGCCGAGAGGAAGGCCAAGAGGTTCAAAGAGTGCACCAAGGGTCCCTAGTGGAAGACCTAGGGGAAGGCCTAGGAAGAATGTAGGCCGTGATTGAGGAACGAAATTTAGAGTTATTATATTCTTAGTATTAAATAGCTAGTTTAGTCAGTTGGATTCTTTTAGTAGAACTCTCGTTTTGTTTGGATTCCAAAATTCTTTTAATAAAATTATTGAAGTTATTCTAGCATATAGTCTTGTCAATTGTTTTGTTTTGAAATTGTGGCAAACGAACTAATTAAAACAAGAAATAGTGGTCAAATGGAAAGATCATGAATGAAATTGGCTTAGTGAAACAGCCAAGTGAAAGTTAGTTTCGGTCAGAGTAGAATGATTGAAACAAGCATAAGCGGCCTAATGAAATGGCCAAGGCAAAGAAGTACCAAAGAAATCTTTTGAAATGAATGTATGATTGGTCGGGGAAGACGGCCAAATATAACCGAAAGTATGGTCTAGTGAAATGACCTATGAAAGTAAATCAAGATTCATAGAAAGAAATAATAAAGATAGGGGTATAATGAGACCCAAGAAATGTAGTAAAATTTACTATAATAATAAAGCGTTGGCTTAGTAAACGGCCATAGGTCTAAGTGAATGACCTTTATTTAAATAACAAGCCTAGTAAGGCGACCTCAGTGTATGTTGTGAAAGTAAAAGTATAAAGTACGCGAGAGCGTGTAAAACGTTTTGTATTCGCAGTATTAATAGATATCCTGTTATCCTCAGATGTCGAGGAACAACAGAAGGAGCAATGCCGGAAACGATGGTGGACAAGATCCCAACATGACTAATTTACTACAGACATTAGCTCAGACAATGGCTGGAATCGGCCAAGTAGTGCAAGGATTGGCAGCTCAGCAGCAGCAACCACAACCTCAACCAGTGACACAGAGAGATCCTCTTGAGTCATTTCAGAAAAGAAACCCAGAATCATTCTCTGGAGAGCCAAAAGATAAGCCAGAGGATTGGATAAAAGACATGGAGAAGATTTTTGAGACGTTGACTTGCACAACGGAACAACGGGTGGTATTTGCAACGTTCATGTTTAAAGGAAAGGCTCTTAAATGGTGGGAAGCCGAAAAGAGAGCATCAGCTGCGCGTGGAGATGAGGCCTTCACGTGGAACAGGTTTAAGACGGTGTTTTATGAGAAGTATTACCCCGCAAGTGTCCGCAATGAGAAGGTAGCGGAGTTCCTGATGCTGACTCAGGGTAGCATGACCGTAGATGATTACTGCGCGAAGTTCACAGAGCTGCTGGAATTCGCTCCGACTTTCTTTGATAACGAGGGGCAGAAAGCCCGTAAGTTTGAAGCGGGATTGAGTGACCGCATAAGGTTCAGGATTACACCTTTAATGCTGCCGACATACAGTGACATTGTGGATCGGGCAAGGTTGGTAGAGAAAGAATCTGATAATTACCGCAGCAAGAAAGAGGAAAAGAAGAAAGCCATTGAAAAGGAATCGACTGGATGGAAAGGAAGTTCCAGAGGATGGAACCGAGATGGGGGTAACAAGCGAAAAGCCAGTGATGATAATCGTGGGAAAGAAGGTGCTGGGAATAAGTATCAGAACAAGGGCTACAATAACCGCCGAGATGGAGACAAAAATGATGCTCGTGATAAGGGGACGGGCGAGAAGTGTCAGTCTTGCCAGGGAAGGCACAAAACCGAAGACTGCTGGTTCAAGGAAAAGAAATGCTACAACTGCGACAAGATGGGACACCCGTATTGGAAATGCCCAGAACCAAAGAAGAACAACAATGCACAGGGAGCTAAGGATGGCGACAAGGACAAGGGTGGAGGCCGTGGTCGTGTGTTCACTATGACGGCTAGAGATGCAAGAGCTTCAAACGATCTGGTAGCAGGTACTCTTCGACTCTGCCTTCGAAATGTATATGCTTTGATTGATACGGGCGCTACGCACTCCGTTATTAGTACGCGAGTGGCGAAACAAATGAATTTGAAATCTGAAGAATTGGAGACACCTCTAGTGATAGATACACCTACTAGAGAATCGATTCCTATTGTGTCTATATATAGAAAGTGCCCGTTAAGCATAGGTGAAATGGAACTAGAGGTTGATTTGATCGAATTAGAGATGGGAGAGTTCGATGTAATCTTAGGAATGGACTGGTTAGCTGCATACCATGCCCATGTTGACTGTTTCAAGAAGGAAGTTCACTTTAGGTTGCCATCTGGTGAAGAGTTTCGTTTTCAAGGCATGAAGCCTAGAACCAGATTGGACTTCATCTCTGTGATGAGGGCTCGCAGGTTGCTAAGGAAAGGATGTGAAGGGTTTTTGGCTTACGTTGGAAAAACCGATAGTGGGGAGATTAGTATAGAATCTTTGTCAGTAGTTAGAGAAATTGCAGATGTGTTTCCAGAGGAATTGCCTGGTATACCCCCAGAGAGGGAAGTGGAGTTCTCTATCGATTTGGCACCAGAAACCGCGCCAATATCAAAGGCACCTTACAGAATGGCTCCGGCAGAATTGAAAGAGCTAAAAGAGCAACTACAAGAACTGTTGGATAAGGGTTTGATTAGACCAAGTGTATCGCCATGGGGTGCACCTGTATTATTCGTAAAGAAGAAGGATGGGTCAATGAGAATGTGTATAGACTATAGAGAACTGAACCGCGTGACGGTGAGGAATCAGTACCCATTACCAAGGATAGATGACTTATTTGACCAACTTCGGGGAGCGTGTTACTTTTCGAAGATAGATTTGAGATCTGGTTATCATCAGTTAAGGGTGAAAAAGGAAGACATTGCGAAGACGGCCTTTAGGACAAGGTATGGTCACTACGAGTTTTTGGTGATGCCTTTTGGGTTGACTAATGCGCCTGCCGCGTTTATGGAGTTGATGAATAGGGTATTTCAGGAACTTCTGGACAAATGTGTCATAGTATTCATTGATGATATTCTAGTCTACTCAAGGACTAAGGAGGAGCACGAGGAGCATTTGAGGTTAGTGTTACAAATCTTAAGGGAACAACAATTGTATGCTAAGTTCAAGAAGTGCGAATTCTGGTTGGAAAAAGTAGCGTTCTTAGGCCATGTTATATCTAAGGAGGGGGTAGAAGTGGACCCGACAAAGATAGAGGCTATCGTGAACTGGGAGAGGCCTACTACTGTTAGTGAAATAAGGAGCTTTTTGGGTTTGGCTGGTTACTATAGGAGATTCGTTGAAGGTTTCTCTAAATTATCTGTGCCATTGACAAGACTGACTCAAAAAGGAGTAAAATACGTTTGGTCAGAGGAGTGTGAGAAGAGTTTTCAAGAGTTGAAGCGACGATTGGTGTCTGCACCCGTTCTTACATTACCCTCTGGATCAGACGGGTTTGTAATTTATAGCGATGCGTCGATTAAGGGATTAGGCTGCGTGTTAATGCAGAGTGACAAGGTTATAGCATATGCATCGAGACAATTGAAGGTCCATGAAAAGAACTACCCGACTCATGATTTAGAATTAGCCGCGGTAGTATTTGCATTGAAGATTTGGAGACATTACTTATATGGGACGACATGCCAAATTTATACGGATCATAAGAGTCTTAAGTACATCTTTACTCAGAAAGAACTTAACATGAGGCAAAGGCGATGGCTCGAATTATTAAAAGACTATGATTGTGAAATCTTATATCATCCTGGGAAAGCCAATAAGGTGGCGGATGCGCTAAGTAGGAAGAATCATGGAACCCTAGCGACGTTAAAGCCTAAGGAGGTAAGTACGTGGAGTCGTATTGAGATGTTAGGCATGAAGGTAAGAGTTCAAGGCTATATGGCACACTTGAGTGTACAGCCTACGCTGTTGGATAGAATCAAAATAGCGCAAGTAACTGATGAAGAAGTGAGCAAAGTACGTGCAAACTTAGTGGAAGGAAAATGGAAGGACTTTCGTATGGGAGAAGACGGGATTGTGAGGTACCAATCAAGGATTTGGGTGCCAAGCAACGAAGACATCAAAAGAGAGATTTTAAATGAAGCTCATTGTTCGAGGTTTTCTGTGCATCCGGGAAGCACAAAAATGTATAGAGACCTGAGGGAATCTTATTGGTGGAATCATATGAAGGGAGATGTGGCCGAATTTGTGTCAAGATGCTTAGTGTGTCAACAAGTAAAAAGTGAGCATCAAAGGCCTGCAGGATTATTACAGTCGTTACCTATCCCTGAGTGGAAGTGGGAACACATAGCTATGGATCTAGTGGTTGGATTACCGAAGACGTTGAAAGGGTATAACGCAATTTGGGTGATAGTAGATAGGCTCACTAAATCGGCCCATTTTCTGGCAATCAAGGTGACAGATTCGCTAGAAAAGATGGCTAAGTTATATATTGATGAGATTGTAAGGTTACATGGGATACCGGTGTCAATAGTGTCTGATAGAGATGCGCGATTCACGTCAAAATTTTGGAAAAGTTTACAACAAGCTTTGGGGACAGAGTTGACAATGAGTACAGCTTTTCACCCACAGACCGATGGACAGTCAGAAAGAACTATCCAAACGTTGGAGGATATGCTACGAGCTACATCTTTAGATTGGCAAGGGACTTGGGATGAACATTTGACATTGGTAGAGTTCGCATATAATAACAGTTTCCATGCTAGTATTGGAATGGCACCGTACGAGGCACTGTATGGGCGAAAGTGTAGATCACCGACTTGTTGGGACGAAGTGGGTGAAAGGAAGTTGACTGGACCAGAAATTGTCCAAGTGACGGCGGACAAAGTGCAACAGATAAGGAATTGGCTGTTGACCGCTCAGAGTAGACAGAAATCTTATGCCGATCGTAGAAGACGTGATTTAGAATTTCAAATCGGGGATCGAGTATTTTTGAAGATTTCGCCAACAAAAGGAATTATGAGATTTGGTATTCGCGGGAAGTTAAGCCCGAGGTACGTGGGACCGTTCGAAATTTTGGAAAGAGTTGGGGCAGTGGCTTATAAATTAGCCTTACCGCCGGTACTAGCGGGAGTGCATAATGTGTTCCATGTATCGATGTTAAGGAAGTACATTTCCGACCCAAGCCATGAGATCGAATATAAGCAGCTTAGAGTTCGAGCTGATTTAAGCTATGATGAAAGGCCCGTAAAGGTTGTCGACCGCAAGGATCAGATTTTAAGGAAAAGAGTGATTCCTTATGTAAAGGTACAATGGAGCAACCATACCGAAAGAGAAGCTACATGGGAGCTCGAGAGCGAGATGCGAGAGACGTATCCCGACATATTCTCAGAATGACGAGTTCGGTTTGGAGGACCAAACCCTTTTAAGGAGGTAAGAATGTAATACCCGGTTAGAGGGAGTATTTTATCTTATTTTAAAATTCTTTTTTTTCATTTTGGGCTCAATTAATTAAGTTGGTGTTGGACTAAAATCCGGGCCCAAATAAATTAAAACCCATTAGGATTTTGAAATCCTTTTTAATTAGGGAAATTAGGAACCCTAAAATATATATACACTTACCCTAGCCTAATTATCTCTACCGCAAAGAAAAATAAAAAGGAGAGATCGGGAGAGAGCTGCTGCGGAAGAGAGAGAGAGAGAACCGCAGAGAAGAAAAAAAAAGAAGGAAGAAGAAAAGAGAAAGGAAATCAGATTAAGGTAAACATCCTACGCTCTAGTTTTCGAATCCTTCGTGCTATTTTTGGTTTAGTGATTTGGGGGGGGGTATTGAACTAGAACCCTAACCCTAAAATATGAACTAGGGTTTATGAAAGTGAGATTTAAAAGTGATATTGATGGGTTAAGGATTAGTGTGTGTGTGTGCGAATATTGCCGGGTGTGTGTGTGGATGGGCTGCGTGTGTGTGTGCATGGGCAGTGTGTGTGTGTGTGTTAGTGTGTGCGTGTGTGTGTGTTAACAGTAAGGTGTGTGTGTGTTTGTGTGTGCGTGTGTGTGTGTTAACAGTAAGGTGTGCGTGTGTACAGTGTGTGTGCTGTGGGGGGTGTGTTCAGTGTGTGTGCTGTGGGGGTGTGTACAGTGTGTGTGCTGTGGGGGGTGTGTTCAGTGTGTGTGCGTTGCTGTGAATAGTATTTTGAAGCTGTGAACAGTAACTTATGAGGCTGTGAATAGTGTTTTGATGTGGGTAATTAAACAATAAAAACACGATGTGGAGAATGGAATTAATGTAACCCTAGGGATATTTTAGTAATCCGAAAGGGGTATTTTGGGAATACCAATAATGGATAGGACGAACCCTAACCAAGAGTTTAAGATGATGAACTCGTGAAGTTAAAGAAGTAAAATAAAGCCTAATGGGGACGGAGAATTAAAGTAATTCGTGTTCCTAAGAAAGATGTGTTTGTGTGTTTGTAGATTTTGCACGTGAATTTGCTAAGCGAAGACTGCAAGGCTAAGGTAAGGGATTACGATCCTTAGTTCTTGATGTCTCTATCCTTTAATGTAGGATTCCTATATATTCTTTCATGAGTAGTTACCTAGTGGCGGTAACATTTGAATTCTTAAAAGTTGTGAACGCCTTTTGAATGTTCCTACCCCTTGACATGTTTTAAATCAATGGGTACCAAAACATATCTTTGAAATTGTATGGTGTTCTCGTACCTTGAACACTAAGTTGAAACCTTGCTATATCTTAATGTGGTATAGACATTCGCTTACTTTGCTATATCTTAATGTGGTATAGACATTCGCTTACTTCGTTATATCTCAATGTGGTATAGACGGACTAAGTAGGTTAATCTAGTTTGAAATGAAAAAGAACTAGACTTTGGTACTGCTTAAATGAAGTAGTTGATTATCATGATAAATCTTACCTAAATGCCCTGATCAGGCATTGCACCTGAAATTGTGACGATATCTTGGAATTGACGGACTTGAAAGTAAATGCCACCCTTCTTTTGAAAAATGTTATTGTTAACTGTTTGAATCTTAGCGGTTAACTCAATATTTAAATGAAAGCTCATCCTTGAAAATACTATCATTGTTTCGTTCTTCCGGTCATCTCTCCTTAGAACCCGGAGAGATCCCGTATGAACTTACTGAGCATTGTTCGCTCACCCCTTCCATAATATTTGCTCTCCAGGATATAAATAGGGGAGGTCTCGATGGACAAAAGAGGAGTTGTTAAGGTGATGATGAAGACCTTGACGATGAAGATTTGAAGGAAGTCTTTTAGTAGTAGTTAGAAAGAACTATTTATGGATGTTTATTTAAATGATTGTTATAATTAGCCGTAGGAGTTTTGAAAGACAATTAATTCGCTTCCGTTACTTATTTTGAATAATGGTTAGAGAAACTAGCCGTTGATGTTTGAATTATTGTTTAAGACCGTTGTTTTCCCGCGTGTGGGGACGGGTTTTATTAAAGGATATTATATTATATTATACTACTCCGAAATTCGGGGTGTTACAACTCCCTCCGTCCCACCTCACTTGACACCCAAGTGGTGGGCACAATAGCTAAGGAAAAAGAATAAAATAAAGAAAATGTGTGGTAGAAAATGAAGAGAGAGAATGAGTGGGGTAAATAGTGGTGTTGGTTGAATAAATTGAGTGGTGGAAAATGAAGATAGAGAATGAGTGGTGGGGTAGAGTGAATATAAAATTATAAAAAGTCAGCTATTTTGGGAAATGTCAAGTGAGCTGGGACAGACCAAAATGAAAATATGTTTCAAGTGAGCTGGGACGGAGGGAGTATATGTTAACTTTTATTACTCCGTATTATATTATTATTAATATCTGTAAAGGGTTTTTATTATTGATAAATGATTTGGCTTCTTAGAGGAGAAGGGAGCTGCAAAAAACACTATGATCAGGTTCTATTAAATTTCATTAGATATTTCACCTGAATCTGTGACAGATTAGCTTTTATTGATATTATGCTACTAGTGCGAAAAGATTACTTGAATTGTCGATCAATCGTGTTTAAGATCTGATTGAAGCTGATGCTCTAAATTCTGAAGCTCTTTGACTGCAAGATACATACGCGCATCTTGCTATATTCTTCATGAGGTTTATATATGGTATGGTCGATTGTAATATTTGACTTAGATTATGCTACATTATAGTATTAAGCATCAAGCACCAAATGCTTGATGCTACCAAATGTTGTGGTGAGCAAATGACCTAACAAGCACTTTTCTCCTTCATGACCTCTGGGCACTTACCCCTAGTCGTCTTCTGTCTAACCCCAGCTAGTAGGTCAAAGCGTTTTAAATCTAGAAAAAAACGCGTTTTTGCTAAGAGATTAGGAAAAACGCGTTTTGAAAATGCACAGTGCCATTTTTGTAAGTAGAGGTTGTTTTAAAACACGTGGCGTCATTTTGTAAATAACTGGCACTTGTTTTAAAAGCGCGATGTGAAAATTTTGTAAATAACTGAAATTTATTGAGCACGTTGGAACTATTAACACAGCTACGAATATGATATGGAACTAATGAGTTTGTGGAATCCATCATTGAGAATTAATAAGACCATTCGTCACAGTCGCATGACAATAAGTAAAAACTTGTGTTGGATTTGGATATCACAACAAAATTAATGATTACAAGGTCATTAGATTTGCCAATGATCAAAATACATTAAAACTAAAAGAAGTCGAAATTTACTGGCTGAGTTCAGATTCGTGGTGCAGGAGATATTGTGGAATAAGCCCTCCCAACACCCAAGCAACTCGCAAGAAATCACCGTACCACAAACAAACACAAGAAATAATAAAGCAAAGCAAAAGACAAAGGAACACAAGATATTGTTTACTCAGTTCGTCAATATGTTTGACTACGTCTGGGGGCACTACCAAGCCAGGATCTTGCACTATAATATGTTAAATATGAGTTACAATGAGTTTAGGGGGCGGAACATTGCTTAAATAGGCATCCTAGAATAAAACCTAACCCTAGAAAGACAAGGAAACCCGAAATCTGCTCAAAAAATCGGCCTGGCCCAGATCTGCCCCGACACGCGGGCGAGCGCCCGCCCGGGTCCCAAACCCAGAAAGCCAAGTTCTTACTGCCTCACCGGGCGAGCGCCCGCCTTGACCCCGGGTGAGCGCCCGGTCCATCAGTCCCTCCGACGTGAATTTCCTCCTTGCTCCGATCGCTAGTTCCTGGTTGGTCCTCTATTCCAACAATCTCCCACCTAGAGATCAACCGCATATAAGCCCCGTATCCGTTCTTCAACTCATCCTTAGTGCCATAGCGCTCACCTCGATCATGGTAGTGCCATCCTCCTCCCCTATTCTCAAAGCCCCGTTGAAGCTATGCATAGCTTCAACTTATCTTTGCTTGAGAAACCTAGAGCCTTGTCATCCGATCTACACTCTCTGTTAGATCTGCGTAGCGGAATATCCGATCCTGGAGTATGTGGTTCATCTTCAGTGACCCCTTGACCTTGGTCATCATGAACTGTCCCGCTCCCACCCGAGTCTGGAATATCTATGCAAATTTCATTCGCATCAAAGTATATTCCTCAAACTCCCTGAGCTCATACTCCCCACCATTATCCGATCTCAAGCTTTTGAGCTTAAGTCCCGTCTGATTCTCCACCAAGGCCTTCCACTTCTTAAATACCCCGAAAGATTCATCTTTCCCTTTTAAAAAGTAAACCCAAACCTTCCTTGTAGAATCATCAATGAAAGTCATGTAGTATGACGCACCACTCAGAGAAGTTACCGGGGCCAGTCCCCACAAATCCGTGTGAACCAATTCTAACTTTGCTTCCCTCAAAGCCCTACCTGTCAAACCTGGTAGTTTCCCCTTTGAGCAAAGTACCTCTTTCTCACCCATGTGACCCAATCGACAGTGCCACAAATCCGTATCACCCTTGGCTGACGCCACCGCGATACTATCCTTGGTGTTGTTCGTCAAATACAATCTTCCTTCCTTATTACCCCGAGCGATCTCAGAATCCTCCTTGGTAATAACTCAGTTCCTGCAGCTAAAAGTTATCGTGTAACCTTCTTCACCAAGCTGCCCAACTGATAATAGGTTCTTTTTCAAACCTGGAATGTGTCTGACCCCGTGTAGATGTAAGACCTTCCCGTCCGATGCTCATATTCTGACATCCCCCTTCCCCTTGATTTCCAAAGGCTCGCCATCCGCCAGATAGACCTTTCTGAAATCACCGGAAGTGTAATTTTCCATCTCCCCTGCATGCCCGCATGAGTGGAATGATGCCCCCGAATCCAGCACCCATGATTCTAGCGCACTACTAACGCTCAGAATCAGTACATCTTCACCCTCAGTTATCACATTCGCCGATTTATCCTCTCGCATGGGACAATCCCTCTTGTAGTGTCCTAACCCCTTACAATGATAGCACTCAACCGATCCCTTGACAACCCTTTGTGCATTCTTGTTCTCCCTAGGCCTGTACTCACCACCTCCTACGTTTTCCCTTGATTCGGTTCTCCCCTTGTTGCTATTACCCGGCTTTCCCCTGCTAGTTGTAGCGAAAACCGATTCCGAAGTAGATGGTGTCCCCAACTTCTTTATACGATTTTCCTCGCCTAAAAGAAAGTCCTTAACATCATCATACTTCAATTTATTCTCATAGCAATTGTCTGCAATGTACTTTCATTGATGGTATTACCATCTGTTCAAAGGTTTGAGATCTAATCAATTTGGATAATTTTATTTCTGTTACAGAATTGTAATGAGCTTTTATTGATGTCTGGATATTAGTATGCTACTAGTGCAAAAAGATTGCTAATAATAAAACTCTTCTGTTGGTGTTGTTGGCTATTGGAATATGTGGGAATATATATTACTCCCTCCTTTCCGAAATGAATATCCAAATTTCTCTACGATCACTTTGTTTTCCATTAGCTTCAAGTTTTCCCACTCTTTAATTTGGTTTTTCAGGAAGACGGGAGGAAAGTTTCACTGGAGGTAAATCTCTCCTGTTTACCTTGAGAGACTGCCATTAATGAGTTTAATTTTTAACCAGTTGAATAAATATCATAAATGGCCAGAAAATCTAAAAGGCTAAAAATAGAAATGTGAAACCAATCAAAATCCCCTCTCTTTAATCCCCACTTCATCAAGGAGTCTCAAAGGAGACTGTTGTAAGTTTCAATTTAATTCAATGTTAATGATACTTATGGCATTTAGATTTATGATAAATTGAAGGGCTTTTTCTGAACGTGGGATTTTAAAGCATATTCTTCCTCACACAGGGACCTTACAAGAATAAACTAAAATCTGTTGATATAGGCAAAATTTAATTATACATTGGGCACCTTTCAAGAATGACCTGTAGCTAGGGGTGGCAAAATGGGTGTTTTGGGTGTACCCATTAAAGTTAAAATATCCATCATTTTTTATCATATTTAAAGTAAAGTCACTATCTTCGTAAGATTGAACATTGATTCCTTCGTATGGGTGGACATTAATTCCTTCTCTGTTTGCTCCAGTATTGTTTGTTTGTTGTGGAATTTCAATATTAGTTTCATCTTCAAAAACAGTTTCATTTTGTGAAGAACTATCCTCATATTTAGTGTTCTGTGGGAATTCATATCTTCCTGATGTAGATCTTCTAGATGGTGCGTGGACATTTAATTTTTTGTGTCGACTTAGTGACTGAGTTCTTTTGCATTTTAGATCTACCGATCCATCTTCATATTGTGTAATTTGTTCTATATCAGTTGTTTGATTTTGTTCTTTTCTTGGGACAGTTTTAGCAGGATATGACCATTTGTCGGGTAAAGTTATTTCATTCCATTTAATTGTTTTTGGTATATTTATATTAGCTTTTGTTTTATCAATTTCCCAAAAAATGGTTTCTCCTATTTTGTTCCTGTTAAAAGCATTAGGACATAGTCCTGTATTCATAACTTTAAAATATAATCGTATTCATCTAAATACTTCCAATTACATAAATTATTTACTACAAAAGTCCCCAATACTTCTAAAAGAATGTAGGAACTTTCACAAAAGAACCCCTTTTCACAAAACTCAAATGCTTACATTTCACATACATGATTTACAAGAAGTCTTTGAAAATAAATATGCCTCGTCTTTTTCAATTCTTATCAAATCTGAAATCTCAACTTTTAAAAGACTCACAAAATGTATTTATCATGATCATTATCCTAATCTTGAGGATTTTTTGCACATGCCAGATTAAAATAGCCTCGTACGAGAGAGACTATTGAAATTTACAAACTAAAATTCTCACTGTTTAGAATGATTTCAGGAACTTCGCTCAAAGGAAAGGCCAAGAAAGAACAATCCATCATACAAATCAGACCTCTTACAAAATTCCCAAACTTTATTCCTGACAGAATGCCAATTCAACCAAAATTAGAAAATAGGTTTGCTACTCTTTCCCCAGATGCAAAACCATTCTCTCCCCCAATTTCAAAAGAAACATCATCCTCTCAAAAGACAGTTACTTACAAATCTGCCCTCAAAATAGAAAATCCTCAAACTTCTCAGCCCAATAGACAAATTATTCCTAATCCTCACCCTAAACAAACACCACCCACAAATTATTTTTATAAAAATCATACCGATTCTATTTGTGTCCTAGAACCGGAAATTTATGAAATGACTGATAATTGGCATCCTTACCAAATATCACAATTTATTTTACCATCTTTGCACAATTATATTCCTGATAATTTTACGAAAAACCAATTTTACTATGAAACCATTCTGACACAAACAAAATCCGCCACTTTTCAATATTCCACAGATCATGTTGATAACACGAAAATTCGTTATTGCAAAGTCAAAATTTTAAAATTCCTGACTTTATCTGATTGGGGCCAAAAGCCAAATGATTCTCGAGATTTACTAAATTCAAACAATTCAGCCAGATTTAATTATTATGATTATATCTTGGCTTGGTCAATGGCCTTTTTTAGACAAAACAAATCTTTTTCTCTTTCATACTTCTTATATTTTTGTCCAAATTTTTCTTATCCAACCCCTTATTGGTTTCATCAATGGTGGAAGTCTTTCGGCTTGGACAAATCAATTGTCCCTACAGATGTACAAATTGCCTTCGGCCAATGGTCAACAAAAGTTTCTTACCCAGAACAAATTTCTCAGACTCCTCTTTGGGCCTTATTTTGTCATAATTTTCAAGTCCCATGGATTTTTATGACCGAATTTGACTTAAGAGAGGTACAAATGTGTGACTGTTCGACAGTACAAAAGTGTGAGTGTGTACAAAAAACAATCTTACCAATTCTGATTCGAAAATACAAAATAAAATGGTGGGACAAAACTGAAATTTCTCATTGCAATTCTGGAGCAGTGACAAAATACTTTCTTTCAAAACCAGAATATTGCAAAACAATTCCTCCCAAACAATCTCAACAAAATGAAGAGTTTTTAGCCAAGAAACAACAGATTATGTCCCAAATGGCTAAATGTACAAATTCAACGGATTTGGAAAGACTAATGGTCCAACTTAGTGACGAAGGAAGTTCATCCTCAATGAATGAAGGCGATACTCAACCTAATGATGACTTCTACACACAACCAGACGATCTAGAATTAGATCTGTGAAGCTGCACAAAATTCAACAAAGCATCAGCCGCCCTGGCCCACCACTGGCCACAAAATTCAACAAAGCATCAGCCGCCCTGGCCCACCACTAGCCAAAAAATTCAACAAAGCATCAGCCGCCCTGACCCACCACTAGCCACAAAATTCAACAAAGCATCAGCCGCCCTGACCCTCTGGTCACAATTTTCAAAAGAAGATTCCTCCTGCCCACCTGCAAGACAAAAATCGAGTAGTATATAAGAATGTTAACTCTCATTGTAAAATTGTAAGTACTCGAGGCAAGAGTAATAAACTTACTTGTGTATTGCAAATTGTTGAGAGTACAAGATGGTTGATGAGTACAAGAGTATTTTTAGAGAGAGAAATATCTAGAGAGAATTTAAAATTGATACTAAATTGAGCCTGCCTTTTACAATGAGAGTTAACATTCTTATATACTACTCGATTTTTGTCTTGCAGGTGGGCAGGAGGAATCTTCTTTTGAAAATTGTGACCAGAGGGTCAGGGCGGCTGATGCTTTGTTGAATTTTGTGGCTAGTGGTGGGTCAGGGCGGCTGATGCTTTGTTGAATTTTTTGGCTAGTGGTGGGCCAGGGCGGCTGATGCTTTGTTGAATTTTGTGGCCAGTGGTGGGCCAGGGCGGCTGATGCTTTGTTGAATTTTGTGCAGCTTCACAGATCTAATTCTAGATCGTCTGGTTGTGTGTAGAAGTCATCATTAGGTTGAGTATCGCCTTCATTCATTGAGGATGAACTTCCTTCGTCACTAAGTTGGACCATTAGTCTTTCCAAATCCGTTGAATTTGTACATTTAGCCATTTGGGACATAATCTGTTGTTTCTTGGCTAAAAACTCTTCATTTTGTTGAGATTGTTTGGGAGGAATTGTTTTGCAATATTCTGGTTTTGAAAGAAAGTATTTTGTCACTGCTCCAGAATTGCAATGAGAAATTTCAGTTTTGTCCCACCATTTTATTTTGTATTTTCGAATCAGAATTGGTAAGATTGTTTTTTGTACACACTCACACTTTTGTACTGTCGAACAGTCACACATTTGTACCTCTCTTAAGTCAAATTCGGTCATAAAAATCCATGGGACTTGAAAATTATGACAAAATAAGGCCCAAAGAGGAGTCTGAGAAATTTGTTCTGGGTAAGAAACTTTTGTTGACCATTGGCCGAAGGCAATTTGTACATCTGTAGGGACAATTGATTTGTCCAAGCCGAAAGACTTCCACCATTGATGAAACCAATAAGGGGTTGGATAAGAAAAATTTGGACAAAAATATAAGAAGTATGAAAGAGAAAAAGATTTGTTTTGTCTAAAAAAGGCCATTGACCAAGCCAAGATATAATCATAATAATTAAATCTGGCTGAATTGTTTGAATTTAGTAAATCTCGAGAATCATTTGGCTTTTGGCCCCAATCAGATAAAGTCAGGAATTTTAAAATTTTGACTTTGCAATAACGAATTTTCGTGTTATCAACATGATCTGTGGAATATTGAAAAGTGGCGGATTTTGTTTGTGTCAGAATGGTTTCATAGTAAAATTGGTTTTTCGTAAAATTATCAGGAATATAATTGTGCAAAGATGGTAAAATAAATTGTGATATTTGGTAAGGATGCCAATTATCAGTCATTTCATAAATTTCCGGTTCTAGGACACAAATAGAATCGGTATGATTTTTATAAAAATAATTTGTGGGTGGTGTTTGTTTAGGGTGAGGATTAGGAATAATTTGTCTATTGGGCTGAGAAGTTTGAGGATTTTCTATTTTGAGGGCAGATTTGTAAGTAACTGTCTTTTGAGAGGATGATGTTTCTTTTGAAATTGGGGGAGAGAATGGTTTTGCATCTGGGGAAAGAGTAGCAAACCTATTTTCTAATTTTGGTTGAATTGGCATTCTGTCAGGAATAAAGTTTGGGAATTTTGTAAGAGGTCTGATTTGTATGATGGATTGTTCTTTCTTGGCCTTTCCTTTGAGCGAAGTTCCTGAAATCATTCTAAACAGGGAGAATTTTAGTTTGTAAATTTCAATAGTCTCTCTCGTACGAGGCTATTTTAATCTGGCATGTGCAAAAAATCCTCAAGATTAGGATAATGATCATGATAAATACATTTTGTGAGTCTTTTAAAAGTTGAGATTTCAGATTTGATAAGAATTGAAAAGACGAGGCAGATTTATTTTCAAAGACTTCTTGTAAATCATGTATGTGAAATGTAAGCATTTGAGTTTTGTGAAAAGGGGTTCTTTTGTGAAAGTTCCTACATTCTTTTAGAAGTATTGGGGACTTTTGTAGTAAATAATTTATGTAATTGGAAGTATTTAGATGAATACGATTTCCATTTATAAAAAGGTCCCAAGTTTGTTCCTGTTGTATTTGTGAAATGAGTAAAGTCTCTTTTTCTAATTTTTCTAATTCTTGAAATGATTGTTCAGAAAAGAGTAAGTCGTCTTCATTTAAATTTGCCATTGCCTGCAATAAAGATTGTTTTTATTGATTTTTTATCGAATACAAACATATGAAATACATAAAAATACATTAGAGAAATTTATTGGAGAATTTTATGTAACTTCCTCATTTTTCTGGAAAGAGCCTTTGCTTGTATGAGCATATTTGTTGCGATCCTTTTCTGATGGTAGAAAACTCCATTGTTTTCTATGTATTCCTCAAGATCACTAATGATGAATCGTACATACATAAAGTGTATCCTTATTTCATAATTTCCATAAGTATGAGGAAAATCTGTAGATTTAAGATCTCTTAGTTGTCTAGCTAAATGGTTCAAATAATCAATGTTATCAAAGCCTCTATTAAGCCAGCTATTACGTCTACCATGTGTATTAAAAATTTGGTTATTTATTAGTGGAAAGTCTGCCATGTCCTTGTAGGAATTCTCTAGTTAAGAAATCTGGAATTGAATTGTCTTTGCCTGCAATATGAACGATGTCAAAATCAAATATTGATAAAAGGGCTTGCCATCTGGCAAAAATTTGTTTTGCGGCTAAATTCTTTACATCTTTTTGTAAAACATCTTTTGCAGCTTTGCAATCTACTTTGACTATAAATTTTTGATTAAGTAGATCATCTTGAAATTTTGTTATGCATAGAACTATAGAAAGAATTTCCTTTTTTATTGTAGAATAATTTGCTTGTGTTGTGTTCCATATTCCCGAATAATATCTTATTATTTGGTCTTTTCCATCTATGTTTTGAGTTAATATTCCACCATATCCTATGTCTGAGGCATCAGTGGCTACTGTCTTAGGGGCATTAGGGTCACATAGTTAAGCATGGTAATCTTTTCACATGTAATTTGATTTGTTTAACTACATTAGTATGCTCTTTTGTCCACGGTTTTGGATTTGTTTTTAATCTATCAAAGAGTGGTTTACAAATTTGTCTTAATTTAGGAAAGAAATCTGCTATGTAATTTAATGATCCTAGGAATCTTTGTAACTGATTTTTATCTTTTATCTCATCTGGGAATTTGTCAGCAAAATCTATAGATCTTTGTATTGGTATTAAAGTATTATTGGTTATTTCATGTCCTAAAAACCTAATCTTTGTTTGATAAAGTTTTATTTTTGTTTTTGATAAAACTAGGCCATTTCGTATCATTGTTTTATAAAATATGTTTAAATGTTTGTCGTGTTGTTCAAGAGTTTTACTAAATACTAAAACATCATCTATATAAACAATAATAAAAGTATATGGATTAAATATTTCATTCATTATTTTTTGAAATTCGCTTGGTGCATTTTTTAATCCAAAAGGCATAACATTCCATTCGTATTGTCCAAAGGGTACTGTAAAAGCTGTTTTGTATTTATCTTCTTCTGCTATTTGTATTTGCCAAAATCCTGATTTCATATCAAATTTTGAAAATATAGATGCATCATGTAATCGTTTTAGTAAATCTTGTTTATTGGGTATTGGATATCTAATCCATTTTAGTGCAGTGTTTAAAGGTTTGTAATTAATTACTAATCTTGGTGCACCTCTTTCTATTTCTGCATTTTTTGATACATAGAATGCTGAGCATGACCAAGGTGATTTACTCTTCCTAATTAATTTTTTATTGAGTAAGTCTTTGATTTCTTTTTTACAATATTCTAATAATTCTTGATTCATTTGTATAGGTCTTGCTTTTGTAGGTATTGTTTGTTCATTAAAATCTATTTCATATGGTAGTGTTATTACATGTTTTTTCCTTTCCCAAAAAGCTGTGGGTAAGTCAGAACATAAGTCTTTTTCAAATTTTTCTAATTTTTTAGAGATTATATCTTTGTTTTGTTGAAGTTGTAATTTTTCTTCAATTTTGATATTTAATAATTCTTCCTTAAGAAATTTCATTTGATTTTGTAAAGTATTTAATTTAGAGATTCCTGTTTTTTGTAAATTATTTACATCACTATTAGATACAGGATATAAAAAATCAAATATAATTTTTTGTCCTAATATTCTTGATTCTACTCCTCTTTGTGAAACTGAAAAGGGATATAACATTTGTAAAAAAGGATTTCCTAATATCACTTTTGTGTTTAAATTTTTTACAAGCATAAGACTTGTTTTAAAGCAGATACTATTATTGCAAACATGTGCTTCGGGTATCTTGTATTTTACTTCTAATTTTGAAGAATTGGCTGCTGAAAGACTTTGTTTTGTTTTAATAAAATATTTTGTTGGTATTATTCCTTGTTCAACACAATTTAAATCTGCTCCTGAGTCTAACATGGCTAATCCTTTATATTCGAAATCTTTGATTTTCATATGTATATGTACATACCATTTTTGATATCTGACTCGAGTAAGAGTATATATACTTTCTTCTGTGTCTGTAGAGGAATCTGTATTTGTTTCCGAAGAAGATTTTTTAGCAAAAGGGTTCTTAAATTGTTTGTCTAATTCTTTATTAGCCTTAGAAGTAGAAGCTTCATCATTGTAGGTTGAATGTATTTGTTTTTTAATTTCTTGTAGTGCTAATTTTGTTTCTATTTCCTTTTGTGTTTTTTGTAAATCTAAGTTACTTTGTTTTAATAATTTTATTTCTTTTTTTATTTCTCTAATTTCATGTTGTAAGTCTACTGATGAAATTTGTTTCTTTTTGTTTTGGAACATTTGTATAACATCTTCGTATTGAGCGGGCTTAGATGTATCTGGTTTTTCTTCATTAATTGTTTTGGCTAATTGTTTTAGAAATTTTCTTTTATAGTTGGTTCATCTATTTCTTTAATTTTTTCTAATATCTCATCGTATTGTTCTATTGTATTTAATTTATTATTACACAAACATATCTCTCTTTTACAGGATTGGCATTCATCATCATCACTTGTATCAGTTTGATCAGAAGAGTTATATTCATCAATATCTGTGGATAATTCAAGATTATCTATGTTTTGTAATATTTCTTCTGTTTCTTTTATTTTTAAATTATGGCAGATTTGTTGTATTTGTCTTTTTGCTGGGCAATTTCTAGCAATATGACCAGGTTTTTTGCATAAAAAACATTTTATGGTTTTATTATATGGCTTAAAAGGCTTAAAGGATTTTTTATATTTTGTATTATTCTTATTATTGTCGTATCTTTTCTGAAAATGTGCTTTTTTATTTTTATTGTAATAAGCAGGGGGATTGTTTTGATAGTTTTTATTTGTTTTTCTATATTTTTTCCTATATGTACTATTTTTGTAATAAGGGCTTCTATTTTGAGTGTAATTCTTCTTTTTATATGGAGATTTTAGTTTATCAAAACCAAATTGTTCACACCAATGTCCTAATTCTTTTCTTGTTTGAGTGGATTCCTTTTTTAATTTGTTTTGTAATTTTTGGTCTTGACATAGTTTTAAACCTGTGATATTTACACAAGTAATTAAGTCTCCATAGGTAAGATTATCATAGGATATCTGTCCATACTTTTGTTCTATCGTATCTTTTACTTTTTCGGAAAATAGGCCTGGTAATCCAGTAATAAATTTTTCTTTCCAATGATAATTATTTGGGTCAGCAAGATTAAAAACTCTTTTAAGAAAGTTTTCTTTATACCATTTAAATTGTTCTAATTTTCTGCATTTTAGGTTTTGTAATATTTCAGAATTTCTTTCAGTATATAAATCTATATCTCCTATAAAATGAGTTGTAATGTTAAATATTAAGTATATTAATTGTGCAGGAGTCTGATTTCCATTTTCATCTAATAATGGTTGTCCCTCTTGGTCTGCTTTAATAGCTTCTAAAATTTGTGTTTTTATTTGGTGTGCGAGTAATTTATCCCACCAAGTTCTTAATTGACCAGTGAATCCTAATATAATGTTTTCAACTGCTTGGCGTTCTGTAATATTTGTAGATTTGTAGATATTTCCTACAATTATCATTTCTTTTGTAATATTTATTATTTCCATTTCACTTAATCCGTCAATGTTCCATTCATAAATGTTTTTTGCATTATATGATTTTGTTGGGTTTTTTAATATTTCTAAGTCGTCTGGGTCTTTATAATTATAAAAATCACGTCTCATTGTTTGTATTGGAATGGTATTTAAGTTTTCTTCTTCTTCTGATTGTGTAGTAGAATTATATTCATTATTAGAAGAGGTATCTGATTCTGAAGTTTTGTCATTATAATCTGTTAGCATTCGGATATTTGTACTTGTACTTGTTTCTTCTTTTACTTTTAAATGAGTTTTTATTTTATTCATTAAGTCATTTAGAGGATCATGGAGTGTTGGTTTGACTTCAGGTATAACTATAGTGTTCTTAGGAGGGGGAATTTGTTTAGTAAACATTGTATTTTTATTATTTTTTCTAGTTGATGGATTAATTTTATATAATTCTGAATATTCTGTAAATCTTTGGGATTTATAATGTTCATCATTTTTGGTTGGTATTGGTGTGGGTCCTATTTCTACATCTAGTTGTGCAATTTCTTCTCCTATTGTGGTTAATTTTTTAGTAGAATTATCAATTTTTTCTTCAACTCTATCTAATTGTTGTCCTACGGTATATAAGTATAAATTTGTCCAATTATTTTGTAAATGTAAAGATGTTTGTTTTTTGTCTTCGGTGTCTAGTTGATTAGTTTTATCAATGGGGTATGCACCATATTGAATATTGTCTTTACTAAAGTAAGTGGCTTCTAAAGGTGGTTTTTCGTTTTCGTATACTTCGTGAGTTGGTAGAAGATCTGGTCCTACTTTGTACCATCGCCTTAGTTTTTTCTGTAATGTAGTTATTTTGTATAAGTAATCATGGTTTAAGAAATCAAAAAATGGTATGTGATATTCTTGCAATTCACAAAATTCATTGTCGCGCCCCGACCCGTGGTCCTACTTGGCCCCACGCCCGGGACACGCGAGGAAGACGTCGTAAAGCAACTCTAGGAAAATTTTTCGAAATATATTTTCTTAAAAAGGTTCACACAACCAAAACCTTACCAAAACATGACTTTAAGTCACAAAACAAACTTTCTAAAATGAGTACTTAGCCACTTGGCTATAACAAACTTTACTTATAAAATTTACAAACACGAACACCTACTAAAAGAGATGATACAAATAACTGAGTCACGGGTACACTACCCTAAAGGTATTACATTTACATAATGTATCCTTTATACATATCACTTCCCAAAAGTCTTACCAAAGATCTCTTTACCAACGTCCTCCCTGTGCTGTGACCTATTCCCTGGACTCCTTCTTATCTAAAACGGTAAACAAATAAGGGGTGAGAATAAATCTCAGTAAGTTACTAAAATGCAACTACATTACATGCTAATATGATGATCATAAAGAAACAATATTAACAAATAAGCGTATAACACATAGCACATAACATGAGAGGCTCCCTATCGCCAACCGTCCCATACCGGTTGGAAATAACGACCAACTCATCATGCAACACATAAAACGGAAATAAACACTCATACGTGGATACTGAGCCAAGGTTCTCAAACCAAACGGTAGCCATCTGAGAGGCTTCAACTGAGCAGCATCGAAGAGCTGAAACGGGTTCCGGAACCAAACAACAACAACAACAACGGGGGGAAAATGACACAAAGTCATAACCCAAAGTGCCCAACCTTTGGCCTAAGGAAGGGGGTTAAAAATGGGAAACCAATGATAGGAGCCTTATAATGTACTTGGCTCGGAGACCATTATAATCCCTATCACTGCCCAACACACACAAAAGTACCAGCTGGACTTTACACGCAAGCACCATATAGAAATACTTGCTTAAACAACAATCAGGGACAATGATTCCAATGTAGGGAACCATGCCAAACACATCAAGAAGATGAACCATGCAACACATTACAAAATGTTCAACAATGTTCACATAATCAATCGCTAACCTTTCACAACACTTGTGTTCACAAAGGAACCAATTCTACCACTTTAGTGATCCACAACAATCATCTAAGTACTTTAGGACACTACCCAAAAACTAGACCAAAATTGACCTCTAAATCCCTTGGATTTGAAAACTCCAAACTTTTTCAGACAACTGGGCGGTCGCCCAAACTGGGCTGTGCGGCCGCCCAAATTGCTCTGTCTCAAGAAGAAAAACTTTCAGATAGATGTGCGGCCGCACGCCCCCTTTTGGGCGGCCGCCCACATCACCTGGCAGACCAAAACTTACCAAAGTTCACTCCTTATTTTTCACAACCCAAATTTCACTAATACTTGCAACCCCTAAACTTTGCAACTTTCACCAAAGCTAAAAACTCAGCCTAAGAACAATACTAACACCAACTTCTATATCATTCACAACAATAACAAGCTAGGTAACAAATTCTTACTACTCCTTATGTCCCAAAATTACAAATATAATTAAAACATACCAAAACATTATTTCACAACTTACTAGACATATATAACATGTTTATATCCTTTTTATTAGGTACAACAACATTACTATATTTTCACAATACTACAATACCCATTTGTATTAACATTTCCCACATGCAACAAACTATTACTACTCCCTCCGTTTCACAAGTATCATTATAATTTTTAATATACTAATATACCCAATTTAGAATACTTTCACTTCTTTCCCCGTCCCATAAGTAATAGTATAATTTTATAATACATTTATTTAACATTTAACTAAAGATATTATTTTACCGTCCCACGAGTAGGAGTATAATATATAAAGCATATCTAAGATTGCATCCTCTCATACTCCCCTAAAACCAAAACTACTATACCATATACCCATTTCCCACAAATAACAAGTATAATAAAAGTTATTACTACTCCCTCCGTCCCAAAATTACAAGTATATAAAAGTATACCCAAAACATTATTTTATAACATATAAAGCATATATAGCATACTTATGACCATTTTAACATTTAAAAGGGGGGATTAGTAACTTACCTATTTTTCAGAAATGAGTCAAGAAAAATATATTGTTCGGTAGATATGATCTATTCAACTCCCTGAACATTTATATATAATTAGATTTGAAAATGGAGTAGTAAATTAAAATAGGGAAAATTAACAAAACAAATCTTACCTTTTTCTTCTATACAACAATGGAGATCTTCAATAACACAATTTGGGAAAGTTGTTTAGGGAGAGAAGACAAGGTCGACTGATAAGGGGGGGGGGGAGGGGGGGAGGGAAGTCATGTAAAATTGTTATCCCCATTTTCCCCTAAAGCCCACCTTAGTTACTAAATTCATTTAAGCCCTTTAACCACCAAATTCCACAAATACCCCCATAAGTTCCCACTAACACTCTTAACTTCCCCAAATAAACTTTACTACTATCATTTTAACTAACACAAATAACCATATAAAATGTGCAATTCATATAATATGATGCAACACATAAAATGCACATATAATTTTAAATTTAAAATTCTCAAAAAAATATAAAATAATTATAAAATAAATAAAACAGATTTTGGGGTCGTTACAATCACTCCCCCTTAAAGAAAATTCGACCCGAATTTTAGGATTGCTTACCTCCATTCTCAAACAACCAAGATACTTCCTTTCATTTCAATCCCGAAACTTCATACTGAGTTCAATATCCTCTAAAACTTTAGACATATCAGAGAAGAATCATAAACACAATTGCGTGGCATCAACACATGGAACTCATTATCAACCTCGTCGAGAGAAGGAAGTAACACAAGACGATAAACTCAACCTCTAGCTCTTTCCAAAATCTCAAAAGAACTGACATATTCAACAATTCCACGAGAAGTAAAGGCATATCCCTCGAATTCTTAAAATCAACTAAACAAGTTCTCAAGAATCTGAATGGTTATTTTTAACTGACCATCTGACTGAGGGTGAAAGTTATACTAAGTCTCAATTTCGAACCCCAGGCCTTTTGAAATGCTTGCCAAAATCAAGATGTAAATAAGGAACCCATATCTATTACCATGCTCGTAGACATCCAATGAAATCGAACTATTTTCTGAACAAATAACTGACAACTGATGATTTACTTCCAGATTATTCACAACTCAAGGACTTAGTTGAATACTTAGAATTCCTCGCATCAAACAATTAAAAATAACTCCTCGAATTTATCTCAATACTCTACTTCTACTTGGATTCATAATTAAATTGGTCTTGTGTATCCCTTCACGTATCTATAGTTGAACTCTGTTATACATGTTTAATTCCACTAAGTGTTGACTACATACTCTGCTATAGAAGTTAAAATTCCATCACTAGCCACGAACAAAATCTTATTGTCTGTCATTATTCATTCCACGAGTAATTTTTCGATAGTTGATATTATTCAATAAAGTAGAAATTTAAAGCTTTCACAATCGCAAAGTCACACCATGTCTCAACTCACGAAGACTTCAAAGTGTTAATTCCCCTAACATTCCCCATTTAGTTTTATCACCCATGAACTATAAGTCAATGAATCCTCTAACACAATACCTTTCCCGATGATATAATATGGTAAACACTTCAAATCTAACTCCATCAAAGTCATTCACTAATGCAATGGATGTATAATCGCAATAAATCTCAATTTATGGGTAGGATAATTTTGTTGATAAGGAATCAATCTTCTCAAAGCACACATTGTTACCGAACCATCCTGAAGCAAGGAACATCTCAATCACTCTTTAAGGCATCTCTATGAATAATGAATTTATCAAATCCACTATAAGGGTAAGCTTGACCTATCCACTAGAAATTAGTAACACTAATCATATCCTCTAGATAACTGTAGTACTAGTTAAATCCATTAAGAAATATCAATACTGAAGTTGTCATCAACTCTCGATTCATCAATTAACACTCGCAACAATTAAACTCGTTCACTCTTACCAATCCATCGAGATAGTGCATCTTTCTGTACTATGTAGTTAACAGTGTAGCTACCTTAGAAATCCATCAATAAATCCTCAACCCTATGCCTGAGTTGAAACTTTCCTCAAAATAATATATCCTCTAATATGAAGACATTCTACCCTGATTTTACAACTGCTACCGCTCTCAAAGAACTCAGACTAGGATTACTTATACAATTCAACGTATCCAACAATACCACTGAAGCAGGTGAGAATTCAAACTATATAACCACCATTCATGATGTCCATACCCGATATAAAAACCATCTTTGAAATATACTCAACTAAAATTCTCAACAAATGATAATCACTTCAAATCAACCACTAAACAATTACTGATCTCTGATGTTGCTCAAACATAGCACCCAACCACTCAAGATCACCCAAGGTTCTCCTCAAGAACAAGTACCACTCAAGGGAAATAAATTTAAAATCTCACAAGGAAAATATATCTTTCAATTTAAATGCAAATTTTTCACTACTAACTCCATAAACTAACTACCAGGCACAAGCTTGCAACAACAATTTACAAATTTCTTAATACCTAAATAGCATGAAAGCTAAACACATATATATACCCTGCTTAACTAAAACACACTAGCATATAAAATTCCACCACCATAACATCAAAATTTTGTGATGACAACATCACTAAACCGGCAAATAAAACACGCCCATGAATACGCACATCACAAGTATACGACACTTTATCGGTCATCTAACACTCCCCCTTAAGAAGACACATCTAACACATAAGGTAAAGACTCAGAAGACACATGCAATCAAGAAGCACAATGCACAAACACACAAGTATACGAAGAGCCAGGGTCTATAAGTGTGTGTGCTCTCAAACTAGACATAGAAATTATACCTCCAGTCACATTAGAAGAATCTGAAATCTGTTGTTGATTGATGGAAAAAACATGATCTTGCACCTTAACCTTTCCTGAAGCATCCCTCTTTTGGCCCGAGATGACCCAGCTGCACTTCCCGATAACTGATTCTTAAATCTAAAGCAACTTTTCTGAAAGTGACCCAACTGACCACAACTCAAACATTTGCCTTGTTTTTTCCAACATTTTTCTTCTAAATGTCCCATCCTTTGACAATAGTTACATACTCGTTTACTTCGAGTTCCTCTATTATGCGGACCTTGAAAAGATGCCCTAGCTTGCGAAGGTTTTCCTTGATATTCTCTACTATCTCCACGCTGGGGTTGCAGTTTTACCTGTTCTCCTCGTTTTGTCACATCTGAGGTTTCAATCTTGGTTTTATGCTCCTCTATATCGTCAATGATTTTCATGACAACTTCAAACATACCTTGGAACAATGCTCGAACCTCTTCTCTAGCGTTAACCGACCCTGAAGGCCCTGACTGATTCCCTTCGGTGCCAACCATTTTCAATAAGTACCTGCATAAAACTCTCAACGTTACTTACCCTATACACAACTACCCTCCTAGGTCATTTAGTCATTCTAGACCATCTACAACCTAGCTCTGATACCAACTGTCGCGCCCCGACCCGTGGTCCTACTTGGCCCCACGCCCGGGACACGCGAGGAAGACGTCGTAAAGCAACTCTAGGAAAATTTTTCGAAATATATTTTCTTAAAAAGGTTCACACAACCAAAACCTTACCAAAACATGACTTTAAGTCACAAAACAAACTTTCTAAAATGAGTACTTAGCCACTTGGCTATAACAAACTTTACTTATAAAATTTACAAACACGAACACCTACTAAAAGAGATGATACAAATAACTGAGTCACGGGTACACTACCCTAAAGGTATTACATTTACATAATGTATCCTTTATACATATCACTTCCCAAAAGTCTTACCAAAGATCTCTTTACCAACGTCCTCCCTGTGCTGTGACCTATTCCCTGGACTCCTTCTTATCTAAAACGGTAAACAAATAAGGGGTGAGAATAAATCTCAGTAAGTTACTAAAATGCAACTACATTACATGCTAATATGATGATCATAAAGAAACAATATTAACAAATAAGCGTATAACACATAGCACATAACATGAGAGGCTCCCTATCGCCAACCGTCCCATACCGGTTGGAAATAACGACCAACTCATCATGCAACACATAAAACGGAAATAAACACTCATACGTGGATACTGAGCCAAGGTTCTCAAACCAAACGGTAGCCATCTGAGAGGCTTCAACTGAGCAGCATCGAAGAGCTGAAACGGGTTCCGGAACCAAACAACAACAACAACAACGGGGGGAAAATGACACAAAGTCATAACCCAAAGTGCCCAACCTTTGGCCTAAGGAAGGGGGTTAAAAATGGGAAACCAATGATAGGAGCCTTATAATGTACTTGGCTCGGAGACCATTATAATCCCTATCACTGCCCAACACACACAAAAGTACCAGCTGGACTTTACACGCAAGCACCATATAGAAATACTTGCTTAAACAACAATCAGGGACAATGATTCCAATGTAGGGAACCATGCCAAACACATCAAGAAGATGAACCATGCAACACATTACAAAATGTTCAACAATGTTCACATAATCAATCGCTAACCTTTCACAACACTTGTGTTCACAAAGGAACCAATTCTACCACTTTAGTGATCCACAACAATCATCTAAGTACTTTAGGACACTACCCAAAAACTAGACCAAAATTGACCTCTAAATCCCTTGGATTTGAAAACTCCAAACTTTTTCAGACAACTGGGCGGTCGCCCAAACTGGGCTGTGCGGCCGCCCAAATTGCTCTGTCTCAAGAAGAAAAACTTTCAGATAGATGTGCGGCCGCACGCCCCCTTTTGGGCGGCCGCCCACATCACCTGGCAGACCAAAACTTACCAAAGTTCACTCCTTATTTTTCACAACCCAAATTTCACTAATACTTGCAACCCCTAAACTTTGCAACTTTCACCAAAGCTAAAAACTCAGCCTAAGAACAATACTAACACCAACTTCTATATCATTCACAACAATAACAAGCTAGGTAACAAATTCTTACTACTCCTTATGTCCCAAAATTACAAATATAATTAAAACATACCAAAACATTATTTCACAACTTACTAGACATATATAACATGTTTATATCCTTTTTATTAGGTACAACAACATTACTATATTTTCACAATACTACAATACCCATTTGTATTAACATTTCCCACATGCAACAAACTATTACTACTCCCTCCGTTTCACAAGTATCATTATAATTTTTAATATACTAATATACCCAATTTAGAATACTTTCACTTCTTTCCCCGTCCCATAAGTAATAGTATAATTTTATAATACATTTATTTAACATTTAACTAAAGATATTATTTTACCGTCCCACGAGTAGGAGTATAATATATAAAGCATATCTAAGATTGCATCCTCTCATACTCCCCTAAAACCAAAACTACTATACCATATACCCATTTCCCACAAATAACAAGTATAATAAAAGTTATTACTACTCCCTCCGTCCCAAAATTACAAGTATATAAAAGTATACCCAAAACATTATTTTATAACATATAAAGCATATATAGCATACTTATGACCATTTTAACATTTAAAAGGGGGGATTAGTAACTTACCTATTTTTCAGAAATGAGTCAAGAAAAATATATTGTTCGGTAGATATGATCTATTCAACTCCCTGAACATTTATATATAATTAGATTTGAAAATGGAGTAGTAAATTAAAATAGGGAAAATTAACAAAACAAATATTACCTTTTTCTTCTATACAACAATGGAGATCTTCAATAACACAATTGGGAAAGTTGTTTAGGGAGAGAAGACAAGGTCGACTGATAAGGGGGGGGGGGGAGGGAAGTCATGTAAAATTGTTATCCCCATTTTCCCCTAAAGCCCACCTTAGTTACTAAATTCATTTAAGCCCTTTAACCACCAAATTCCACAAATACCCCCATAAGTTCCCACTAACACTCTTAACTTCCCCAAATAAACTTTACTACTATCATTTTAACTAACACAAATAACCATATAAAATGTGCAATTCATATAATATGATGCAACACATAAAATGCACATATAATTTTAAATTTAAAATTCTCAAAAAAATATAAAATAATTATAAAATAAATAAAACAGATTTTGGGGTCGTTACATTCATAGTACTTTTCTTTTATTAATTTTTGTTCATTGGTATCATACGTTTGAAAAAATAGTTTTCTATTTTCTTCATTGTGTTTACTTGTAAAATCTTTCTTAAAATACTTTTATTTAGAATAAAATCATTTTTTATCATATTTAAAGTAAAGTCACTATCTTCGTAAGATTGAACATTGATTCCTTCGTATGGGTGGACATTAATTCCTTCTCTGTTTGCTCCAGTATTGTTTGTTTGTTGTGGAATTTCAATATTAGTTTCATCTTCAAAAACAGTTTCATTTTGTGAAGAACTATCCTCATATTTAGTGTTCTGTGGGAATTCATATCTTCCTGATGTAGATCTTCTAGATGGTGCGTGGACATTTAATTTTTTGTGTCGACTTAGTGACTGAGTTCTTTTGAATTTTAGATCTACCGATCCATCTTCATATTGTGTAATTTGTTCTATATCAGTTGTTTGATTTTGTTCTTTTCTTGGGACAGTTTTAGCAGGATATGACCATTTGTCGGGTAAAGTTATTTCATTCCATTTAATTGTTTTTGGTATATTTATATTAGCTTTTGTTTTATCAATTTCCCAAAAATGGTTTCTCCTATTTTGTTCCTGTTAAAAGCATTAGGACATAGTCCTGTATTCATAACTTTAAAATATAATCTGTAAAATATTTCATATACGTGAGATCCCTTTTTCATATGATAATTATGCGTTAAAATGTCTAAAGTTAGGATGTCCATTATGTGAGGATCTGTTAAAGAAATTGTAAAATTTGGATAACTATTAAAATGAATTGGTCCATTTGTTAAACTAGTTTCAATAGCTTCTAATAACGAATCTGTATAGTTTAGATGTCTAGCATCTCTTAAAGCTATTTGTATACTTGTGTTTAATCCTTCCATTGTTAAGGGTTTAATAGCAATTTGTACTAATCCGATATGTAAGAATTTGTATCCTTGAGATATATATTTTTTTATAGATGATTTTGAAAATAGGCTCATAGTTTGATTATTGGAAAATAAAGGGATAATAGTTTCTTTTGTTTTAATGGCTAATCTTGATTTTATGTTAAAAATTCCTTTGTCTTTATAAATTTCTGTATTTGAAATAAGTGGTGGTTTCCAATTAGTCAAAGACTGAGTATTCCAAGAAAATTCTTTTGATAAAATATTTTGATCATTTTCATTGTTATCATGGTTATCATTCTCAATATGTATGTTATAATCGTTCATAGGATCTTGATTTCTAGGAGGCCTTCTATTCGTAAAATTACCTAACCAACTCATGATTTACTATTTGTCTTGCTTTTCGGATACACTTCCTTACCTAATGGATGCACGACTTACACTTCCTAATGCGTGACTTAGACCTAGGTGACACACCGACTCGGGACAAATAAGTAAATTGTTTAAGCTAGTTAAATAACTTTGTTGAATAAGAGGCTCTGATACCAAAGATCAGAGGTCCGATTTGTAAACATGCATATTAAGATAATAACAATAAATAACATAGAAAAATCAAAATAAATATCGCATGAACCACTAACCTTCCAGACCTACGGGTGACGGATAAAAATCATATTAAGATTCCTCCTGCCCACCTGCAAGACATAAATTGATACTAAATTGAGCCTGCCTTTTACAATGAGAGTTAACATTCTTATATACTACTCGATTTTTGTCTTGCAGGTGGGCAGGAGGAATCTTCCTTTGAAAATTGTGACCAGAGGGTCAGGGCGGCTGATGCTTTGTTGAATTTTGTGGCTAGTGGTGGGTCAGGGCGGCTGATGCTTTGTTGAATTTTTTGGCTAGTGGTGGGCCAGGGCGGCTGATGCTTTGTTGAATTTTGTGGCCAGTGGTGGGCCAGGGCGGCTGATGCTTTGTTGAATTTTGTGCAGCTTCACAGATCTAATTCTAGATCGTCTGGTTGTGTGTAGAAGTCATCATTAGGTTGAGTATCGCCTTCATTCATTGAGGATGAACTTCCTTCGTCACTAAGTTGGACCATTAGTCTTTCCAAATCCGTTGAATTTGTACATTTAGCCATTTGGGACATAATCTGTTGTTTCTTGGCTAAAAACTCTTCATTTTGTTGAGATTGTTTGGGAGGAATTGTTTTGCAATATTCTGGTTTTGAAAGAAAGTATTTTGTCACTGCTCCAGAATTGCAATGAGAAATTTCAGTTTTGTCCCACCATTTTATTTTGTATTTTCGAATCAGAATTGGTAAGATTGTTTTTTGTACACACTCACACTTTTGTACTGTCGAACAGTCACACATTTGTACCTCTCTTAAGTCAAATTCGGTCATAAAAATCCATGGGACTTGAAAATTATGACAAAATAAGGCCCAAAGAGGAGTCTGAGAAATTTGTTCTGGGTAAGAAACTTTTGTTGACCATTGGCCGAAGGCAATTTGTACATCTGTAGGGACAATTGATTTGTCCAAGCCGAAAGACTTCCACCATTGATGAAACCAATAAGGGGTTGGATAAGAAAAATTTGGACAAAAATATAAGAAGTATGAAAGAGAAAAAGATTTGTTTTGTCTAAAAAAGGCCCTTGACCAAGCCAAGATATAATCATAATAATTAAATCTGGCTGAATTGTTTGAATTTAGTAAATCTCGAGAATCATTTGGCTTTTGGCCCCAATCAGATAAAGTCAGGAATTTTAAAATTTTGACTTTGCAATAACGAATTTTCGTGTTATCAACATGATCTGTGGAATATTGAAAAGTGGCGGATTTTGTTTGTGTCAGAATGGTTTCATAGTAAAATTGGTTTTTCGTAAAATTATCAGGAATATAATTGTGCAAAGATGGTAAAATAAATTGTGATATTTGGTAAGGATGCCAATTATCAGTCATTTCATAAATTTCCGGTTCTAGGACACAAATAGAATCGGTATGATTTTTATAAAAATAATTTGTGGGTGGTGTTTGTTTAGGGTGAGGATTAGGAATAATTTGTCTATTGGGCTGAGAAGTTTGAGGATTTTCTATTTTGAGGGCAGATTTGTAAGTAACTGTCTTTTGAGAGGATGATGTTTCTTTTGAAATTGGGGGAGAGAATGGTTTTGCATCTGGGGAAAGAGTAGCAAACCTATTTTCTAATTTTGGTTGAATTGGCATTCTGTCAGGAATAAAGTTTGGGAATTTTGTAAGAGGTCTGATTTGTATGATGGATTGTTCTTTCTTGGTCTTTCCTTTGAGCGAAGTTCCTGAAATCATTCTAAACAGGGAGAATTTTAGTTTGTAAATTTCAATAGTCTCTCTCGTACGAGGCTATTTTAATCTGGCATGTGCAAAAAATCCTCAAGATTAGGATAATGATCATGATAAATACATTTTGTGAGTCTTTTAAAAGTTGAGATTTCAGATTTGATAAGAATTGAAAAAGACGAGGCAGATTTATTTTCAAAGACTTCTTGTAAATCATGTATGTGAAATGTAAGCATTTGAGTTTTGTGAAAAGGGGTTCTTTTGTGAAAGTTCCTACATTCTTTTAGAAGTATTGGGGACTTTTGTAGTAAATAATTTATGTAATTGGAAGTATTTAGATGAATACGATTTCCATTTATAAAAAGGTCCCAAGTTTGTTCATGTTGTATTTGTGAAATGAGTAAAGTCTCTTTTTCTAATTTTTCTAATTCTTGAAATGATTGTTCAGAAAAGAGTAAGTCGTCTTCATTTAAATTTTCCATTGCCTGCAATAAAGATTGTTTTTATTGAATTTTTATCGAATACAAACATATGAAATACATAAAAATACATTAGAGAAATTTATTGGAGAATTTTATGTAACTTCCTCATTTTTCTGGAAAGAGCCTTTGCTTGTATGAGCATATTTGTTGCGATCCTTTTCTGATGGTAGAAAACTCCATTGTTTTCTATGTATTCCTCAAGATCACTAATGATGAATCGTACATACATAAAGTGTATCCTTATTTCATAATTTCCATAAGTATGAGGAAAATCTGTAGATTTAAGATCTCTTAGTTGTCTAGCTAAATGGTTCAAATAATCAATGTTATCAAAGCCTCTATTAAGCCAGCTATTACGTCTACCATGTGTATTAAAAATTTGGTTATTTATTAGTGGAAAGTCTGCCATGTCCTTGTAGGAATTCTCTAGTTAAGAAATCTGGAATTGAATTGTCTTTGCCTGCAATATGAACGATGTCAAAATCAAATATTGATAAAAGGGCTTGCCATCTGGCAAAATTTTGTTTTGCGGCTAAATTCTTTACATCTTTTTGTAAAACATCTTTTGCAGCTTTGCAATCTACTTTGACTATAAATTTTTGATTAAGTAGATCATCTTGAAATTTTGTTATGCATAGAACTATAGAAAGAATTTCCTTTTTTATTGTAGAATAATTTGCTTGTGTTGTGTTCCATATTCCCGAATAATATCTTATTATTTGGTCTTTTCCATCTATGTTTTGAGTTAATATTCCACCATATCCTATGTCTGAGGCATCAGTGGCTACTGTCTTAGGGGCATTAGGGTCACGGTTTTGGATTTGTTTTTAATCTATCAAAGAGTGGTTTACAAATTTGTCTTAATTTAGGAAAGAAATCTGCTATGTAATTTAATGATCCTAGGAATCTTTGTAACTGATTTTTATCTTTTATCTCATCTGGGAATTTGTCAGCAAAATCTATAGATCTTTGTATTGGTATTAAAGTATTATTGGTTATTTCATGTCCTAAAAACCTAATCTTTGTTTGATAAAGTTTTATTTTTGTTTTTGATAAAACTAGGCCATTTCGTGTCATTGTTTTATAAAATATGTTTAAATGTTTGTCGTGTTGTTCAAGAGTTTTACTAAATACTAAAACATCATCTATATAAACAATAATAAAAGTATATGGATTAAATATTTCATTCATTATTTTTTGAAATTCGCTTGGTGCATTTTTTAATCCAAAAGGCATAACATTCCATTCGTATTGTCCAAAGGGTACTGTAAAAGCTGTTTTGTATTTATCTTCTTCTGCTATTTGTATTTGCCAAAATCCTGATTTCATATCAAATTTTGAAAATATAGATGCATCATGTAATCGTTTTAGTAAATCTTGTTTATTGGGTATTGGATATCTAATCCATTTTAGTGCAGTGTTTAAAGGTTTGTAATTAATTACTAATCTTGGTGCACCTCTTTCTATTTCTGCATTTTTTGATACATAGAATGCTGAGCATGACCAAGGTGATTTACTCTTCCTAATTAATTTTTTATTGAGTAAGTCTTTGATTTCTTTTTTACAATATTCTAATAATTCTTGATTCATTTGTATAGGTCTTGCTTTTGTAGGTATTGTTTGTTCATTAAAATCTTTTTCATATGGTAGTGTTATTACATGTTTTTTCCTTTCCCAAAAAGCTGTGGGTAAGTCAGAACATAAGTCTTTTTCAAATTTTTCTAATTTTTTAGAGATTATATCTTTGTTTTGTTGAAGTTGTAATTTTTCTTCAATTTTGATATTTAATAATTCTTCCTTAAGAAATTTCATTTGATTTTGTAAAGTATTTAATTTAGAGATTCCTGTTTTTTGTAAATTATTTACATCACTATTAGATACAGGATATAAAAAATCAAATATAATTTTTTGTCCTAATATTCTTGATTCTACTCCTCTTTGTGAAACTGAAAAGGGATATAACATTTGTAAAAAAGGATTTCCTAATATCACTTTTGTGTTTAAATTTTTTACAAGCATAAGACTTGTTTTAAAGCAGATACTATTATTGCAAACATGTGCTTCGGGTATCTTGTATTTTACTTCTAATTTTGAAGAATTGGCTGCTGAAAGACTTTGTTTTGTTTTAATAAAATATTTTGTTGGTATTATTCCTTGTTCAACACAATTTAAATCTGCTCCTGAGTCTAACATGGCTAATCCTTTATATTCGAAATCTTTGATTTTCATATGTATATGTACATACCATTTTTGATATCTGACTCGAGTAAGAGTATATATACTTTCTTCTGTGTCTGTAGAGGAATCTGTATTTGTTTCCGAAGAAGATTTTTTAGCAAAAGGGTTCTTAAATTGTTTGTCTAATTCTTTATTAGCCTTAGAAGTAGAAGCTTCATCATTGTAGGTTGAATGTATTTGTTTTTTAATTTCTTGTAGTGCTAATTTTGTTTCTATTTCCTTTTGTGTTTTTTGTAAATCTAAGTTACTTTGTTTTAATAATTTTATTTCTTTTTTTATTTCTCTAATTTCATGTTGTAAGTCTACTGATGAAATTTGTTTCTTTTTGTTTTGGAACATTTGTATAACATCTTCGTATTGAGCGGGCTTAGATGTATCTGGTTTTTCTTCATTAATTGTTTTGGCTAATTGTTTTAGAAATTTTCTTTTTATAGTTGGTTCATCTATTTCTTTAATTTTTTCTAATATCTCATCGTATTGTTCTATTGTATTTAATTTATTATTACACAAACATATCTCTCTTTTACAGGATTGGCATTCATCATCATCACTTGTATCAGTTTGATCAGAAGAGTTATATTCATCAATATCTGTGGATAATTCAAGATTATCTATGTTTTGTAATATTTCTTTTGTTTCTTTTATTTTTAAATTATGGCAGATTTGTTGTATTTGTCTTTTTGCTGGGCAATTTCTAGCAATATGACCAGGTTTTTTGCATAAAAAACATTTTATGGTTTTATTATATGGCTTAAAAGGCTTAAAGGATTTTTTATATTTTGTATTATTCTTATTATTGTCGTATCTTTTCTGAAAATGTGCTTTTTTATTTTTATTGTAATAAGCAGGGGGATTGTTTTGATAGTTTTTATTTGTTTTTCTATATTTTTTCCTATATGTACTATTTTTGTAATAAGGGCTTCTATTTTGAGTGTAATTCTTCTTTTTATATGGAGATTTTAGTTTATCAAAACCAAATTGTTCACACCAATGTCCTAATTCTTTTCTTGTTTGAGTGGATTCCTTTTTTAATTTGTTTTGTAATTTTTGGTCTTGACATAGTTTTAAACCTGTGATATTTACACAAGTAATTAAGTCTCCATAGGTAAGATTATCATAGGATATCTGTCCATACTTTTGTTCTATCGTATCTTTTACTTTTTCGGAAAATAGGCCTGGTAATCCAGTAATAAATTTTTCTTTCCAATGATAATTATTTGGGTCAGCAAGATTAAAAACTCTTTTAAGAAAGTTTTCTTTATACCATTTAAATTGTTCTAATTTTCTGCATTTTAGGTTTTGTAATATTTCAGAATTTCTTTCAGTATATAAATCTATATCTCCTATAAAATGAGTTGTAATGTTAAATATTAAGTATATTAATTGTGCAGGAGTCTGATTTCCATTTTCATCTAATAATGGTTGTCCCTCTTGGTCTGCTTTAATAGCTTCTAAAATTTGTGTTTTTATTTGGTGTGCGAGTAATTTATCCCACCAAGTTCTTAATTGACCAGTGAATCCTAATATAATGTTTTCAACTGCTTGGCGTTCTGTAATATTTGTAGATTTGTAGATATTTCCTACAATTATCATTTCTTTTGTAATATTTATTATTTCCATTTCACTTAATCCGTCAATGTTCCATTCATAAATGTTTTTTGCATTATATGATTTTGTTGGGTTTTTTAATATTTCTAAGTCGTCTGGGTCTTTATAATTATAAAAATCACGTCTCATTGTTTGTATTGGAATGGTATTTAAGTTTTCTTCTTCTTCTGATTGTGTAGTAGAATTATATTCATTATTAGAAGAGGTATCTGATTCTGAAGTTTTGTCATTATAATCTGTTAGCATTCGGATATTTGTACTTGTACTTGTTTCTTCTTTTACTTTTAAATGAGTTTTTATTTTATTCATTAAGTCATTTAGAGGATCATGGAGTGTTGGTTTGACTTCAGGTATAACTATAGTGTTCTTAGGAGGGGGAATTTGTTTAGTAAACATTGTATTTTTATTATTTTTTCTAGTTGATGGATTAATTTTATATAATTCTGAATATTCTGTAAATCTTTGGGATTTATAATGTTCATCATTTTTGGTTGGTATTGGTGTGGGTCCTATTTCTACATCTAGTTGTGCAATTTCTTCTCCTATTGTGGTTAATTTTTTAGTAGAATTATCAATTTTTTCTTCAACTCTATCTAATTGTTGTCCTACGGTATATAAGTATAAATTTGTCCAATTATTTTGTAAATGTAAAGATGTTTGTTTTTGTCTTCGGTGTCTAGTTGATTAGTTTTATCAATGGGGTATGCACCATATTGAATATTGTCTTTACTAAAGTAAGTGGCTTCTAAAGGTGGTTTTTCGTTTTCGTATACTTCGTGAGTTGGTAGAAGATCTGGTCCTACTTTGTACCATCGCCTTAGTTTTTTCTGTAATGTAGTTATTTTGTATAAGTAATCATGGTTTAAGAAATCAAAAAATGGTATGTGATATTCTTGCAATTCACAAAATTCATAGTACTTTTCTTTTATTAATTTTTGTTCATTGGTATCATACGTTTGAAAAAATAGTTTTCTATTTTCTTCATTGTGTTTACTTGTAAAATCTTTTCTTAAAATACTTTTATTTAGAATAAAATCATTTTTTATCATATTTAAAGTAAAGTCACTATCTTCGTAAGATTGAACATTGATTCCTTCGTATGGGTGGACATTAATTCCTTCTCTGTTTGCTCCAGTATTGTTTGTTTGTTGTGGAATTTCAATATTAGTTTCATCTTCAAAAACAGTTTCATTTTGTGAAGAACTATCCTCATATTTAGTGTTCTATGGGAATTCATATCTTCCTGATGTAGATCTTCTAGATGGTGCGTGGACATTTAATTTTTTGTGTCGACTTAGTGACTGAGTTCTTTTGAATTTTAGATCTACCGATCCATCTTCATATTGTGTAATTTGTTCTATATCAGTTGTTTGATTTTGTTCTTTTCTTGGGACAGTTTTAGCAGGATATGACCATTTGTCGGGTAAAGTTATTTCATTCCATTTAATTGTTTTTGGTATATTTATATTAGCTTTTGTTTTATCAATTTCCCAAAAAATGGTTTCTCCTATTTTGTTCCTGTTAAAAGCATTAGGACATAGTCCTGTATTCATAACTTTAAAATATAATCTGTAAAATATTTCATATACGTGAGATCCCTTTTTCATATGATAATTATGCGTTAAAATGTCTAAAGTTAGGATGTCCATTATGTGAGGATCTGTTAAAGAAATTGTAAAATTTGGATAACTATTAAAATGAATTGGTCCATTTGTTAAACTAGTTTCAATAGCTCCTAATAACGAATCTGTATAGTTTAGATGTCTAGCATCTCTTAAAGCTATTTGTATACTTGTGTTTAATCCTTCCATTGTTAAGGGTTTAATAGCAATTTGTACTAATCCGATATGTAAGAATTTGTATCCTTGAGATATATATTTTTTTATAGATGATTTTGAAAATAGGCTCATAGTTTGATTATTGGAAAATAAAGGGATAATAGTTTCTTTTGTTTTAATGGCTAATCTTGATTTTATGTTAAAAATTCCTTTGTCTTTATAAATTTCTGTATTTGAAATAAGTGGTGGTTTCCAATTAGTCAAAGACTGAGTATTCCAAGAAAATTCTTTTGATAAAATATTTTGATCATTTTCATTGTTATCATGGTTATCATTCTCAATATGTATGTTATAATCGTTCATAGGATCTTGATTTCTAGGAGGCCTTCTATTCGTAAAATTACCTAACCAACTCATGATTTACTATTTGTCTTGCTTTTCGGATACACTTCCTTACCTAATGGATGCACGACTTACACTTCCTAATGCGTGACTTAGACCTAGGTGACACACCGACTCGGGACAAATAAGTAAATTGTTTAAGCTAGTTAAATAACTTTGTTGAATAAAAGGCTCTGATACCAAAGATCAGAGGTCCGATTTAAAAGCATGCATATTAAGATAATAACAATAAATAACATAGAAAAATCCAAAGATCAGAGGTCCGATTTAAAAGCATGCATATTAAGATAATAACAATAAATAACATAGAAAAATCAAAATAAATATCGCATGAATAGTGAATAGTAAATTTGACTTTTTTGCTACAGTAACTTTGACTTTTGAAAATACGTATACGTAGGCTTTCGTTCAACCTCAGTTTATCCGTCACCCATGCATATTAAGATAATAACAATAAATAACATAGAAAAATCAAAATAAATATCGCATGAATAGTGAATAGTAAATTTGACTTTTTTGCTACAGTAACTTTGACTTTTGAAAATACGTATACGTAGGCTTTCGTTCAACCTCAGTTTATCCGTCACCCGTAGGTCTGGAAGGTTAGTGGTTTCCACCTTTCGTAACGGTTTTGTATTAAGAATAAATTGTAGCAATTAACTAATAATTGTAAGTACTCGAGGCAAGAGTAATAAACTTACTTGTGTATTGCAAATTGTTGAGAGTACAAGATGGTTGATGAGTACAAGAGTATTTTTAGAGAGAGAAATATCTAGAGAGAATTTAAAATTGATACTAAATTGAGCCTGCCTTTTACAATGAGAGTTAACATTCTTATATACTACTCGATTTTGTCTTGCAGGTGGGCAGGAGGAATCTTCCTTTGAAAATTGTGACCAGAGGGTCAGGGCGGCTGATGCTTTGTTGAATTTTGTGGCTAGTGGTGGGTCAGGGCGGCTGATGCTTTGTTGAATTTTTTGGCTAGTGGTGGGCCAGGGCGGCTGATGCTTTGTTGAATTTTGTGGCCAGTGGTGGGCCAGGGCGGCTGATGCTTTGTTGAATTTTGTGCAGCTTCACAGATCTAATTCTAGATCGTCTGGTTGTGTGTAGAAGTCATCATTAGGTTTAGTATCGCCTTCATTCATTGAGGATGAACTTCCTTCGTCACTAAGTTGGACCATTAGTCTTTCCAAATCCGTTGAATTTGTACATTTAGCCATTTGGGACATAATCTGTTGTTTCTTGGCTAAAAACTCTTCATTTTGTTGAGATTGTTTGGGAGGAATTGTTTTGCAATATTCTGGTTTTGAAAGAAAGTATTTTGTCACTGCTCCAGAATTGCAATGAGAAATTTCAGTTTTGTCCCACCATTTTATTTTGTATTTTCGAATCAGAATTGGTAAGATTGTTTTTTGTACACACTCACACTTTTGTACTGTCGAACAGTCACACATTTGTACCTCTCTTAAGTCAAATTCGGTCATAAAAATCCATGGGACTTGAAAATTATGACAAAATAAGGCCCAAAGAGGAGTCTGAGAAATTTGTTCTGGGTAAGAAACTTTTGTTGACCATTGGCCGAAGGCAATTTGTACATCTGTAGGGACAATTGATTTGTCCAAGCCGAAAGACTTCCACCATTGATGAAACCAATAAGGGGTTGGATAAGAAAAATTTGGACAAAAATATAAGAAGTATGAAAGAGAAAAAGATTTGTTTTGTCTAAAAAAGGCCCTTGACCAAGCCAAGATATAATCATAATAATTAAATCTGGCTGAATTGTTTGAATTTAGTAAATCTCGAGAATCATTTGGCTTTTGGCCCCAATCAGATAAAGTCAGGAATTTTAAAATTTTGACTTTGCAATAACGAATTTTCGTGTTATCAACATGATCTGTGGAATATTGAAAAGTGGCGGATTTTGTTTGTGTCAGAATGGTTTCATAGTAAAATTGGTTTTTCGTAAAATTATCAGGAATATAATTGTGCAAAGATGGTAAAATAAATTGTGATATTTGGTAAGGATGCCAATTATCAGTCATTTCATAAATTTCCGGTTCTAGGACACAAATAGAATCGGTATGATTTTTATAAAAATAATTTGTGGGTGGTGTTTGTTTAGGGTGAGGATTAGGAATAATTTGTCTATTGGGCTGAGAAGTTTGAGGATTTTCTATTTTGAGGGCAGATTTGTAAGTAACTGTCTTTTGAGAGGATGATGTTTCTTTTGAAATTGGGGGAGTGAATGGTTTTGCATCTGGGGAAAGAGTAGCAAACCTATTTTCTAATTTTGGTTGAATTGGCATTCTGTCAGGAATAAAGTTTGGGAATTTTGTAAGAGGTCTGATTTGTATGATGGATTGTTCTTTCTTGGCCTTTCCTTTGAGCGAAGTTCCTGAAATCATTCTAAACAGGGAGAATTTTAGTTTGTAAATTTCAATAGTCTCTCTCGTACGAGGCTATTTTAATCTGGCATGTGCAAAAAATCCTCAAGATTAGGATAATGATCATGATAAATACATTTTGTGAGTCTTTTAAAAGTTGAGATTTCAGATTTGATAAGAATTGAAAAAGACGAGGCAGATTTATTTTCAAAGACTTCTTGTAAATCATGTATGTGAAATGTAAGCATTTGAGTTTTGTGAAAAGGGGTTCTTTTGTGAAAGTTCCTACATTCTTTTAGAAGTATTGGGGACTTTTGTAGTAAATAATTTATGTAATTGGAAGTATTTAGATGAATACGATTTCCATTTATAAAAAGGTCCCAAGTTTGTTCCTGTTGTATTTGTGAAATGAGTAAAGTCTCTTTTTCTAATTTTTCTAATTCTTGAAATGATTGTTCAGAAAAGAGTAAGTCGTCTTCATTTAAATTTGCCATTGCCTGCAATAAAGATTGTTTTTATTGATTTTTTATCGAATACAAACATATGAAATACATAAAAATACATTAGAGAAATTTATTGGAGAATTTTATGTAACTTCCTCATTTTTCTGGAAAGAGCCTTTGCTTGTATGAGCATATTTGTTGCGATCCTTTTCTGATGGTAGAAAACTCCATTGTTTTCTATGTATTCCTCAAGATCACTAATGATGAATCGTACATACATAAAGTGTATCCTTATTTCATAATTTCCATAAGTATGAGGAAAATCTGTAGATTTAAGATCTCTTAGTTGTCTAGCTAAATGGTTCAAATAATCAATGTTATCAAAGCCTCTATTAAGCCAGCTATTACGTCTACCATGTGTATTAAAAATTTGGTTATTTATTAGTGGAAAGTCTGCCATGTCCTTGTAGGAATTCTCTAGTTAAGAAATCTGGAATTGAATTGTCTTTGCCTGCAATATGAACGATGTCAAAATCAAATATTGATAAAAGGGCTTGCCATCTGGCAAAAATTTGTTTTGCGGCTAAATTCTTTACATCTTTTTGTAAAACATCTTTTGCAGCTTTGCAATCTACTTTGACTATAAATTTTTGATTAAGTAGATCATCTTGAAATTTTGTTATGCATAGAACTATAGAAAGAATTTCCTTTTTTATTGTAGAATAATTTGCTTGTGTTGTGTTCCATATTCCCGAATAATATCTTATTATTTGGTCTTTTCCATCTATGTTTTGAGTTAATATTCCACCATATCCTATGTCTGAGGCATCAGTGGCTACTGTCTTAGGGGCATTAGGGTCACGGTTTTGGATTTGTTTTTAATCTATCAAAGAGTGGTTTACAAATTTGTCTTAATTTAGGAAAGAAATCTGCTATGTAATTTAATGATCCTAGGAATCTTTGTAACTGATTTTTATCTTTTATCTCATCTGGGAATTTGTCAGCAAAATCTATAGATCTTTGTATTGGTATTAAAGTATTATTGGTTATTTCATGTCCTAAAAACCTAATCTTTGTTTGATAAAGTTTTATTTTTGTTTTTGATAAAACTAGGCCATTTCGTATCATTGTTTTATAAAATATGTTTAAATGTTTGTCGTGTTGTTCAAGAGTTTTACTAAATACTAAAACATCATCTATATAAACAATAATAAAAGTATATGGATTAAATATTTCATTCATTATTTTTTGAAATTCGCTTGGTGCATTTTTTAATCCAAAAGGCATAACATTCCATTCGTATTGTCCAAAGGGTACTGTAAAAGCTGTTTTGTATTTATCTTCTTCTGCTATTTGTATTTGCCAAAATCCTGATTTCATATCAAATTTTGAAAATATAGATGCATCATGTAATCGTTTTAGTAAATCTTGTTTATTGGGTATTGAATATCTAATCCATTTTAGTGCAGTGTTTAAAGGTTTGTAATTAATTACTAATCTTGGTGCACCTCTTTCTATTTCTGCATTTTTTGATACATAGAATGCTGAGCATGACCAAGGTGATTTACTCTTCCTAATTAATTTTTTATTGAGTAAGTCTTTGATTTCTTTTTTACAATATTCTAATAATTCTTGATTCATTTGTATAGGTCTTGCTTTTGTAGGTATTGTTTGTTCATTAAAATCTTTTTCATATGGTAGTGTTATTACATGTTTTTTCCTTTCCCAAAAAGCTGTGGGTAAGTCAGAACATAAGTCTTTTTCAAATTTTTCTAATTTTTTAGAGATTATATCTTTGTTTTGTTGAAGTTGTAATTTTTCTTCAATTTTGATATTTAATAATTCTTCCTTAAGAAATTTCATTTGATTTTGTAAAGTATTTAATTTAGAGATTCCTGTTTTTTGTAAATTATTTACATCACTATTAGATACAGGATATAAAAAATCAAATATAATTTTTTGTCCTAATATTCTTGATTCTACTCCTCTTTGTGAAACTGAAAAGGGATATAACATTTGTAAAAAAGGATTTCCTAATATCACTTTTGTGTTTAAATTTTTTACAAGCATAAGACTTGTTTTAAAGCAGATACTATTATTGCAAACATGTGCTTCGGGTATCTTGTATTTTACTTCTAATTTTGAAGAATTGGCTGCTGAAAGACTTTGTTTTGTTTTAATAAAATATTTTGTTGGTATTATTCCTTGTTCAACACAATTTAAATCTGCTCCTGAGTCTAACATGGCTAATCCTTTATATTCGAAATCTTTGATTTTCATATGTATATGTACATACCATTTTTGATATCTGACTCGAGTAAGAGTATATATACTTTCTTCTGTGTCTGTAGAGGAATCTGTATTTGTTTCCGAAGAAGATTTTTTAGCAAAAGGGTTCTTAAATTGTTTGTCTAATTCTTTATTAGCCTTAGAAGTAGAAGCTTCATCATTGTAGGTTGAATGTATTTGTTTTTTAATTTCTTGTAGTGCTAATTTTGTTTCTATTTCCTTTTGTGTTTTTTGTAAATCTAAGTTACTTTGTTTTAATAATTTTATTTCTTTTTTTATTTCTCTAATTTCATGTTGTAAGTCTACTGATGAAATTTGTTTCTTTTTGTTTTGGAACATTTGTATAACATCTTCGTATTGAGCGGGCTTAGATGTATCTGGTTTTTCTTCATTAATTGTTTTGGCTAATTGTTTTAGAAATTTTCTTTTTATAGTTGGTTCATCTATTTCTTTAATTTTTTCTAATATCTCATCGTATTGTTCTATTGTATTTAATTTATTATTACACAAACATATCTCTCTTTTACAGGATTGGCATTCATCATCATCACTTGTATCAGTTTGATCAGAAGAGTTATATTCATCAATATCTGTGGATAATTCAAGATTATCTATGTTTTGTAATATTTCTTCTGTTTCTTTTATTTTTAAATTATGGCAGATTTGTTGTATTTGTCTTTTTGCTGGGCAATTTCTAGCAATATGACCAGGTTTTTTGCATAAAAAACATTTTATGGTTTTATTATATGGCTTAAAAGGCTTAAAGGATTTTTTATATTTTGTATTATTCTTATTATTGTCGTATCTTTTCTGAAAATGTGCTTTTTTATTTTTATTGTAATAAGCAGGGGGATTGTTTTGATAGTTTTTATTTGTTTTTCTATATTTTTTCCTATATGTACTATTTTTGTAATAAGGGCTTCTATTTTGAGTGTAATTCTTCTTTTTATATGGAGATTTTAGTTTATCAAAACCAAATTGTTCACACCAATGTCCTAATTCTTTTCTTGTTTGAGTGGATTCCTTTTTTAATTTGTTTTGTAATTTTTGGTCTTGACATAGTTTTAAACCTGTGATATTTACACAAGTAATTAAGTCTCCATAGGTAAGATTATCATAGGATATCTGTCCATACTTTTGTTCTATCGTATCTTTTACTTTTTCGGAAAATAGGCCTGGTAATCCAGTAATAAATTTTTCTTTCCAATGATAATTATTTGGGTCAGCAAGATTAAAAACTCTTTTAAGAAAGTTTTCTTTATACCATTTAAATTGTTCTAATTTTCTGCATTTTAGGTTTTGTAATATTTCAGAATTTCTTTCAGTATATAAATCTATATCTCCTATAAAATGAGTTGTAATGTTAAATATTAAGTATATTAATTGTGCAGGAGTCTGATTTCCATTTTCATCTAATAATGGTTGTCCCTCTTGGTCTGCTTTAATAGCTTCTAAAATTTGTGTTTTTATTTGGTGTGCGAGTAATTTATCCCACCAAGTTCTTAATTGACCAGTGAATCCTAATATAATGTTTTCAACTGCTTGGCGTTCTGTAATATTTGTAGATTTGTAGATATTTCCTACAATTATCATTTCTTTTGTAATATTTATTATTTCCATTTCACTTAATCCGTCAATGTTCCATTCATAAATGTTTTTTGCATTATATGATTTTGTTGGGTTTTTTAATATTTCTAAGTCGTCTGGGTCTTTATAATTATAAAAATCACGTCTCATTGTTTGTATTGGAATGGTATTTAAGTTTTCTTCTTCTTCTGATTGTGTAGTAGAATTATATTCATTATTAGAAGAGGTATCTGATTCTGAAGTTTTGTCATTATAATCTGTTAGCATTCGGATATTTGTACTTGTACTTGTTTCTTCTTTTACTTTTAAATGAGTTTTTATTTTATTCATTAAGTCATTTAGAGGATCATGGAGTGTTGGTTTGACTTCAGGTATAACTATAGTGTTCTTAGGAGGGGGAATTTGTTTAGTAAACATTGTATTTTTATTATTTTTTCTAGTTGATGGATTAATTTTATATAATTCTGAATATTCTGTAAATCTTTGGGATTTATAATGTTCATCATTTTTGGTTGGTATTGGTGTGGGTCCTATTTCTACATCTAGTTGTGCAATTTCTTCTCCTATTGTGGTTAATTTTTTAGTAGAATTATCAATTTTTTCTTCAACTCTATCTAATTGTTGTCCTACGGTATATAAGTATAAATTTGTCCAATTATTTTGTAAATGTAAAGATGTTTGTTTTTTGTCTTCGGTGTCTAGTTGATTAGTTTTATCAATGGGGTATGCACCATATTGAATATTGTCTTTACTAAAGTAAGTGGCTTCTAAAGGTGGTTTTTCGTTTTCGTATACTTCGTGAGTTGGTAGAAGATCTGGTCCTACTTTGTACCATCGCCTTAGTTTTTTCTGTAATGTAGTTATTTTGTATAAGTAATCATGGTTTAAGAAATCAAAAAATGGTATGTGATATTCTTGCAATTCACAAAATTCATAGTACTTTTCTTTTATTAATTTTTGTTCATTGGTATCATACGTTTGAAAAAATAGTTTTCTATTTTCTTCATTGTGTTTACTTGTAAAATCTTTTCTTAAAATACTTTTATTTAGAATAAAATCATTTTTTATCATATTTAAAGTAAAGTCACTATCTTCGTAAGATTGAACATTGATTCCTTCGTATGGGTGGACATTAATTCCTTCTCTGTTTGCTCCAGTATTGTTTGTTTGTTGTGGAATTTCAATATTAGTTTCATCTTCAAAAACAGTTTCATTTTGTGAAGAACTATCCTCATATTTAGTGTTCTATGGGAATTCATATCTTCCTGATGTAGATCTTCTAGATGGTGCGTGGACATTTAATTTTTTGTGTCGACTTAGTGACTGAGTTCTTTTGAATTTTAGATCTACCGATCCATCTTCATATTGTGTAATTTGTTCTATATCAGTTGTTTGATTTTGTTCTTTTCTTGGGACAGTTTTAGCAGGATATGACCATTTGTCGGGTAAAGTTATTTCATTCCATTTAATTGTTTTTGGTATATTTATATTAGCTTTTGTTTTATCAATTTCCCAAAAAATGGTTTCTCCTATTTTGTTCCTGTTAAAAGCATTAGGACATAGTCCTGTATTCATAACTTTAAAATATAATCTGTAAAATATTTCATATACGTGAGATCCCTTTTTCATATGATAATTATGCGTTAAAATGTCTAAAGTTAGGATGTCCATTATGTGAGGATCTGTTAAAGAAATTGTAAAATTTGGATAACTATTAAAATGAATTGGTCCATTTGTTAAACTAGTTTCAATAGCTCCTAATAACGAATCTGTATAGTTTAGATGTCTAGCATCTCTTAAAGCTATTTGTATACTTGTGTTTAATCCTTCCATTGTTAAGGGTTTAATAGCAATTTGTACTAATCCGATATGTAAGAATTTGTATCCTTGAGATATATATTTTTTTATAGATGATTTTGAAAATAGGCTCATAGTTTGATTATTGGAAAATAAAGGGATAATAGTTTCTTTTGTTTTAATGGCTAATCTTGATTTTATGTTAAAAATTCCTTTGTCTTTATAAATTTCTGTATTTGAAATAAGTGGTGGTTTCCAATTAGTCAAAGACTGAGTATTCCAAGAAAATTCTTTTGATAAAATATTTTGATCATTTTCATTGTTATCATGGTTATCATTCTCAATATGTATGTTATAATCGTTCATAGGATCTTGATTTCTAGGAGGCCTTCTATTCGTAAAATTACCTAACCAACTCATGATTTACTATTTGTCTTGCTTTTCGGATACACTTCCTTACCTAATGGATGCACGACTTACACTTCCTAATGCGTGACTTAGACCTAGGTGACACACCGACTCGGGACAAATAAGTAAATTGTTTAAGCTAGTTAAATAACTTTGTTGAATAAGAGGCTCTGATACCAAAGATCAGAGGTCCGATTTAAAAGCATGCATATTAAGATAATAACAATAAATAACATAGAAAAATCAAAATAAATATCGCATGAATAGTGAATAGTAAATTTGACTTTTTTGCTACAGTAACTTTGACTTTTGAAAATACGTATACGTAGGCTTTCGTTCAACCTCAGTTTATCCGTCACCCGTAGGTCTGGAAGGTTAGTGGTTCATGCGATATTTATTTTGATTTTTCTATGTTATTTATTGTTATTATCTTAATATGCATGTTTACAAATCGGACCTCTGATCTTTGGTATCAGAGCCTCTTATTCAACAAAGTTATTTAACTAGCTTAAACAATTTACTTATTTGTCCCGAGTCGGTGTGTCACCTAGGTCTAAGTCACGCATTAGGAAGTGTAAGTCGTGCATCCATTAGGTAAGGAAGTGTATCCGAAAAGCAAGACAAATAGTAAATCATGAGTTGGTTAGGTAATTTTACGAATAGAAGGCCTCCTAGAAATCAAGATCCTATGAACGATTATAACATACATATTGAGAATGATAACCATGATAACAATGAAAATGATCAAAATATTTTATCAAAAGAATTTTCTTGGAATACTCAGTCTTTGACTAATTGGAAACCACCACTTATTTCAAATACAGAAATTTATAAAGACAAAGGAATTTTTAACATAAAATCAAGATTAGCCATTAAAACAAAAGAAACTATTATCCCTTTATTTTCCAATAATCAAACTATGAGCCTATTTTCAAAATCATCTATAAAAAAATATATATCTCAAGGATACAAATTCTTACATATCGGATTAGTACAAATTGCTATTAAACCCTTAACAATGGAAGGATTAAACACAAGTATACAAATAGCTTTAAGAGATGCTAGACATCTAAACTATACAGATTCGTTATTAGGAGCTATTGAAACTAGTTTAACAAATGGACCAATTCATTTTAATAGTTATCCAAATTTTACAATTTCTTTAACAGATCCTCACATAATGGACATCCTAACTTTAGATATTTTAACGCATAATTATCATATGAAAAAGGGATCTCACGTATATGAAATATTTTACAGATTATATTTTAAAGTTATGAATACAGGACTATGTCCTAATGCTTTTAACAGGAACAAAATAGGAGAAACCATTTTTTGGGAAATTGATAAAACAAAAGCTAATATAAATATACCAAAAACAATTAAATGGAATGAAATAACTTTACCCGACAAATGGTCATATCCTGCTAAAACTGTCCCAAGAAAAGAACAAAATCAAACAACTGATATAGAACAAATTACACAATATGAAGATGGATCGGTAGATCTAAAATTCAAAAGAACTCAGTCACTAAGTCGACACAAAAAATTAAATGTCCACGCACCATCTAGAAGATCTACATCAGGAAGATATGAATTCCCACAGAACACTAAATATGAGGATAGTTCTTCACAAAATGAAACTGTTTTTGAAGATGAAACTAATATTGAAATTCCACAACAAACAAACAATACTGGAGCAAACAGAGAAGGAATTAATGTCCACCCATACGAAGGAATCAATGTTCAATCTTACGAAGATAGTGAATTTACTTTAAATATGATAAAAAATGATTTTATTCTAAATAAAAGTATTTTAAGAAAAGATTTTACAAGTAAACACAATGAAGAAAATAGAAAACTATTTTTTCAAACGTATGATACCAATGAACAAAAATTAATAAAAGAAAAGTACTATGAATTTTGTGAATTGCAAGAATATCACATACCATTTTTTGATTTCTTAAACCATGATTACTTATACAAAATAACTACATTACAGAAAAAACTAAGGCGATGGTACAAAGTAGGACCAGATCTTCTACCAACTCACGAAGCATACGAAAACGAAAAACCACCTTTAGAAGCCACTTACTTTAGTAAAGACAATATTCAATATGGTGCATACCCCATTGATAAAACTAATCAACTAGACACCGAAGATAAAAAACAAACATCTTTACATTTACAAAATAATTGGACAAATTTATACTTATATACCGTAGGACAACAATTAGATAGAGTTGACGAAAAAATTGATAATTCTACTAAAAAATTAACCACAATAGGAGAAGAAATTGCACAACTAGATGTAGAAATAGGACCCACACCAATACCAACCAAAAATGATGAACATTATAAATCCCAAAGATTTACAGAATATTCAGAATTATATAAAATAAATCCATCAACTAGAAAAAATAATAAAAATACAATGTTTACTAAACAAATTCCCCCTCCTAAGAATACTTTAATAATACCTGAAGTCAAACCAACACTACATGATCCTCTAAATGACTTAATGAATAAAATTAAAACACATTTAAAAGTAAAAGAAGAAACAAGTACAAGTACAAATATCCGAATGCTAACAGATTATAATGACAAAACCTCAGAGTCAGATACCTCTTCTAATAATGAATATAATTCTACTACAGAATCAGAAGAAGAAGAAAATTTAAATACAACTCCAATTCAAACAATGAGACATAATTTTTATAATAAAGACCCTGACGACTTAGAAATATTAAAAAACCCAACAAAATCATACAATGCAAAAAACATTTATGAATGGAACATTGACGGATTAAGTGAAATGGAAATAATAAATATTACAAAAGAAATGATAATTGTAGGAAATATATACAAATCTACAAATATTACAGAACGTCAAGCAGTTGAAAACATTATATTAGGATTCACTGGTCAATTAAGGACTTGGTGGGATAAATTATTAGCACATCAAGTAAAAACACAAATTTTAGAAGCTATAAAAGCAGACCAAGATGGACACCCAATATTAGATGAAAATGGAAATCAAGCTCCTGCACAATTAATATACTTAATATTTAATATTACAACTCACTTTATAGGAGACATAGATTTATATACTGAAAGGAATTCGGAAATATTACAAAACCTAAAATGCAGAAAACTAGAACAATTTAAATGGTATAAAGAAAATTTTCTTAAAAGAGTTTTTAATCTTGCTGACCCAAATAATTATCATTGGAAAGAAAAATTTATTACTGGATTACCAGGCCTATTCTCAGAAAAAGTAAAGGATACAATAGAACAAAAATACGGACAAATATCCTATGATAATCTTACCTATGGAGACTTAATTACTTGTGTAAATATTACAGGATTAAGATTATGTCAAGACCAAAAACTACAAAACAAATTAAAAAAGGAAACCACTCAGACAAGAAAAGAACTAGGACATTGGTGTGAACAATTTGGTTTTGATAAACTAAAATCTCCATACAAAAAGAAAAATTACACTCAACATAGAAGCCCGTATTACAAAAATAGTACATATAGGAAAAAATATAGAAAAACAAATAAAAACTATCAAAACAATCCCCCTGCTTATTACAATAAAAATAAAAAAGCACATTTTCAGAAAAGATACGACAATAATAAGAATAATACAAAATATAAAAAATCCTTTAAGCCTTTTAAGCCATATAATAAAACCATAAAATGTTTTTTATGCAAAAAACCTGGTCATATTGCTAGAAATTGCCCAGCAAAAAGACAAATACAACAAATCTGCCATAATTTAAAAATAAAAGAAACAGAAGAAATATTACAAAACATAGATAATCTTGAATTATCCACAGATATTGATGAATATAACTCTTCTGATCAAACTGATACAAGTAATGATGATGAATGCCAATCCTGTAAAAGAGAGATATGTTTGTGTAATAATAAATTAAATACAATAGAACAATACGATGAGATATTAGAAAAAATTAAAGAAATAGATGAACCAACTATAAAAAGAAAATTTCTAAAACAATTAGCCAAAACAATTAATGAAGAAAAACCAGATACATCTAAGCCCGCTCAATACGAAGATGTTATACAAATGTTCCAAAACAAAAAGAAACAAATTTCATCAGTAGACTTACAACATGAAATTAGAGAAATAAAAAAAGAAATAAAATTATTAAAACAAAGTAACTTAGATTTACAAAAAACACAAAAGGAAATAGAAACAAAATTAGCACTACAAGAAATTAAAAAACAAATACATTCAACCTACAATGATGAAGCTTCTACTTCTAAAGCTAATAAAGAATTAGACAAACAATTTAAGAACCCTTTTGCTAAAAAATCTTCTTCGGAAACAAATACAGATTCCTCTACAGACACAGAAGAAAGTATATATACTCTTACTCGAGTCAGATATCAAAAATGGTATGTACATATACATATGAAAATCAAAGATTTCGAATATAAAGGATTAGCCATGTTAGACTCAGGAGCAGATTTAAATTGTGTTGAACAAGGAATAATACCAACAAAATATTTTATTAAAACAAAACAAAGTCTTTCAGCAGCCAATTCTTCAAAATTAGAAGTAAAATACAAGATACCCGAAGCACATGTTTGCAATAATAGTATCTGCTTTAAAACAAGTCTTATGCTTGTAAAAAATTTAAACACAAAAGTGATATTAGGAAATCCTTTTTTACAAATGTTATATCCCTTTTCAGTTTCACAAAGAGGAGTAGAATCAAGAATATTAGGACAAAAAATTATATTTGATTTTTTATATCCTGTATCTAATAGTGATGTAAATAATTTACAAAAAACAGGAATCTCTAAATTAAATACTTTACAAAATCAAATGAAATTTCTTAAGGAAGAATTATTAAATATCAAAATTGAAGAAAAATTACAACTTCAACAAAACAAAGATATAATCTCTAAAAAATTAGAAAAATTTGAAAAAGACTTATGTTCTGACTTACCCACAGCTTTTTGGGAAAGGAAAAAACATGTAATAACACTACCATATGAAAAAGATTTTAATGAACAAACAATACCTACAAAAGCAAGACCTATACAAATGAATCAAGAATTATTAGAATATTGTAAAAATGAAATCAAAGACTTACTGCAAGAATATCATATACCATTTTTTGATTTCTTAAACCATGATTACTTATACAAAATAACTACATTACAGAAAAAACTAAGGCGATGGTACAAAGTAGGACCAGATCTTCTACCAACTCACGAAGTATACGAAAACGAAAAACCACCTTTAGAAGCCACTTACTTTAGTAAAGACAATATTCAATATGGTGCATACCCCATTGATAAAACTAATCAACTAGACACCGAAGACAAAAAACAAACATCTTTACATTTACAAAATAATTGGACAAATTTATACTTATATACCGTAGGACAACAATTAGATAGAGTTGAAGAAAAAATTGATAATTCTACTAAAAAATTAACCACAATAGGAGAAGAAATTGCACAACTAGATGTAGAAATAGGACCCACACCAATACCAACCAAAAATGATGAACATTATAAATCCCAAAGATTTACAGAATATTCAGAATTATATAAAATTAATCCATCAACTAGAAAAAATAATAAAAATACAATGTTTACTAAACAAATTCCCCCTCCTAAGAACACTATAGTTATACCTGAAGTCAAACCAACACTCCATGATCCTCTAAATGACTTAATGAATAAAATAAAAACTCATTTAAAAGTAAAAGAAGAAACAAGTACAAGTACAAATATCCGAATGCTAACAGATTATAATGACAAAACTTCAGAATCAGATACCTCTTCTAATAATGAATATAATTCTACTACACAATCAGAAGAAGAAGAAAACTTAAATACCATTCCAATACAAACAATGAGACGTGATTTTTATAATTATAAAGACCCAGACGACTTAGAAATATTAAAAAACCCAACAAAATCATATAATGCAAAAACATTTATGAATGGAACATTGACGGATTAAGTGAAATGGAAATAATAAATATTACAAAAGAAATGATAATTGTAGGAAATATCTACAAATCTACAAATATTACAGAACGCCAAGCAGTTGAAAACATTATATTAGGATTCACTGGTCAATTAAGAACTTGGTGGGATAAATTACTCGCACACCAAATAAAAACACAAATTTTAGAAGCTATTAAAGCAGACCAAGAGGGACAACCATTATTAGATGAAAATGGAAATCAGACTCCTGCACAATTAATATACTTAATATTTAACATTACAACTCATTTTATAGGAGATATAGATTTATATACTGAAAGAAATTCTGAAATATTACAAAACCTAAAATGCAGAAAATTAGAACAATTTAAATGGTATAAAGAAAACTTTCTTAAAAGAGTTTTTAATCTTGCTGACCCAAATAATTATCATTGGAAAGAAAAATTTATTACTGGATTACCAGGCCTATTTTCCGAAAAAGTAAAAGATACGATAGAACAAAAGTATGGACAGATATCCTATGATAATCTTACCTATGGAGACTTAATTACTTGTGTAAATATCACAGGTTTAAAACTATGTCAAGACCAAAAATTACAAAACAAATTAAAAAAGGAATCCACTCAAACAAGAAAAGAATTAGGACATTGGTGTGAACAATTTGGTTTTGATAAACTAAAATCTCCATATAAAAAGAAGAATTACACTCAAAATAGAAGCCCTTATTACAAAAATAGTACATATAGGAAAAAATATAGAAAAACAAATAAAAACTATCAAAACAATCCCCCTGCTTATTACAATAAAAATAAAAAAGCACATTTTCAGAAAAGATACGACAATAATAAGAATAATACAAAATATAAAAAATCCTTTAAGCCTTTTAAGCCATATAATAAAACCATAAAATGTTTTTTATGCAAAAAACCTGGTCATATTGCTAGAAATTGCCCAGCAAAAAGACAAATACAACAAATCTGCCATAATTTAAAAATAAAAGAAACAGAAGAAATATTACAAAACATAGATAATCTTGAATTATCCACAGATATTGATGAATATAACTCTTCTGATCAAACTGATACAAGTGATGATGATGAATGCCAATCCTGTAAAAGAGAGATATGTTTGTGTAATAATAAATTAAATACAATAGAACAATACGATGAGATATTAGAAAAAATTAAAGAAATAGATGAACCAACTATAAAAAGAAAATTTCTAAAACAATTAGCCAAAACAATTAATGAAGAAAAACCAGATACATCTAAGCCCGCTCAATACGAAGATGTTATACAAATGTTCCAAAACAAAAAGAAACAAATTTCATCAGTAGACTTACAACATGAAATTAGAGAAATAAAAAAAGAAATAAAATTATTAAAACAAAGTAACTTAGATTTACAAAAAACACAAAAGGAAATAGAAACAAAATTAGCACTACAAGAAATTAAAAAACAAATACATTCAACCTACAATGATGAAGCTTCTACTTCTAAGGCTAATAAAGAATTAGACAAACAATTTAAGAACCCTTTTGCTAAAAAATCTTCTTCGGAAACAAATACAGATTCCTCTACAGACACAGAAGAAAGTATATATACTCTTACTCGAGTCAGATATCAAAAATGGTATGTACATATACATATGAAAATCAAAGATTTCGAATATAAAGGATTAGCCATGTTAGACTCAGGAGCAGATTTAAATTGTGTTGAACAAGGAATAATACCAACAAAATATTTTATTAAAACAAAACAAAGTCTTTCAGCAGCCAATTCTTCAAAATTAGAAGTAAAATACAAGATACCCGAAGCACATGTTTGCAATAATAGTATCTGCTTTAAAACAAGTCTTATGCTTGTAAAAAATTTAAACACAAAAGTGATATTAGGAAATCCTTTTTTACAAATGTTATATCCCTTTTCAGTTTCACAAAGAGGAGTAGAATCAAGAATATTAGGACAAAAAATTATATTTGATTTTTTATATCCTGTATCTAATAGTGATGTAAATAATTTACAAAAACAGGAATCTCTAAATTAAATACTTTACAAAATCAAATGAAATTTCTTAAGGAAGAATTATTAAATATCAAAATTGAAGAAAAATTACAACTTCAACAAAACAAAGATATAATCTCTAAAAAATTAGAAAAATTTGAAAAAGACTTATGTTCTGACTTACCCACAGCTTTTTGGGAAAGGAAAAAACATGTAATAACACTACCATATGAAAAAGATTTTAATGAACAAACAATACCTACAAAAGCAAGACCTATACAAATGAATCAAGAATTATTAGAATATTGTAAAAAGAAATCAAAGACTTACTCAATAAAAAATTAATTAGGAAGAGTAAATCACCTTGGTCATGCTCAGCATTCTATGTATCAAAAAATGCAGAAATAGAAAGAGGTGCACCAAGATTAGTAATTAATTACAAACCTTTAAACACTGCACTAAAATGGATTAGATATCCAATACCCAATAAACAAGATTTACTAAAACGATTACATGATGCATCTATATTTTCAAAATTTGATATGAAATCAGGATTTTGGCAAATACAAATAGCAGAAGAAGATAAATACAAAACAGCTTTTACAGTACCCTTTGGACAATACGAATGGAATGTTATGCCTTTTGGATTAAAAAATGCACCAAGCGAATTTCAAAAAATAATGAATGAAATATTTAATCCATATACTTTTATTATTGTTTATATAGATGATGTTTTAGTATTTAGTAAAACTCTTGAACAACACGACAAACATTTAAACATATTTTATAAAACAATGATACGAAATGGCCTAGTTTTATCAAAACAAAAATAAAACTTTATCAAACAAAGATTAGGTTTTTAGGACATGAAATAACCAATAATACTTTAATACCAATACAAAGATCTATAGATTTTGCTGACAAATTCCCAGATGAGATAAAAGATAAAAATCAGTTACAAAGATTCCTAGGATCATTAAATTACATAGCAGATTTCTTTCCTAAATTAAGACAAATTTGTAAACCACTCTTTGATAGATTAAAAACAAATCCAAAACCGTGGACAAAAGAGCATACTAATGTAGTTAAACAAATCAAATTACATGTGAAAAGATTACCATGCTTAACTATATGTGACCCTAATGCCCCTAAGACAGTAGCCACTGATGCCTCAGACATAGGATATGGTGGAATATTAACTCAAAACATAGATGGAAAAGACCAAATAATAAGATATTATTCGGGATGGATATTTTAACTTTAATGGGTACACCCAAAACACCCATTTTGCCACCCCTACCTGTAGCACGGGAATTAAGAGAAAAATATTACTCCTTCTGTCCCATACTTATCGCTACCTAATTCTATTTTGGATGTACCATACTTATTGCTACTTACCCAAAATGTTCACTTTTCTCTCTCATATCCACTCACAACAACTATCCTGCCTATCCACTAACTTATTTTCTCTCTCCTACCTACTCACAACAACTATCCACTAACTTATTTTCGCTCTCCTACCAACTCACAATATTTACTTTCCATCATATTTTCTTAATCTCCGTGCACTCCCATTTGGTAGCAATAAGTATGTGACGGAGGAAGTAGTTGATAGTTGTTGTGAATATGAAAATTAAAGTAGAGAGAGAAAGTGAGATAGAGAATAGTAGGTTGATTGGTGTTGTGACTATAAAAGTAAATAGGAAAGAGAATGAGTTAGATGAAAAGTAAAATTCTGTCATTTTAGGAAAGTATAACTTACTAACGAGACGCCCAAAAAGAAAATTTGTCTACATAGTTATGGGACGGAGGGACTGTAATAAATTCACTCTTACTAGTTGCTAGAAATATCCTTCCCTCCTTCAATAAAATAAAATAAAATAAAATAAATCGTTACTTGTCCTTTTTTTAATTATTTTTTTTTGAAATGTTACTTTTCCTTTATTAAGAATTAGAGAGTGTTTGAATTACCTTAGCGGAATAAAGGCTTACGTTTTTAATTTTAACAGTTGGGCTAGGTTTAGGTATTGTGGTGTCGCCGGCGATAAATACCTCGTTGAACATGATCAACTAAGAGAGAGAGAGCAGTCGAACAGAGATCCAGAATGGCGTTGAAGAAGAAGGAAAATCGAAATCTCCCAATTGAAATCGAATCAAACATACTATCGTGGCTACCAGTTAAAACCCTAATCAGATTCAGATCCTTCTGCAAATCATGGTACTCCCTCATCTCCCATTCTTATTTTATCAACTTGCATCGTCTTCATAATCAAAAGATTCAAAAACATAATCTCCTTTTAGTTCAGTCTAACAACAACAGTGGAAACGTCATCGTAGTTGCGGATACTTGCTCGAATGACTGCTCCATCTTCAAAAAACCTCACCCTTTTCGTTATCATTACGATGTGGTTGATTCTAGCAATGGTTAGTTTGTGTTTACGGTCAGATTTTCTACTCTAAGGCTCCGTTTGTTTCGCGTAAAACAATTTCCGGAAAATGATTTCCCGTAAAATGTTTTCCGGAAAATGACATAAACATGTTTTTGGTTGTTTGGTAAATCTAAGGAAAATGTTTTCCGGAAAATATTTTCATATGAAAATAATAATAATTTAATATGAGGTAAAGAATTATTATGAGAAAAAAATTGAATGTGGGTGGAGATTTTGGGTTGGGGTGGGATGGGTGGTTGTGCGGGGTGGGGTGGTGTGGGTGGGGTAGGTGTGCGGGATGTGTTCAAAAATAATTTTAATATGAGTATTTTTTTATGTTTTTTTTTTGGGGGTGGGTGGGTGGGGTGGGGGTAGGTGGTAGGGGTGATGGGGTAGGGAGCGCAAATGTGGGAGTTGTTAGAAAATAAGTTTAATAAGAGTAAAAAAAATTTGGTGGGGGTGGGTAGGGTGAGGGGTGGGTGGGGTAGGGGTGGGTAGTGGGGAGCGGGGGAGGTGTTCAAAAATAATTTTAATATGAGTGATTTTTTTTTTTTTGGGGGGGGGGGGGGGGATGGGAGGTGGGTGGGTGGGGTGGGGGTAGTAGGGTAGTTGGGGGGGTGGAGGTTTTTTTTTTTTTTTTTTTTTTTTAATATGAGTGAAAAGAAGTTTTTTTTTATTGTGGGGGTGGGTGGGTGGGGTGGGGTGCTGGGGTAGTTGGGGGTGGTGGAGATGTTTAATTTTTTTTTTTAATATGAGTGAAAAGAAGTTTTTTTTTTTTTTTTTGGTGGGGTGGGTGGGTGCTGGGGTAGTTGGGGGTGGTGGAGATGTTCAATTTTTTTTTTAATATGAGTAAAAAGAAGTTTTTTTTTTTTTTTTTTTTTTTGGGTGGGGTGGGGTGGGTGCTGGGGTAGTTGGGGGTGGTGGAGATGTTCAATTTTTTTTAATATGAGTAAAAAGAAGTTTTTTTTTTTGGGTGGGGTGGGTGGGTGGGGGTGGGGTAGGGTGGGGGTGGGGTGGGTGCTGGGGTAGTTGGGGGTGGTGGAGATATTCATTTTTTTTTAATATGAGGGAAATTTTTTTATTTTATTTTATTTTGGGTGGGGTGGTGGGGTAGGGTGGGGTGGGGTGGGTGCTGGGGTAGTTGAGGGTGGTGGATAGGATGGATGAAGAGGATGGTGTTAGAGGTATAGTGGGTAGGATGGGGTTTTATGGAGAGTTGGGTGTGAGTGAGAGAGTTAACCTTTTCCGGAAAATGATTTACTTAGTAAAAATCCGTAAGTCATTTTACTTAGAAAAGAGGGAAAACAATTTTCTGGAAAATATTTTCCTCATTTTTCGGTGCGTAACTGATGTAATGGGTTGCAGCGGAATAAAATATAAAATAAAAAGGATAGCAATTAATCGAATCAACGAATTAATTGACCCAATTCGAATCCACGAATTAGGGTTTGGCAAGAACAACACCAAGATGATGAAACATTTGAAGAAACGAAGGAATCCACCTTCAAACAAACCAACAATGGTTTTTCTAGGGTTTAACCCAAAGTTGCAATTGAATAACTAAAACAATGAATAATGTTTATAAACCCTAAAATATGTTTTATACTCCCAAAAACGAAAACAACAAAAATACCAAAAATACCCTAAAGTGTTTAATTAAGCCGAAAATAAAAAATGGGAAAAATCCTTCGCGGCAAACGAGCGGGCGCTTGGCCTTGACCAGGCGGGCGCCCTTCATGGCAGAAAGTTGGAACGAATTCCAGGCGGGCGCTCGGTGTTCTCCAGGCGGGCGCTTGGTCTGGCGGGTCTGCTTGCTGGCTGGATCGTGGCTACATCATGCACCCTTCTTGAAAATGATTCGTCCCGGAATCATGTACCAGAAAAGAACATCTCGTGGCCATCAGTGCGCGAGGTATGGAAAGTGTAACGCCAGGCTCGGACTTCCTTTTGGCGATCAGCCGCCCTTCTTCCTAGGCAATGATCCTGAAACAAAAATTTTAGGAATGCAAAGAGAACTAAGATGTGTTCCTTTGTTCTTGCACCCACCAGTATCTATGTCCATCAATGGGTACAAAGCAAACCGACGCCCATGCTGAACCAACGGATCACATTAGTACGCCCACAATGCATAGAACCCACATCAAAATGCCACGGCCGACCAAGCAATAGTTGACAAGCGCTCATATCCACAACATCGCATGTAATCACATCTTTATATTTGCCAATTGAAAAAGGAAGGATACATTGTTGTGTTACCTTCACAGAACCAGTAGCATTGATCCATCCCACGACATATGGAGACGGATGGTTATGCACCTCGAGCTTGAGCGTATTGACCAAACCTCGTGCCACCAAGTTCTCACTGCTGCCACTATCAATAATAATGCGAACCGCCGTATTATTGACCTTACCCTTTGTTCGAAAAATATTATGACGTGCAGGATCAACCTCCGCCGCGGGAGTAGTCAACTTACGAACCACACACGCGGTATGTTCGTCTCCGTCCTCATCTTCCACATTAGGATCGTATACATACTCCTCGCCCTCACTATCCTCAGCATCATCACGTCGCGAGCCACCACATTAATATTCTTGCGACGAGGGCAACCACTAGAAATATGTCCCGTTTCGCCACATTTAAAACACTTGGTTCCATAACTTTTGGCATAGGGATTCTCCTTCTGTTGACCACCAGTAGTCGGAGTAAATGTCTTTTTAACCGGAACAGCAGGAGATGCATGTTCTGCTACAACGGACTTAGAACCCATACCATGTGTCGTCCCTGTAGCCATTACAGAAGTACCCACAGAAGAACTAGCAACTGAGCTCCTAGAAACAGCAAGCTGACGCTCAACAGTTGAAGCTCGATCAATGGCCTCCTCCAAAAATTGAACTTGTGTCAACTCAACCTGATTACGAATATCAACTTGAAGCCCAGAAACATACCTAGCAGTTAATTGTCCATCGGATTCACATAAATCGTTACGTGCAGACCAAGAATGAAATTCATGCGTGTACGCACGAACAGATTTAGTACCCTGTTGACAGTCCAAAAATTTACGATACATTTGTTGTTCAACATTAGTAGGTAAAAATCGTTTTCTTAAGGCCTGTCTCATCATAGGCCAGTCAGTAATCATGGGTCTATTGTTACGAATATTTTGAAGGCGTAACTGCCTCCACCAAGCAGATGCATCACCCCTAAATTTATAAGCAACATAGGGTACTTGGCGTTCAGCAGTGATATTCATCAATGCAAAATATTTTTCAACCTCCTCAAGCCAATCAGTAAATTCAACCATATCTAGGTCACCCAAAAAAAATGGCAAATCAGCTTTGATTTTAGGGTTGTGCTCATAATTAAAATTACTTCCACCACCCCAAGTGATGCTGATTTCGTCCGGCTGGTTGACCACGATGATTGGGAACTCCCTGATCGACATGTGCATCCTGTCGTTCTGCTCTCTGCCCAAGATTCCCAATTCCAACCTGCAAAGCCTCTATCAATCGTCTATCCCGTTCGGCTTCCCGTTGTTCTTCGCGTTCAACACGAGCGGCTTCGCGTTGATCCAAATCATGTCGGAACCGGTCTAGCACAGCAGTCAACTCACCAAGATGCCCTTGATTGTGGTTGTCGTTTTCTCCACCGTTAGTCATCTTTCTCCTTGGATCGACCTTTTTCTGATACCAACTGATGTAATGGGTTGCAGCGGAATAAAATATAAAATAAAAAGGATAGCAATTAATCGAATCAATGAATTAATTGACCCAATTCGAATCCACGAATTAGGGTTTGGCAAGAACAACACCAAGATGATGAAGCACTTGAAGAAACGAAGGAATCCACCTTCAAACAAACCAACAATGGTTTTTCTAGGGTTTAACCCAAAGTTGCAATTGAATAACTAAAACAATGAATAATGTTTACAAACCCTAAAATAGGTTTTATACTCCCAAAAACGAAAACAACAAAAATACCAAAAAGTGTTTAATTAAGCCGAAAATAAAAAATGGGAAAAATCCTTCGCGGCAAACGAGCGGGCGCTTGGCCTTGACCAGGCGGGCGCCCTTCACGGCAGAAAGTTGGAACGAATTCCAGGCGGGCGCTCGGTGTTCTCCAGGCGGGCGCTTGGTCTGGCGGGTCTGCTTGCTGGCTGGATCGTGGCTACATCAGTAACAAACACCGGAAAATGGGGAAAACATTTTCCGGAAGTTATTTTACGCGAAACAAACGGAGCCTAACTTTGATGCCAAATATGATATGGATTGTATCAGCTTGTGGAATCCTGCCTTGGGGATCAATAACATCATTTATCACAGACCGATTAGCATGAAGAACAGGGATGTTGTTAATTTATGTGTTGGATTTGGATTTCACCACAAAACTAATGATTACAAGGTCATTGTATTTACTAATGATCTAATTAAATCGAGACTAGGAGGAGTTGAAATTTACTCGTTGAGTTCTGATTCTTGGCGGAGCATTAAAAGTGCTGCAGCAGATTCAGATTCATCGGCGACATTGAGGCAGCACTCGCACGGAGTCTATATTAGTGATGCAGCATTAACCCCTAACTTCTATGGATCTTATTGCTGGCTCGCTCAGGCTAATGAAAAAGATGAAGCTAGGATAATTTCATTCGATATGGGAGAAGAGGTGATCATGCTCCCTTCTAGTCCTACTACTGAGTCCGGAAGAAATACCGGTATTTGTTATTTAAAGCTTTTTAATTTGAAGGACTCACTGGCTATGTTAGAAATACCTGCGTATACTGAGAATTCTCGTTCTAGGTTTTTTTACGTGTGGGTGATGAAGGAATACAACGAGCCCAAGTCTTGGACTAAGCTACATAAATTTGACCGGCAATGTACATTTACGAATGTAAGGGCTATGGGAAATGTCTTAGAAACGGAACTAGTTTTGAAGACGCAATATTTGCAGGGTTTTAATGAAGTGAAAGTGCTCGACGTTGATACATTGCAAGTAAACACCAGCTCCACCATGGATATTGGTATTTTGAAGAAGGCAAGCCGCATTAGTTCTTTCTTTGAGAGTTTAGTGTTACTTAATACATGAGGGTTATTACAGAATCTTTATGCTCCCTTATTTAATAATCATGTTGTTGTTTTTTTTAGATTTACAAAAGTGATCAAAGATTTTTCGGTTTATGAGTTAGTGGTTTATTTGTCACAGGGTTAAGGATCGAACAACAACGGTAAATTTGTTGTCGTTTCTTTCTCGATGACTCTTTAGCATAATTGAGTTTCCATCTATGTTTGACTTCTGGATTTTCTTACGCTTCATAGATCGCTTTTCACTAGCATTCATCTATGTCTCAATTTAGTTTGTTTTATTTCATGATCAATGTTGGGTCAGGTTACGTCAGACTTGTTTTTGAAAATGATGATTGATACAAAGTTCTATCTAACATGGAATGTGAATGTTCATTGTGTTGCGGATAACATAAGTGATCAAGTGCATTCATTTTGGGACATAGGTAGTACTTGGATTTGATTCTCTTTGTTCAGAAAAACTGGATTTCGTAAAAGTTGACTTTGAAATCATATGGGAGATTGTTCATCTATTTGCTGCAATTTACTTAAGATTAGCTGTATCTGTATGTGGACTATCTGTGTCTGGGTTGACTTAGGGTGGGTTTGAGAGCACATTTGGATGCACAAGATGCGCGTCTGAGCCCTAAACTGACGGTAGCAATGTTTGGAAGAAAAATGGCATTTGATATTTAAAAACCTGAATGCAACAATTCGCGTTTCTTTATATTGACCAAGGTTGAAGGTGTATTGGTCATTTTTCCATCTTAAGGCCTTTCATTGATGTTTGGTTGATTATATTAACGGTTTTTTTTTAATATTTAACAGGTGTTAATCATGTGATGGCACGTGACCATCACTCATTAAATAATTGACGATTCCATTAACGGAGCGAGGATATTGTCCCTTTATTTTGAAAATGTGGTCCGTGAAATATGAAGATGCAGCGTGCTCATGTGCATGTATGATATCTCAGCGCACTTCCCCCATCGTGCTGATAGTCATCAGTCATGTGTGCTTTGTAGAGATATTGCATCATTTAATTTTGAATAACACGCATACTTTTTTTTTTTTTTAATGAACTATGTCCTTAAAATTACTTTGGAATGATCTTTCAAAAAAAAAAAAAAATTACTATGGAATGAAAGCACTATTGAAATTTGATGGCCAAACACAAAACTAAGTTTTGTGAAAGATCATTTTCATATAATTGATTATGTGGAAACACTAGCAGATACTCCCTCCGTCCCAGAAAGATAGTCCACCTTTTTTCTTTGTTACCACGAGAGAATTTTGAGCAGTTATAAATGATACTTATAATTATGTTAATGTGAATCTAAAAATTGATATTAATAGTATTTATAATAGTGTATCAAGAACAATTTCAAAAGTTTCATTAGAATAATTAAAAGTAGCCTTAATTATTACTCAAAGTTCCTTCGTAAAACCCAGAAAAATATGGGGACTGTCATTTTGGGACAGAGAGAGTATTTAATATGTGCGCAACTGCCCCCTCTTTTGTTTTCAAAATATACCTATTTGTGCTAGAGATTTTTGAAGAAAATGATTTTTGCCATTAAAAGTTATACGTTTGCCTCTTTTATATTAAAAATAAAATAAAATAACACTTAAACCCCGCTAAACTAAATTTATCCATTCGCATTGGATTGGTTTATATACACAGCCCCTATTTCCACAGCCCCCGTTAAATTACCAAAGTACCCCTATATATATATATATATATTATTATTTTTTTCAATTTCACTCTCCCTCACGTTCGCTCCCTAACCCCTCTCTCTCTCTCGGTTTGAAACGACGAAAGAAACGAACGGTCTCTCTAACGTCTCTCTCACCGTCGTCGCTCACCGTCGGCGTCGTCTTTCTCTCTCGCTCACTCTGTTATGTTCTTCTCTCTCACCTCTCTCTCTCACAGTAAAAAAAAAAAAAAAAAATTCGAAATTGAAATGGTGAAACTTAAAATACCCAAGACCGCCGCCGGGACCGCCGCCGCCACAACCGCCGCCCACATCGCCGCCACAACCGCCGCCCACATCGCCGCCGGGACTAGCTCGTCTACAGCGCCTGTGAAAAAGGTAAGCAATTTTTAACCTTATTTTACATTTCTATATTCCCAAAGTACGTTGTATTTTTTGAAATTGAAATTGGTGTGTCTCGTGTAACACCACTCGAGATGCATCTCGGGTGTGTTTACACGAGACAAGACTCGTATAAACCCACTCGAGATGCATCTCGAGTGGTGTTACACGAGATGTCATCTCGTGTAAACCCACTCGAGATTCATCTCGAGTGGTGTTACACGAGATGGATCCTTCTGAATATTGTGAATTATCAGTCAGCATTGTGTTCATTTATTTAATATACTGTAACTGTCGCTAATGTATTGTCTCTTATTTGTGTTTTTTGTAGGCACGTGATCCTATGACCGTTTCAGCTAGAAAGAGGAAGGCTGAAGAGCGTTTGGAGAGAGGAGAAAACTGGAGCAAGGCTCGGAATGACGAGGATGCCACAGCTGATGATGAGCAGGAGGATAGGGAGGAGGAGGCGGCAGCAGCTGATGATGTTCAGGAGGAGGAGGCGGCGGTCGATGGGGATAGTGAGGAGGAGGAGGAGGAGGAGGATAGTGATGATGGGGAGGAGGAGAGTGATAGTGATGATGGGGAGGAGGAGAGTGATAGTGATGATGGGGAGGAGGATGGGGAGGGGCAGGAGGGGGGGGGGGGCAGGATGATGATGAGGAGGAGGAGGAGGTGGAGGTGGGGGTGCAGGAGGAGGAGGATGATGAGGATGATGATGTAGTAGAGCCGCCTAGACCTCTGAGACACGGGAGGAGGCGGGGTCAGGATGCGCCACCATCATGGCAGCTTCAGAGGGACCCCGGTGGTGGGCCAGAGGATGTTTCACTGATGTACGGGTTCGGTGACCACCGATCCAGACAGATTTGGGGTGACTCTACTACTGAGGGATTGGTGACTTTCCATACGAGACTCACGCATCTTGCACAGTAAGCTTAGCATTAATGTGAAATGTTTTAAATATTGAAGTTATTTATACCACACACTCTAAATATTCCATTAATTATCATCCTATGCTGCTTTTCTTGAGTACTGATAATATTTTTTGTTTCGAATGAACAGGTTCAAGCGTGATGAGCAGCCGGTTGCTGATAGAGCCTGGCTGGCCCTCGTAGATGCATCTGGCCTCCAGCATCTGCATGATTCCGTCATTCATAGGCCTAACCATGCCCTCCTAACGGCATTTTTGGAACGGTGGTCTCCTGAGACTAACTCGTTCCACATGCCGTGGGGGGAGATGACGATTACTTTACATGACAGTTTTCATATCCTGGGTATGTTTTTATAACATCGCTTCGATACTCCATTCACAATTATATAACTGTCTACATATATTATATGAACTGTCTACATTCATCTCTTATACTAAAATGTGTTATTGCATCTTCAATTTACAGGTATCAGGATTGATGGTGGAGTTGTTCGCTATACGGATCCAGCGCCTGACGTATCTGGCATCTCTAGACACCTCCAGTTGAGCGGCACTGGTTATTTATTGAGGGATGTCAGGCGTCTGTTTACTCAGCGTAGAGGCGGCATGACAGATGCCCATCGTGCGTCCGCGTATATCCTGCACCTATTGGGTTGCACGATGTTCGTGGACAAGAGCGGGGATAAGGTGCCCGCAGCCTACCTGCCCCTGTGCATGGATCTAGCCAGCCTCCCCACTCTTTCCTGGGGATCAGCCACTTTGGAATATATGTACCGAGAGTTGGGGAAGGCGTCCAGATCCGGATGCAAGCAGATGGGCGGTTGTGCGGCTCTCCTAGAGGTACATCTTACTCTATTCACTATCTTTTTACTGTCTACTCCCCCCCCCCCTGTTATTAAATGTTGCATTTGAGTAGTATTTAATACTTTTTTACATACATCTCAGGCCTGGATATACGAGTACTTTTCGGGTTTTCGGCGAGTTACTGACCCCCATTGGCAGCAGGGGCAGCCGAGAGCCTGTAGATGGTCTCGTGATGATTCGGCTGGGAGGACGTTCGATCATCTTGTGCAGTATCGCCGCATTCTTGACAGGATGGGGGCTGACAGTGTGAGTTATTCATATTAAAACTATTATACGTTTTTGTGTCGTTCCTTCCGATATTCTGTTGACTTTGCCTAACAATGTCTACTCACAGGTTATTTGGACTCCTTATGGGACCGGGTCGGACGCGATACTGCCTGTTTCATACTACAGGGGTGTTATACGCTTTTGTGACATCACAGAGGCGTATATGCCTGATCGTGTGACTAGGCAGTTCGGGTACCAGCAGAGGATCCCCAGACTGCCCCCCATGGCGACCGAGTTATGCGTTTTGGCAAAGGGTCAGAAGGGGTACCAGAAGCGTTACGGTGACGGAGATCAGGTTTGGCAGGAGTGGGTGGCTTTTGGCATGGCGGAGTTTAGGGCCGATGTCCGTTGGGGGCCACTATTTACTGGAGATCATCCCGTGGCTGTTCCCTTCGTGACTCCAGATTATATGTCTTGGTTTAGGGCTAGGAGTCATGTTCGGATAGGTAATCCGATACACGATCCACCCGGTGACATTCCACCTCCCCCACCTGATGTTCCACCGCAGCCTTCTGTCGCAGGGATTGCGGAGTTGCGAGCTATCATACTTCCATTTTTGTCGGATCCCAGTGCCCCCGAGCACTGGCTAGTTGGTCTTAGACGGGCCGGTGAGATTTTAGGACTTCCACCGCAGCCTTAGGATTTTATTTTATTTTTGCTTTTCATTGTATTGTAATGGACACATTTTATTCTAGTTTTTATTGACACCTCTACTAGTTTGTTAATATGATGGTATTTTTATTTTAGTTATCGTTTGAAATCCCCCTCCCGATTCAATAGTTTATTCTAGTGTTTCGTAAAAACCCCCCCCCCCCCCCCCCCGATTCAATAGTTTATTCTAGTGTTTCGTAAAACCCCCTCCCCCCCCCCCCCGAGGACATGATGTTTTGCTGTTGTTGTTGCTGTTGTGTTGTTGCTGGTGTAAGACTACTGATGTATCCATTGAAGTAGACAACCCTTCATCTAAGGAGCCTGAACCGGTAAGGAGACAGTTATTCAAAACGATGGAGCCGGATCATATTTCAAAGCCGAATGAACCCCGGGCCGGAAGTTCCAGAGAACTGTCAGATTGGGAGCATACTAACAAATTTTTTGGAGTCCCCGCTCCACCAAACTCAACTGGCAAAGGGTATATATCTTCATTCAATTATGTCTCAAATTTTTTGCTGTTGTATTGTTGCTGTTGTGCTGTTGTGTTGCTGCTACTGTTTAACTGCTGCTGATGTGTCTCGTGTAAGTAAACACGAGACATATCTCGTGTTGTATTACACGAGACTTGTCACGTGTAATACAACACGAGATATGTCTCGTATGGACTTACACGAGACACATCAGCAGCAACATCAATTTTTTTTAACACTTTCAAACAACAGTATGAATGCTTCTCACTCTTTTTTCTTTGCCCTATTTCAGGTCTAGATGTGCATTCATTGCATCAACCCAAGCGAGTTCGGAGTCCACCCGCAAACGGAAATCACCTTCAGGACCCACACCATCTACCCCTGCTAGTACTACTACGTCTCATCCACCAGTAGCTCCTTCCGGTCGTGGGAGAGGACGGGGTCGAGGCCGAGGTCGAGGACGAGGACGGGATCAGGGTCAGGGTCGTGGAGAGGGAAATGGACAGCCCAATTATACTAGTTTATATAGCTCCCCGTATGTAGAGTCTTTTCCGCCTTTCATTACCCCGCGTATTGGAGGCATCATAGATGTGGCATCAGATGGACATTGTGGCTATAGAGCCGTAGCAGCACAGGTATACGGAGATGAGGATAAGTGGGCTGAAGTGCGCACAGAATGTTACAATGAGGTGCTTGCTCGCCAAGACCTTTACGAAAGAGTTCTACCTTGGATATCGGTAAGAGAACTCTTACGTAAGATTGCTTGCTATAGCCGGACGGCGCCCAGTGATTATTGGATGGAGCTCCCAGATCTTGGGCACATCATTGCCACGAGGTATAATGTGGCGTTCATTTCTTACTCGACTAGCGGTGGTATGTTATGCCTTCCAGTGACTGCACCAGTACAACCACCGGTGAACACAGTTGTGGTGGGACAAGTCAATGGAAACCATTTTATAGCGGTATGAAATTTAATTGTCTCATCTATATTAGTTATATTTAGTTGTCTTACTTATATTCATTGTCTTGTATTTAACTGTTATTACTTTTGCAGCTGCGCATGTTAGGCAATGATTACCCAATACCACCACCACCAAACCTTTATCGGAACCGCTGTGATCCAACCGCAAACCAACTACTCCTCCCATACCAAGATAGGATAGCAGAGTTCAGTCAACTCTATGAAGAGGATACCGATGCAAGAAGACAAAGAAGGTTACATATAGGATAGTATATGTGTAATGGTTTTTGATTTATCCAGTTTGTATGAATGTTTGAATTATATGCTTATCCTTGTTAACACTTTCATTTCGTATACAATTAGGCGATAGTATATGTGTAATGGTCTATTGATGTTTTGTGGAGATGTCCTATTTGAGAATCAAATTTCATTCCAAGTTATGTTTATTGTTGCTTTTGCTGTTGCGGTTCTCATCTCGTGTGTACTTACACGAGATGTATCTCGTGTATATGTACACGAGATGTAAGCTCTCATCTCGTGTAAGTATACACGAGACGTGCAAGGGCAGCGATGGAATTAAATGGGCTGTGTATTTACCGGGCTGTGTATATAGTTTTTGCCATTCGGATTTCATATTCAAAATAGTTTCGTCCTTTTTAATAAAAAAATTTAGACGGCCACTCATAAGAAAGAATGGACAAAGAATAGAAGATGGTATTTTTGGATTTTTTTTTTTTTTTTTTTGCCAAGATGTAATAGTTCAGATAACGACATGGGCGGATCTTATGTTATAGATGGGGTGCAAGTGCACCCGGTCACCTGAAAATTGTAGTTAATTTTTTTTGTATTTTTCGCAATTTCATTTGTTAAGTGCACCCGCATAAATATATAAAACAAACCTGGCAAGTCAAACAAGAACATAAGTTGGTGGAGGTGGTAATAGATAGTCTAGTTTTGGTTGGCAACCCGTGTTCGAATCCTACTTCCAGCAAGTTAATCTTTTATTCTCTCTCATTTTCTACAACTTTTTACTCTCTCTCATCTTCACAAATTTACTTAATTAATTAGGTAACTTTGGGTTTCCTTCAATTATTTCAAATTTAATTAGTGGTGTAATGTATTATAATTTAATCGCGTTTAAAAAAAAATTGTTTGAAGTTTTGTAGTGTAAATTGTGCACCCGCTCTCAAGACATCCTAGATCCGCCCCTGGATAACGACCAGGGTACCTGTAGAGCATTCTCATAAAAGCTTCAAAAACCCAATTTCCTCCATTATCAATTTCAATTAAATACCAAATCAAAACTATAATCTTTCCTTTTTCTACTAAAATGACCAAATCATATGTTCTTTTTATTCGAAAATAATCTCCAAAATATTTGACATAAGTTAAAAAGTGTTTAAGAAAAGTTAGAAGGTTTCCAATATATTATTTCATATTTTAAATTTTATGATTTTTTTTTAAACTTTTTTAACCATAAGTATTTTGAAACGGTGGGAGTAACGTAATTCACTCATCCAAAATGACAAGTTATTAATTAATTTTCCTACCCATTTTAGAAACAAATCTCAATTATAAATTTTAATTAGCTGACCTACAATGGCCCGTTGAATATTGGCAGAAAACTAACTAGTTTTATTAATATATCATAATACCACCTTTTTTTAGTATATTTGTCATATAGTATTGATGGTAATAAATATCGCAGTGCAAGTAACTTCGCTTTAAGGGTAATTGTGTCAACTAAAAGATCAATTTTGCTAACAATACAATTAATATTGTAATGTCAATAACCCTTTTTTTATAAATACTATCAATAATATTTTTTTCATTAAAATAATTAAATTAGCCTGCAATTAATTATCTCTTTAAGGGTCTGCTCCAGAGTTTTTAATGAAAGGAAAGGAAGGGGAGAGAAGGGGAGGGTAAAGAAAGGGAGGGGAGAGAATTTAAAATCATTCCAATGTGCTCCCGAGTGAGGAAGAAAAGGGAAATAAAGTTTTAATTTTCCCTCCACATGCTCCCGAGTTTGAGTAGAAATGAGAGGAAATTAAAAGATATGGCCCTTGTTTTTACACTTATTACCTTTCTTTCCTCCCAAATCTTCTCACTTTTGGGATGATTTATAAGGGAGGAAAATTAGTGAAATTTTCTTTTCTTTTCTTCCCATTTCTTCTCTAAAAAATCTCTGGAGCAACCTCAAGAAGGAAAATAAATTAGAATTCCTCCCATTTCTTTTTATTTCTCTTGTTTTTTAAACTTGGGAGCGCACCCTAAGAGTAATTGTGTCAACTAAAAGATCAATTTCTTTTATGTAAGAAAACATCTAACTTATTTTCACGTTTCTCTGTAAAACGTAACACGTAAAACACCTCCGTCTCAGAAAATTAATCTTTTTTTTTTTTTTTTTTATTATTTAACTTGGAATTGGTTGGGCATACAAATGATTTAGTGAAAATATCGAGAAAAACTTGTTTTACATTCACTTTAGTGTAAAACATGTTTTCATCCCTTAATGTAAAACCAATGTAAAACAGATTTTACACTTCTCTTTAGTGTAAAACATGTTTTCATCCCTTAAGATCTGTATAGTTTTGAATTTTTTTTTTTAGCAAACACCCAAAAATTTATCAGCCATCCACCTCCTTTGAGGGTTAACGGTCAAATATTGACCGCGCGCGGCTGCCAGCAAAATTTGAAAAAACCTAAAACCCATACACCTAAACCTAAAGCAGCATTTTAATTTTTTCAAAATTTGGTGTGCAAAAGGGGAATGAAATTGAAAGAAGAATCTTACAGCTATGCGTGACGTTGGATCACAGGGATAACCACTGCAATTAATACCAGGGACAACCACTACAATTAATGGAATCGTATATAAGCTCTTAATTCCTCATCCACATAGCCGTTGTTCATAACAAAGTGAGTGCTCGTGTGAATTTTGTGTTTGGTTTACTGTGTTTCATGGATCGAAGCTCTAAAATGGCGTCGAAGTTGAAGGTAAATCGATATCTCCCAATTGAAATCGAAGCAAACATACTTTCGAGGCTACCAGTTAAAACCCTAATCAGATTCAAATCCGTTCGCAAATCATGGTACTCTCTTATCTCCAGTTCTTATTTTGTCAATTTGCATCGTCTTCAAAATCAAGAGGATAATCTCCTTGCAATTCGTAAATCTGGAAATATCATTTTAGTTGCTGATACTTGTTCGAATGAGCGTTCTATCTTTGAAAAGCCTTATCCTCATCCTTATGAGTACGATGTTGTTGATTCTTGTAATGGTTTAGTTTGTGTTTATGGTCAAAGTTACTCCTCTGAATACATAAACGGCAACGAATGTGATATGGCATGTATCACTTTGTGGAATCCAGCCTTGAGAATTAGTAAAACTATTCGTCACAGACGAATGAGCATGAAAAGTTTTGATCTTGACTTATGTGTTGGATTTTGGTTTTCACAACAAAACTAATGATTACAAGGTCATTAGTTTTACCAATGATCATGTTGCACATAGAATAAAAGAAGTCGAAATTTACTCGTTAAGTTCAGATTCTTGGAGGTCCGTTAATGGTGCAGCAGATTCATTGAACATGTACTCAATTAGTAATCCATTTGGAGTTTATCTTAGTTTCCATGGAGCTTATTGTTGGCCTGCTGACGCTTATTTAGAAGTTAAACATGAGGAAGCTAGGATAATTTCATTCAACATGGGAGATGAGGTTTTTAAAGAGATCATGCTTCCTCCTGTTGTGTCCCAAGTAAAGACCGTTAATCATGATTTAAATCTGTTTAATTATAAGGACTCAATGGGTATGTTAGTAGTTGTTGAGAATCCTATGATTGATGATTCTTACTTCGGTTATGTCTGGGTGATGATGGAATACAGTGAGCCCAATTCTTGGACCAAACTATATAAGTTTGACCAATGTCCGTTTTACGATCTAACGTTGTTGGGAGTTAACCAAGAAACCGAACTGGTCTTCATTACGCACGATGTTGGTCGTGATGATTTGCATGTGCTGGACATTGATAAATTGCAATTAAACACCAGTTCCACCAAGGATATTGGTATTCTGAAAAGAGCATGGCGCGCTATTCCTTTCTCGGAGAGTTTAGTGTTACTTGATGCAAATAATTAGAACAAAAAAGATCTCATAGCAATTGTCTGTAATGTACTTTCATTGATGGTGTGACCATCTGTTCAAAGGTTTTAGATTTAATCATTTTGCATAAATTTACTTCTGTATTGAGTTCAGATGGGTTTCTTTATTACCGAAGCACATTTAAGGTTTTATTAGAATCTTCATGTTTCCTTATTTAATATCATGTTCTGTATTTTTAATTTCACATTGGTAATGAAAGATAATTAGTATATGAGGTTGTGGTTTATTTGTCGAGGGGTCAAGGATCAAGCAACGGTGGATTTGTCATTTTCCCTCTCTATGATCAGCTTCTATTAAATTTCGTTACGTATGTCACCAAAATATGTGGCAGAATCGTACTGAGCTTTTACTGATATTATGCTACTAGTGCAGAAAGACTGCTTGAATTGTCGATCTATCGTGTTTAAGATCTGAGTGAAGCTTATGCTCTCAGTTCTGAAGCTTACTCAGTATGCAATTGCAAGATACATATGCTCCTCTTGCTATATTCTTCATGAGGTTTATATATGGTATGGTTGATTGTACTATTGAGTTTTGATTAAATTGCTGAATCTTGTGTTATATACTCCCTCTGTCCCACCTCACTTGACACCCATGAAGTGGGCACAATAATTAAGGAGAATGAATAAAATAAGGAAAATGTGTGGTAGAAAATGAAGAGAGATAATGAGTGGGGTAAATAGTAGTGTTGATTGATTAAATTATGTGGTGGAAAATGAAGATAGAGAATGAGTGGTGGGGTAGAGTGAATATAAAATTATAAAAAGTATGCCATTTTCGGAAGTGTCAAGTGAGCTGGGACAGCCCAAAGTGGAAATAAGTGTCAAATGAGCTGGGACGGAGGGAGTATCCCGCAATATCTCAATATGTTAAATATCTATTTCTCATCTTCTTCTAATGAAATATTTGTTGTCTCCTGTGGTTTTGGGTAATCAGCGATCGTGAAACCAACATGGCCAAAATACGTTTTCCCCCGAAAGTATCCACCGAATCCCACTTTGCACCCTCGATCGAATTTTGTCCCAGAGTAACACTTTAATTAACCTTTATGAGACAGCAGAGCCATGGATTTTGATTTGTTGTAGTGCTAGATGAAAGTGTAGGGAGAAAGGCAAGACAGAGAGGGAGAGAGGAAGTGCAAATTGAGATGGAGATGTTGTGTAGGGTATTTGTAAGTTTTTTTTTTTTTTTTTTTTTGTAAATCTAAAACTTAGGGTTTATATAAAACAGGTTATTCTTGTAAGTTTTTTTTTTTAATCTAAAACTATGTAAAATGTTTCAAAATGTTGTGGTCAAGGTTCTTACCCTAACCAAACTCCCACGTCCGCGCAACTTCGTTTCTTTTCTACTTGTAAACAAAGAATTTTCAGTGCACTAAATATTTTCAATCCTTCATTTTTTCCCAACATACCAAAATCTAAATCCTTGTAGATCAACATCAATGGTAAACATTTCCCTTTCCCCAACCTTACCCTTTACATAATTCACATTCATGTTTGTTAGGACCTAACTTTGATCAAAGTCATAGTTAGATGGTTTTGATAAAGGAATATATAAGGAACAGGGTTTATATCAAAAGATGAAAACTGTCAGTCATAACTGTCAGTCATGACTATGACTGACAGTTAAGATAATAACTGACCAAATCAACACTCATATTCATCTTGTTACTCAACAGTTATGTAACTCAAAATGGCTGAGAACAATAAGTTAATTACATGTTTACATTATATAAATCAAATACATGTCTTAACTAATGATCTAAGCCACAGTATAAACTGACAGCTAAGGCTTCAGTTTATCTGACAGCTGTGAGTCTGACAGCTATGATTCTCATTCTTACATTGATTGTACTACTTCAATAACATGAATCATATATCTGTTCTAAGCTATCAAGATCTTTAAATAGCTCCTCCACCCATATTGAAGATCATCTCTGATAGCTAAGCCTTGTTGTGATCTGACAGCTATGGCTTCTTCATCAGACAGCCATTGTTCTGTCTCATCCTTTGCTATCACAATCTCAACCAAGATGGATCCTGTATCTTCACAGCTATCAAGACCACCATTGAAGACCATTGAAGACCTTCTGGAAGCCATTCCCTCAATCCAGCTCAATGAAGACCTGCAAGTGGACAAATGGGGCAAAGACCAGTCAAGGACACATTAATGGTGCTGCAACAGTCATATTCCAACTGCTACATTAATGTGTATAAATAGAAGACTTCATCCTCTGCACAAACCACCTTTTTTAATAATCCAAAAACACCCTTTCCCTTACCCCTTACACTCCTCCTGGAATTCAAACCTTACACATCAATCCCTACCCTTCAAACACCATTCCAACCCAAACCTTCAGCCCCTGTTTCTACTACAACAACCTTAGTGTGATGACTCACAATTAGCAAATCTTGTACTGTACTTCAAGTTGAAAAAGCACTTAAGACTGTAATTTAAGTGTATGTTGTAAACACCTAAGACTGTACTTTAGGTATAAATATTTGTAAACACTCAAGACTGTACTTTGAGTGTATTTATGTTGTAAATCTTGAGAACTGTACTTCAAGTTGTAAAAGCACTTAAGACTGTACTTTAAGTGTTCCCTAGTTGACTGTACTAATTAGGAAGAGGAAGTTCAAGGAACTTACCTATCAATTTGTGTAATTCTTGTTGATTAAGATTATAATAAATTGATCTCACTTATCAAAGTTT